>MU224572.1:135029-162802 GCA_018584345.1 Thuja plicata | reverse complement strand
ATTCTGATTTTTCTTCATACTTGTCAACTCATGTGAGGCAAAAGAAGGATCATTGTGATCACCAAACTGTTCCATAAATTGATTTACAAATTCATCCCAACTGGATATGGATCTATCTGGCAGACTCTTTATTGTTTCTTCACGCACTATGTTGTTGCTTCCGCATTGTCTTTGCAAGTTGGTTTGGTAGTTGGGAGAGCCTTTGGCTCCTCCTTCCATCCTCCTTGCTTCAGGTGGCATCAGAGCATTGGTGAGATCTAAGTTCCTTCTTGTAAAACCCTAACCCTAGTTGGTGATATTTTTGTGGGGTAGCAGATTGCGATTTGACCTACAATTGCAGAGGGATTCAAGATAGTTCGTAGGAGAGGAAATACAGATCCAGGTCTAGCTGATATGCTTAGACAAATGGCTGCTAGATTGGAAGGTGTTGAGACAACCCAACACAGAGGAATACATCTTGAGAATGTTAGTGATGATGAATAGGAGAGGTTCAAGGTGAAGCCGCACCTGCACCTGCACCTGTGATGGATC
Organism: Thuja plicata; assembly: GCA_018584345.1. Lineage (NCBI taxonomy): Eukaryota > Viridiplantae > Streptophyta > Pinopsida > Cupressales > Cupressaceae > Thuja > Thuja plicata. The sequence continues at coordinate 162,271 of MU224572.1, read as the reverse complement.
AGGAAGAAGAGAGATTCCTGAGAACATTGACAAGTTTGAAATCCACACCTCAGTTTAATCCTCCTAAGTATAGTAGAAAGTTGGATTCTGATGAATTGAGAGATTGGATAACTGAGATGGAAAAGTATTTTGAATATGAGGATGTATTAGAGGACAAGAAGGTGAAGATTGCAAGCACAAAGTTGAAAGGTCATGCATCGTTATGGTGGGAACATCTGCAATTGGATCGAAAGAAGAAAGGTAAAGACAAAATCAAGGTATGGGATAAGATGGTAAACAAATTGAAAGGAAATTTTTTACCTTGTGATTATCAGATTAACTTGATTAGGAGAATGCAAAGTTTGAAGCAGAAAGACAAATCTGTAAAAGACTATAGTGAAAAATTCTATAGATTGGACATCAGATCTGGACATGATGAAGATGAAGTGGAAAGAGTAGCAAGATACCTGAATGGATTGAGAAGTTCCATACAAGATGAGATCAGTTTGGTCAAGATGGAAAGCATTGAGGAGGCATATCAATTTTACCTAAAAGCCGAGGAAAAGTTGAACAAAAGATATGAACAAAGACAAAGAGGCAGAGGTGGTAGATTCCCTAGAGGAAGAGGTAGATCTCATGGTGAAAAAAGTAGATCTGAACCAAACAAGTCAATTTCAGACACATCTCTAGACAAAGGAAAGACTGAATGGAAAGGTGGAAGTTCATACCGAGGAAGAGGCAATTACTCTAGAGGTGGTTATAGCAGAAAAGGGTTTGAAGTGACTTGTTACAATTATGGTGAAGAAGGACTTAAATCCTTTGAGTGTACATATGCAAGCAAGAAGGTTGGTAGTAGAAGAAATGCTTTGTTGCAAGAGGAGTCACCAAATGAAACTGAGAAGGAAGGAAATCTCATGATCCAAAGGATACTATGGAGTGAGAAGGATAAGCAAGATCCTGTCAGGAAAAGTTTGTTCAAGACCAGATGTAGAGTTGCAGACAAAGTTTGGAAGTTAATTGTTGATAGTGGAAGCTTGGAGAATCTGGCATTTGAGGAAATGGTTACAAAGTTTCAGTTGGAGAGGATGAAGCTTCCGAAGTCCTATTAGATCTATTGGATCAAGGATGAGCATACATTAATGGTGAGTGAACAATGTTTTGTGAATCTGAAAATTGGAAAGTATTATGATAAGGTGTTGTGTGATATTATGCCAATGGATTGTTGTCATATTTTTTTGGGTAGACCTTGGAAATATGATAGACATGCTATACATGATGGAAGATTGAATAGATATTCTATTTGGGTTGATGGTAAGAAGAAAGTTTTTTACCATTGGTTGAAGAATGAGCATACATTAATGGTGAGTGAATAGTGTTTTGTGAATCTGAAAATTGGAAAGTATTATGATAAGGTGTTGTGGGATATTATGCCAATGGATTTTTGTCATATTTTGTTGGGTAGACCTTGGAAATATGATAAACATGCTATACATGATGGAAGATTGAACATATATTCTATTTGGGTTGATGGTAAGAAGCAAGTTTTGTTACCGTTGGTTGAAGAATCTGTTGGTGAGATATGTACATTTGTGAAAGTTGGTTTGATGGAAGGTAGAAATTTTGTTAAGGATTTGAAAAGAAATGATATCTGTTATGCTTTGATTCCTAAAAAATTGAGTAAGACTATAAAAGATGACATTCTTGCAGAAGTTGAAAAGTTACTCATTGAGTACAAGGAGATAATTTTAGATAATGTACCTGGTGGTTTACTGTCAATGAGAGATATCGGTCATTGTATGGATCTGATTCCTAGAGCTAGTTTACCAAACAAAGCACCAGAAAGGTTAACATTGACCGAGAATGAAGAGCTTAACTGAAAAGTTCATGAATTGTTGAACAAAGGTTTGATCCGAGAAATTTTGAGTCCATGTGCAGTACCAGTTGTGTTGGCACCTAAGAAGAATGGAGAATGTGCATTGATTCAAGAGCAATCAATAAGATCACAGTGAAGTATAGGTTTCCTATACCGAGAATGGATGAAATAATGGATTGTTTGAGTGGAGCAAGATATTTTACCAAAATTGATTTGAAGAGTGGATATCATTAGATCAGAATCAGAGAAGGTGATGAATGGAAGACTGCTTTCAAGACAAAGGAAGGTTTGTATGAGTGGTTGGTTATGCCTTTTGGTTTAACTAATGCATCGAGTACATTTATGAGATTAATGAATGAAGTTTTGAATAAATTCTTTAATAAGTGTGTGATTGTATACTTGGATGATATTTTGATATTTAGTAAATCTAGAGAAGAGAATTTGATGCATATAAGGAAAGTGTTGCAGAGATTGAAAGACGAAAAGTTGTTGATAAATTTGAAGAAGTGTTCCTTCATGAAAGAAGAGCTTGTGTATTTAGGTTTTGTAATTTCAGCTGATGGTCTAAAAATGGATCCTAAGAAGGTTTAATCTATATTTAGTTGGCCTACACTTGAGAATGTCAGTGAGGTAAGATCATTTCATGGATTGGTAGGTTTTTACAAGAAGTTTATCATAAATTTCAGTTCTACTTGTAATGCTATGGCTGAGACAATGAGAGGAGACAAGCGAATTCAAATGGACACATGGAGCTAATAAAAGTTTTGAGGCTTTGAAGCTGAAGGTTGTTGAATTACCTGATTTCAATAATTAAAGTTGAATGTGATGCAAGTGGAAGTGCAATTGGAGCTGTGTTGAATCAAGAAGGTAAACTTGTTGCTTTCTTTAGTGAAAAGTTGAATGATGCAAAAAGGAAATATTCTTTCTATGATCAAGAGTTCTATGCTATTGTTCAAACTATGAAGAAATGGAGATATTACTTGATGCCAAATGAATTTGTGTTGTATATTGATCACAAGGCTTTACAATATTTGGGTAGTCAAAATAAGTTGAATCAGAGGCATATGGAATGGGTAGAGTATTTGCAGAGTTTCACATTTGTGATTAAACATAAGAGTGGAGTTTCTAACTGAGTTGCTGATGCATTGAGTAGAAGAAGATCTTTGTTGATTTAAATGAAAATTGAAGTTCTTGGTTTTGATGACATGAAGAGTTTGTATGAAAGTGATCCTGATTTTTCTGAGCAGTGGAGAATGTGCAGAGCACCTAATTCAAATCAATCAAGTAAGTATGAAGGCTATTTCATTCAGGAAGATATGTTGTTCAAAGGTATTCAGCTGTGTATACCAAGAGGTTCAATGAGAACTAATTTGATTAAGGAAAAACATAGTAGTGGTTTTGATGGACATTTTGGTATTGATAAAACATTGAGTTTGCTTAAGGAAAGGTACTTTTGGACTCAGTTGTATAAGGATGTTCATAAATTTTTGAAAAGTTGTGGAGTTTGTCAAGTTGTAAAAGGAGTGAGTCAAAATACTGGTTTGTATACACCAATTACTGTTCCTGAGAAACCTTGGAGTGATATCAGCATGGATTTTGTTCTTGGCTTACCTATGACAACAAGAGGTAATGATTCCATATTTTTTGTTGTGGATAGATTTTATAAGATGAAACATTTCATACCATGTAAGAAAACATCAGATGCAGTACATATAATGGATCTTTTCTTTAAGGAGATTGTTAGATTGCATGGATTAACAAGGAGTATCATCTCTGACCGAGACAATAAATTTGTAAGCTATTTTTGGAGAACACTCTGGAAGAAGTTGGATATTGAGTTGAAGTTTAGTTCTACATTTCATCCACAGACTGATGGACAAACATAGGTTGTAAACCGAAGTTTGGGTAATTTTATGAGATGCCTAGTTGGAGACACACCAAGTAATTGGGATTTGATGTTGGCACAAGAAAAATTTGCATACAATAGTTCAGTAAATAGAAGTACTGAAAAGACACCTTTTGAGATTGTTCATGGCACACAACCGAGAGGTATATCAGTTTTGAGAGATATTGTTGGAGAAGAGAAAATAAGTTTTGAAGCAGAGGAATTTTCTGAGTTCATGAAGGTATTGCATGAAGATGTAAAACATGAGCTGGAGAAAAGAAATTAGAAGTACAAAGATAGTGCAGATAGATCAAGAGGACATAAAACATTTGAAGTTGGTGATGCAGTAATGGTTCATTTAAAGAAAGGAAGATTTCATATTGGAACATATGGTAAATTAAAGACGAAGAAATTTGGTCCTTGCAGCATACTAAGAAGATTTGACAGTAGAAATGCTTATGAAGTTGAATTACCTAATGACATGGATATATCACCTATATTCAATATTTCAGACTTGTATGAATATCATGAACCTGATGAAGAAGTGGCAATACCAAGTGATTATCCTAAGAAATAGATAGAGGAAATTGAACAGATTTTGAAAAAAAGAATTGATAGAAGTACAAGAGGAAAGGAATACATGGAGTATCTGGTAAAATAGAAGAACAGACCAATTGAGGACTCATCTTGGATTTCAAAATCTAAGTTGGATTCATTTCAGGTTGGACTTGATACATGAATCAGGGAATCATTTCTTGTAACCCCAAGTGTCTGATGCAGGAGTATCTTGGGTCATTGGCAATCCTTCTCAACCAAAAAGATGTTTGTTTTGTTCTTTAGTTTGTTTGGAGGCTTCTCGGTAAGTACTCTGTTGCTCAGGTTCTGTCACTCGGATATGCTTGTTCTGAGTTGGTCTTCGATTCTTGGGTTTCTGTCGCTTAGGCATGCTTGTTTCTGAGTTCATTTTTTTTCGCTCGGGTTTGTCTTCTGTTACTCGGGTATGCTTGGCTCGAGTCATGTTCTTGTTTCTCGGGGTGTTCTTTTCCCGAGTCACTCTGTTGCTTGGTCATCCTTTGCCCGAGTTGTTTATTTTGGAGTTGGATTTGGTGGCCGTCTTCTACATTTAATTTCCATGGCTTAATTAATATGGGGTCTCTCTTTGGGATCTTTGTGGACCTAAATCTGGGTCTTACTTATGGATTTGAGCGCCGACCTCTCTGGTGGACTCTTGTATATATTTATTTCTATGTTCTTAGTTTTAGGCATCAGTTCTAATCAGTTTTTAGGAGGATTTTGATATCATATTTTAATAGAAGATTAAGTGTTGAGATATCTGGAAGGCAGGTCTAAGACCTCGCATGTATGAAGATTAATTTGTAATTCATTGAATGTATATGGCCCAAACTAAGAAGGCCTTACAACTTGACATGTAATGAGTTTGATCAATTAATGAAAATGATCTCTGTTGTTTCTTCTCTCACTGTGTTGCTGTTGCTTCCGCATTGTCTTTGCAAGTTGGTTTGGTAGTTGGGAGAGTTTTTGGCCCCTCCTACCATCCTCCTTGCGTCACTAAGTGAGTGCAATAATCCTTCATTATTATGATTAAGAATGAAATATATTTGAGAAATTAATCTAATGTTGCAAGGTAAATGAATAAAGTAAGCTAAATTAGATAGTTTCACAAAAATACAAATTCACAGAAACAAACAAAAACCTGTAATTGCCAAAAATGACAAGACATAAACTATACTAACCTTTATACTAAATCTGAGATTTTTGTATGTGAAACAAAACACCTTGCGCATTTTTTTCTAGGGAACTAAAAGACTAAGGCGTTTTGTTCCCTAGAAATATACCCATAATTTTAATTGATAGTCCAGCAGGTCCCAACCTTTCTGGATATGTTCTGACAGCTGCACCACCTTACCTGCACAAAAAAAATAGAGAATAGGTTGTGGAAAGGGGGTTTCCTTGATCAAACCCCTATTTAGGAATCAACCTTGAAAATGAAATAAGATTTCATAAAAGAATTCAAAATTAAATATGAGATCTACTTTGTCAATACCTTCATGAATGTATATTGATATCACACATATTTATGAAGATGCCTGAATGCCAATTGTATTGAAGTTGTTTAGCTTGAAATGTAGAATGAATCAAGTATGCCTTCACAAATGTATGAATCTATGAATGTCACTCCTAGATCTTCATTGTTTTTATACTTTCTATGGAGCAAGAATGCATGAGAATGGATAAAGGATCTTCTTGCTTCTTGAGAAATCCTCTACTTGGCCTTCATGAGAGAGAAGCTTTCTTCAATGAAGAAGATTTCCTTCAAATTTCTTTGGATGCTCGGAGAGAGACTAGATCTTAGATGCTTGCCTTCAAATCTTGAAATCTCTTGATTGCTTGAATGCTTTAATTGCTTCTCTTGAAATGTTTGATTGTTTGCAATTAATCATGATTGTATATCAAAATGAGGAGCGATGGGGTGCTTATATACCTCATCACACATTTTGAGATTAAAATTAAGTCAAGCTAACCATGGTATCTAATTTCGCATCAAAACATTGCAATGGGGCTTTGGTTAAAATTTGGGCCCGTTCATAAGAGAACAAAATGCCTTGGGCATTTTGTTCCTAGGAACGAAAATCCTAGGTCAATTTTTTCTTGGGAAAAAAATCTTAGGGAATTTTGTTCCTATGAAAAAACACAAAAAATTAACTGTGAAGCCAGGAAGATAGGGCAGATGCCACATCAGGAAGAAATAGGTAGCTAGATCATGCATAATAGACATAAAATCTTGAAATTGTCAAAACGGGGCCTAATTGAGCATCCAATCATGGGTGCTAACTTTTTAGGATGGTAGAATACCATTAGGTAGGGATGAGGTGTGATGTTGCCGATTTTGTGGCTAGATAAAGTGGATGAGTTGTCCAAGGTGGCTCATTTTTATCCTATGAGAGCTACTTATATTGTTATTTTTGTAGCACATGTTCATGGAGGATATAGCTTGGTTGCATGGGATACCTTGGAAGTCATTTCAAATAGACATCCAATATTTACTTCAGCATTGTGGATTTCTCTCAAGCATGATTTTGACGTGCAACTTAATTTTAGTTCAACATACCACCTCGAGACTGATGGTCAAATGAAGCGGGTGAATCAGGTTCTTAAGGACATGCTTCACATGTATGTGATGGATTAGCAGTTTAGGTGGGAGGACTACTTGTACCTAGTAGAGTTTCCCTATAATAATGGGTATGATAGTTCTCTTGGGCATGCCTCCTTTTTCAACCTTTGTATGGTCGATCGTGCTATACACCTTTAGTTGGGATCATTTGGAGGAACTCATTGTGTTAGGGCCTGAGATGCATTTAGAAATGGAGCAACAAGTTGTTTGTATTAGAGAGCATTTGTTTACTACTTAGGATCTAAAAAATAAGTATGTTGATGCCCAGATATTGGATTGTCACTTCTCGATAGTTCACCATGTATTTTTGTGAGTTCGATCATGGAAGAGCCCCATCTCTTATGGAAAAGGCTCTCAGTTAGTGTCATGTTTTGTTGGGCCTTTTGAGATCCTTGAGAGGTGTGGTCCTATTGCCTACCACTTGGCATTGCATCCTAGTCTATCTTGCATCCATGATATATTTTATGTTTATGTGCTTAGAAACTATATTCCTGATGTAATGCATGTACTTGATTGGGGTTCTTTACAGGTAAAGGATGGGTAGCTTTATTTGAAGCTTGTTTGCATTCTACAACATTAGAGGCTAACTCTAAAGGGTCAAGACATCAAGAAATTAAGAGTCTAGTGGGACTCGAGTGATGATACTTCTACTTGGAAGGATGCTTCACAATTGAGAGATTTATACCCGTATCTTCTTGCAAGCTTCTAGGAGTAAGCCCATTCCTATGAGGGAGGATGTAGTGCCTCACATAGTTGCATTTTGTATTGCTCTATTTTGATTTGAACTAAACTCTTTTATGTGATTTTGTGACTGTTTGAATGTTATTATTTTGTATTGGCATTGTGAGATGCACCTAGTACAATTATTATTCTTTTTGTTCATATTGATATCATTGTTGATGTAGATGGTAGATTAGTTTATGATATGTGCATGATGACTCTACGTGATGTGCCATGATGTTATATGATGATATGTGGTTTATATTATATTTGAAGATATTTGGTTATATTGATCTCAATGTGATTTCATGTGCTTCACTGACGTATGTGCTATAGGTTACTGAGATATTGTAGATTGTCATGCTTGGTTGTTATTTGGTTCAAAGATTTATTGATATATGCTCATTATTTTCGTAACTATAATTTAAATTATTAGAGTAAATGAAATTATTGTTATGATTTAAATGAGGATTAAATATGAAAGGAATAACTTTGTAACATTCAAATACATACGAATGATTATGTCATTAAAACGTCCTTTGATTAGTTTCATTTCTGGATTATTATATATGTGCTTCAACTATTTATCATATGAGTAGCTACACTTGATGTGCGTATATTGTAGTGATGACAAGTACCAAACATAGACTCCACATGCTTCATTAGGTCTGAGCGTGTCTTATACATAATAGTGTCACAAGAGATAGTCACATTGGTTGTGCATATTACTTTACCTGCCTATCGTACTTGATTGGATTACGCATTTGCATATGACTGACTATACACCAGTTATCGTTTACGTAATATCTAGATAGACCTTGCATATTTTTGATAGACCAGTGAATGTTTGTGCATAGTCTGGTATCTACAGTTCTCACGGTTAATTAATTTAATATTAATGTTGATTTAAAAGTTGTCATTATTTCATATTTATCAACAAATTTGTTGCAGTGGTATTCCATTTAATTGAAATTTATTAAATTAATACTGATGAGGCATATTTATGTCATCTTGTAGAAACCCTAGGATAGTTTCTGATAGTTCATGTTCTTTATTTTCATCACACTTAACTGCAAACTTATATTCTCTTTCATGATATTACATGGCATGTTGCCACTAAGACATCTAATTTGGTTTTAATGCTTTAAACATGAAAACTTGGATATTAATGCTATATTAATTGTGATAAATCGGTGGTTATGTTCAATGGGTAGTTAGCTGTTTAAATATGAATAAACATGTGCGTGTTTTAGTGAAATTGTAGACGTCCAAAAATATTAATATTATTATTAATATTAAATTCCTTTTTGTTTATCTAACTATTTAATTAAATTAATTAAATAGTTTCATCTATGGTATTTATATATTTTTATAAATACTATCCTAATGTATTTTATTTAAATACATTTTCCTCAAAAATCCCCCTTTTAATAAATTCATATTTATTAAATCCCTCCACAAAGCTAAAATTCCTCTAAACTTGATTTAAATAAAATCACTTTATTTAAATTCCCACCAAAATCCCACCTATTGCTAATAATCTCCTAATCTTGATTAAAAGGTACTTTACCTCTAATCATGTGCACAATCCCACTTTGACTTTTCTAATCTAACCCTCAATCTCAACCACTCATCTCCCTTCCACCTCTTAATCTCAACTGTCCATTCCCTTTTGAATTCTATAAAAGAAGCCTCCCTCTCTTGCATTTTCATCTCTCATTTGTGCATTGTTACTATGCTAAAATTGCTTTATGCTTTCATTGTTGTTTTCATGCTTTGATGATCTTTTTCTTAAATCACTTAGAAATCACATGATATGTTAAATCTCGGTAATAAATCATAGTTTCCTTCTTGCATTTACATATCATTTCTAGTTTAATCCATCATCTTGAGGAAGATTTGAGACTAGTTCTTCATACTAGATCTTGAATCTCTCTTATTTCCCATTAATCTTGAATTCATAGTTGTATTGCATTGGGGTTTTGATCAATTTGTGTTTGAGAGAGCACACCTACATATATTTTTTAAGAGAAATCCAACAAGCAATCGGGTGCAATGCTTGTTTAGCTCAATTTGATGTTACTTGGAGTTTCATTGTTGTTTCTTGCCCTTTTATAGTTTTTGAAATGATTTCATGTGCTAACTCACTATGTTTCATGTCTGAGCTTGTTTGCAACAGATTTCAAAGGTTGAGATTTCCTTGTACACATTCTGGCACATCCAGTGGGACCCACGTCCCTTTGACAATCTTTTTCTCCTCTTTTTTTTTCTCATTTCTGTCAAAATTTATAGATTGGCGTCTGCATTTTACACAGAGGCGTCTGTGAAAACGTCGATTCATCCTGAACTGTCGTTCGACGTCTGTACTGAATCAACATCTCCACTTTCAGAATCGACGCTTCTACTCTGTGTTATTTTTATGGAGATTTTCTGCAAACCCTATTTTTAATCTATCAAGTTTTTGTGTTTTTTGCTGCTTTTTGGTTATTTAGCATAACTCAGTTTTACAGGCAGTCATAATGCCAAATTCTTATTAAAAAGGAACACTTCTTGATAAATCATTAAAGAATACTAATTTTTAGGGTTTTAGCAATCTCAACATATCTATTTCTGATCAATTTGAGAGCTAAGAGAGAAAAAGAATAACTTATTTTGCTGTATTTGCTATGTTTTTTGGCCTTGCAGGTGCAACAACATCTGTGCAAATGCTGGTTCACATTTCAGCATCTGCGCAAATGCTGGTTCAGGCTAATCACTAAACGACGTTTGTGCTAGTATAACACTTTCCTAGTTTTCTGTGTTTTCTGGCATATTTTCCCGCATTCTATCATTTTAGGCTAAAAACATGATAGATCGGCGTTTGCGCCTTGAATCAACATCTGCGCTCTGTCAAATTTTTGTTTATAATTTCTAACAACTTATTGAGTAGTTTTTGTGCTTATCTCGCTTGTCAAAGGCTATTTTGTGAAACTACTAACTAGTTGTGTTGCAACACCGCTTGCCAAAGAACATAAACTTCATAAGATTACTCACACTCATCTTGCAGGTGGCCTTGATTTAAATTGACCAAACGATCGTTCTTGTTAGCATTTAGTTTTTTTTTAGGCACATAGACTAATTAAAGGGAGCTTTTTGTCTAATCCAAAACAAGTGTTAGGGGAGTATGCTCTCTTCCCTTTTTGGGAAGATCAAAAACCTGGACACATTTGTTTTGTGTTAAACAATCAAATCTGTGGGAATGAACTAAGCTTGTCTTGCGTGTGTGTGGAGAAGATGATACTGGATAGGAGATTATGCTCTTTTCCCCTTGTGGGAAAATCAGAAATCTAGACTCCTTTTTGTCGCCAATCCAATTTATTTGAAGCTAAACCTTTAGAGGGCCTGCCAAGTGAGCAATCTCTTGGGAATGAACTAAGTGGGGAATGAGAGAACCCAGCTGCTTCCGCCCCGCTATAATAAAAAAGCTTCTTTCAATCCAAAGAGAGAGAAGACATGAATATTTTCTACCTCTAAAGCTTCCTTGTTTTTAGGGCCTTGTTTCCTGAATCTTGCTAAGCCAAGACTACTCTCGATTGGGCACTTGTAGGGCCTATATGGTCTCAATCTTGTTTACAAGACTACAAGAGGGGTACATTCAACTTGTGTAGGGTCGAGAGGTTTGAATCTCGTGTGTGAGACTTCACATTTTGGGTGCTTGTAGGGCTATACGCCTCAATTTTGCTTGCAAAACTACAGGGGGTATTCATTAACGGATGAACTTACTAAACACTGGTTAAACTAGAAGCCCACTCGATCTACCTCCGAAAGTGTCCTAATCTTTGTGCAAGGATCAATCCAAGTGGAATTTACCCAGATCGCCTAAAGATTTTACACCCAACATCTGTATTCCCAGGGGAGATGAAAGCATGATTGTGGCATGAGAGGACTTATGCGATTTGAGCATTGAGTTTCTTTCAAAATCCACAACGTGCCTAGTCCTGGCCAAAGCCAATATCACTTTGTGTGAGGCGAAGGAATACTTAGCGTGGGAAAATATTTTGACACTCAACCAACTTCCTTAGGTAGGCTTGTTCTTGTTTAACATTGATCAAAAAAGTTGCACACATATCCCCCGCTCCTCAAGGTTGCTTTGTCCCTTGTTGGACTATTTTCGACATTTGAATGACCATGATTGACTCAAGGCACACTTAGCATAGTCACTACCTTGATGTGCGATTTGAAAAACTTGTTCTTTCCATTGAACAATACAATCAAAGATCTTTACCAACAACAAATGACTTTCCAATTTCAAACATTTGTTCCCGTGACATGTCAAAACCAAGCATTCATAAGAAAGTCAAGACCTCGTTACCTCCTGTGATCAGAGAACAAAAGGAAACCACTTGCAAGGCTCAACAATACAAACATATCATTGATTCTGTCAAACAAGAGATCCAAACATGCACAACATACGACAAGATTATCTATAATAACAAGATTATACGTTTCAGAAGCAAGTATCACATGAACAACACCTTTCTCCATTTCGAACAATATGACTAGTAGGCACATTGCCATATCGCTTGGTTGCTCCTCTTCTTACATCCCTTTACCTTGCATTTTAGGAATCTCATCATAATCCTCATCCTTAGGAAGTGTATAATCCAGCCAACATAGCTAGCATCCAATCCAATCCAGCATTATCCAATCAAAATCCAGTCAAAATCTAAAAAAATCTAATCCAAAATCCAATCTTAGTGTCACATCTTTTGAGTTGCATAAGTACCCACATCTTAATCCAAATCCTTTCTAGGCTTCCTTAGCTAAGAATTCTTAGGATAGTCCACTTTGTTCTTGTAACCTTATCACCTCGAGCAAGAGGCTGGTTCACATTGACAAAGAATCCCATCCTCCGAAGACCATAAGTCTGTCTTAGGTTGACACCATCATCAAACCTACATTAGGGAAAGCAACTCATAATACTTTGACACATCAAATCATCATAAATCCACAGGATATCCTTTTTAGAATTTAGCATCATTCCTTAATCCTGCATCCTAAGCACCTTGCATATCATCCATAGGAAATTGTTTTAGCGTCCTGCATTTTGTTAACAACCTTCATTTCATGCCACCTGAAACTAGATCCAAGAAGAAGAAAGACATGGGCACCAATTACGCCGCTAGTTCATCTGATCCTATAATATACCATAAGAACGCAATGGTCTCCTTTGACCCACAAAATTAGGTACCAAGTGAGCATATATGGGTTGACCCAGATGAAGCCCCTACTCAAAGTGCCATGGAAGCATTCATGAGCCACCCTGGTCATGCACAAATGGTCAGCACCATCATTGGACATAATAGACACACTATCCTTGCCAACTTCCAGCAAGAAGAAATACAATTACCATCTGGGGCTATGCCACCATGAGTTGGCCTATCTTTGAACATCCCAACTAAATTTTCCTTTCCCATGGTGGAAGAAATTTTCAATCTGTGACTCAAAAAAACCCAAGTTGGATCCCTTATCCCCCATCTACTTCAACCAATGACTACGTAGCCCATCATGCACACAATTGCACAACCAACATCCCTCTCTATCATGGGACCCCTGATCTCACAACCATTGCAATCAGTCCAAGTATCCCAACCTATGCAACCCATTTCTTCCCAACCAATCGTCATCCAATCCACAATTACTCAACCAATCCATACGCAACCAATTGCCTCACAACCGCCAATCATGCAAGCTGCAAGCACTTCCTGGCATGATGCTCCTAGGAGCCTCCAAAAAACCCTCTTATTCACAAGGGACCACACTCCATGCCCAATCAGTAGTCACCCAGCCTGCTTCAATGCCGCTCTTCCTTTTGCTTGTGCAAACGCAAACCAACCTGCCAACCTCTTAGCATATCCCTGAAGTTGGCCAAATCGTGCAAGCCACATCATCCTCTACTTGGGGCTACTCTCAAGCCGCTATGCATGCACTTGGAATACCAACACAATTTGGTAATGCAAACCCTTCCACTACCCAAGTGCAAACACCTTTCATCAACCCCTTTGTCGCACAGCCCGTTTCACAACCTACCCAACAAAAACTACCAGTTTACACCAACTACTTTTTCTTGCCTCCTTCGGCAACATCCCAAATCATCCCACCTCGACAAACCAACATTCATGCTCGCATTAACTACCTTGCTCCTCCCGCTGGGGGCACTCATGTGAAAACCAATCCTCCCATGCATAGAAATGCAACTATTCCACCAACTTATGCGGGACCGAGCCACATCCCTCCTACCTACCCACTACATTAGCAAGCACAATCACACTACCAGAAGCAATACATCCCTCAACTGTAGTTGCCACCTCCGCTGAAAATCCATCAATCTCCCTATCACATCCCCCAATATCCTCCACAAAATCCTCCTTTTTCCCTAGCATCTTTTGACCCATATCAAGCATTGGGATCCAACATAATGGGCGAACCACCTCCTCCACCAGTCAATCAAGAGTGGGAGGAAATGAAAAATTCTTTCAAGGAGCTCCGAGCTAGGACTAAGACAAAAATATTCAAATTTGAAGAAGTGTGTCCCTATCCCTTTGACCGATCTATCACATCAGTTCCCTCCCCCAAGCATTTTGAGACTCCCAAATTTGACAAGTATCAGAGGAAGGGCGATCCTACTAGCCACATTAAATAATTTTACATGGCCTGTCAAGAAGTGGCATACAATGATAACTTCCTCCTATGCCTCTTTCACAAAAGTCTGGGGAGATCGACTCTTGGATGGTTTTATAAGATCCCTTATGGTTTGATCACGTCCTTTGCCGAGTTGTTTGAGAAATTTGTAACCCAATACATGCATGTTGTTGAGATCAAGTTATCTCTCCTAGAATTACACAATTCCAAGCAGAAGGGAGGCGAAAGCCTAGCAGACTATCTCCAAAGATGGCAAGGCCTTACTACCTGATTATCTTATCAACCTCCTGAAAAGCTTCTAGTTAAAATTTTCATTGACAGTCTACACCCTAAATTTTCACATCATGTCAGCATGAACTGTTTGCAGACATATCAAGAAATCCTTGGAAAGGGTATGGACCTTGAAGAGGGTCTTATAGATGATGGAACCATCAAGTTATACAAAGAGATGAATCATGATAGACCTAACAATGATAGATTTCGATACTGGAATAAGAATAAGAGTGCTGTGACTGATGGTGCCACTAGTACCAAGTATGTCCAGATTGTCATTGCTAGACCTAACATGCCCACTCCTGCATACCAACAGTCGGCGCTTGCTTATCAACAACAACCCTTGTATCAACAACATCCTTCATATCAACAACAGGCTGCTTATCAACAAGAACCCGCTTATCAACAACAACAATCTACCTATCAGCAACAACCTGCGTATCAACCTGTTACTATCCAACAAAGCACTCCAACATATCCTCCGCCGGGGGAAAATTTTCAAACCAATTTCCAAAATCTTGTTAATCAAACCAATGCTATATCTGTCCCTCAGGGACAAAATAAACCTCATAATCAGAACATCCCAAAATGCACATTCACCCCATTGGGTGAATCTATCGACGTCGTATTTAAAAAGATGGCTCAAGCCAATCTAATTGTGTACCCACGCACAAAACCTTTTGATGAGTCAGCACCAAAACCCGCTTGGTATAGGGATAACAAGTATTGCGAATATCACCGTGTTAAAAGACACACAATCACAAAGTGCATGAAATTAAAACATTACATTCATGATCTCATAGACAAAGAGGAGATCACTATCGATGCACCAACTCAACCCTCGCCAAATTCCAAGCTACAAATCTACCAAAATGTGTTTCCTCAACATGACACTGGTAAAGGCCTTGCTAGTCCTCCTCCACTCCCTAACACTTCTGCATACATCAATTATGATTAGCTCATCGGTTGTATCTCCCAAGCTGAACCCTCAGTTAACGTCATCCATATCAAAGGTGTGGACAACCACTGCGCGGTTACACCTATTGAGGAAGAATAACGGTCATAGGTCCTCCATCTGGAGCATAATACAATTTACTGTAACACCAAGGGAATACCACTGCACAAATTTCCATCTTGGATCTTCTCCGCACTTTGCCTGTCCACCAGGAGATCCTCAAAAAAGCCCTTCAAGAATCCTGTGTCCCCAACGACATTGATCCCGTGCAATTCCAGAACCTTGTGGGCCACCTCTCCACCTCTTGCAGAGTCTCTTTTAAGCCAGACAACATGCGCAGTTGAACCAAACCACAATCTCCCCCTTCGTATCGTCGTCTTGGTCAACAACTTTGCAATAAAATGGGTCATGATAGATAATGGTTCGGCCCTTAATTTATGTACCTTAAAGCTCATTAAACAATTGGGATATACTAAAGCGGACATAATGAAGAATGTAATCACAATCAAGGCATATGAAAACCTGGAAAGAATATCAGAAGGCACCATTTCCTTGTCCATTTAGCTGGGCCCTGCAGTGCAAGATACGATATGTCATGTTGTTGATCTTGACCTTCCCTACAACATCCTCCTTGGACGTCCATGGATCCATTCTATGCAAGCCCTCCCATCCACTTACCATTAGTGCATCAGATTCCCATATAATGGCACTAAAATCACCATCCATGTAGACCCCAAACCCTTTGCATACTATAATGCATTGGAAACCTCCTTCCCACATTCCCATCACTGTACCGGGATTGACATTGGAACCTCTATCACCAGTTCATCTCGAACCCATTTAGACCCAGAGACTATGCTTTCCTCCACCCTTTAAATGGTCAAGATCAACAACAATGGTTGTGGAGAATACAATTTATCAGATGCCTTTGCAGTTGGAGCATTATCAGTTGATCCACACACTCAAGGTCACAAACCTAATCCAAGCAAGATAGAACAAAAAACAACCGAGTTGCTACAATTGGGCCCTACCACTTTCATCTCTCATATAATTTTAAATAGCCAAGAAAGGACACCAAATATCAATCAGTGGCTTTATAAGGACCCACCACCACTAGACAAGGGTTTCCTCAATTACTTCAAAGGCAAGTACCCTTCCACTCACAAGCTGGTTACGTAAAAATGGAATTATGAAGGAGGTGGTTTAGGCCGCGAAGAGCATGACATAAAAGAACCTTATTTTCCCACAAAATGAGAAAAGCACCTAGGTCTTGGTATGGACTCCGCCACGACTGGGGGCACCAACGAAAACAACTATATCTATGATAATCTCCTGGGTGAAATTATTGAAGTCAAACACATTCCTGAGGAGATGATTGTAAAATCCTACGACGATGTCATCGATGATGAAAACTTCCTAGGTAATGTGTCCTACAAATAGCCATCAACTTCATTGACCTTCCCCTTGTCCATCCCGAACTCATTGACTGGGACCAATAGAGTGTCATGCACATTGACGAGTTCTAAAGCGATGAAGCTCTCCTACGATTCATGGGAGCTACAAAACATGAACTTGACTGTGGGCATGAATCAACATATGTGTACAAATTGGATCCAAAGGCATACTTAGGGGAAGAGGAGGCCTTCAACCACAAAAATGAAACATAAAATAAAAATAAAAAAGAAAAATATCGATCCCCTAGTGAAAACCCCTCTAGGGTACTATCTAATCACAAAAAAGTAAAAACAAAGGGCGTATCCGCTGGTGAAAACCTCTCTGAGGTGCCAGAGGATGAAGACCCTCCTCTTCCTCTTATCCATGATTATAGGCCTGAGAAGTCGTCAATACTCATCAAAGTAATGAAACCTGTCAATCTGGGTACCGAGGAATATCCTTGCATCACTTACATTGTAGCCTCTTTGAAAAAAGCATAAGAATCAACTCTCATTTATCTCTTACAAGAATCTGTAGACAAATTCGCATGGTTTTATTCCCACATGCCAAGATTAGACCCTAACTTGGTGGTTCATCATCTGGCAGTGGACCCAAACATCAAACCTATTAAACAAAAGCTCCGAAAGATGCACCCCAAGGTAGCACTACTCGTCAAAGAAGAGCTAGAAAAGCTACTCCAAGCTAACATCATTTTTTGCCATCGACTACTCAGAGTGGATCTCCAACATGGTGTTGGTATTCAAACCTGAAAAATCAATCAGGATTTACATAGATTTTTGGGATCTTAACAAAGCATGTCCCAAGGATGATTACCCCTTGCCCAACATTGAAATGATCGTAGATCTTACCGCTGGACATGAGATGTTGTCTCTCATGGATGGTTTTTTAGGATATAATCAGATTAGTATCGTAGAAGAAGATCAACATAAGACAACATTCACAACCCCTTGGGGTACCTTCTGCTATAATATGATGCCTTTTGGCTTGAAAAATGCAAGGGCAACTTATCAACGCGCTATGAAGGCCATCTTAAACGACATGATCCATAAGATTCTTGAAGACTATGTGGACAATATAATGGCTAAATCTATCAAAAGATGAGATCACTTAGATGTGCTTGAGTGCATATTTGATCGGCTTGGACATTATTTCCTAATGATAAATCCCAAGAAATGTGTTTTCGGAGTCACATCTGGAAAACTCCTAGGGTTCATTGTATCCAAAAGAGGCATTGAAATTGATCCAAAAAAGGTACAAGCCATCATGGACATGCCTCCACCAAGAACACTCCAACAACTGCACAACCTACAGGGAATTTACAATCAGTGCATCATTTTATCTCTCAGTTAGTAGACAAATTCTAACCATTTACCCATCTCCTACGAAAAGATAACAACTTTAAATGGGTTCCTCATTGTCAGAAGAGTTTTGAGAAGATCAAAGAATATTTGGCTAGTCCACCTATATTGGTACCACCTGTACCTGGTCGACCCCTCATCCTATACATTTCTGCTACCACAACAACACTGGGGGCACTCCGTGCTCAACTAGATGACGAAGGAAATAACGAGCCATTTATTACATCAGTCGAACCTTAGTGGGTTATGAGCTTAATTATTCCCCTATGGAGAAAGCATGTCTGGCAGTGGTTTTTGCCACTCAAAACATTTGCCACTATATGCTTAGTCATACGATCAAGCTCATTTCAAAAGATGACCCACTCAAATATATATTATCTAAGACCACTCTCACTGGCCAAATGAAAAAATGGGTCATGCTGCTAAGCGAGTTTGACATTCAATACATAGACAGAAGAGCCATTAAGGGACAAGTCATCACTGATCATCTAGTAGAAGCACCTCTAGTAGATGCATATCCTTTGATCACATAATTTCCAGATGAACATTTGTGCATGTTAGAAGAGAAAACTACCTAGAAACTTTACTTTGATGGGTCCTACACAACTTGTGGTGCAAGGGCAAGAATAATTTTTTTCACACCTCAAGGTGACTACATCCCTATGTCATTCAAATTGGGATTTCCCTGCACAAACAACATTGCAGAATATGAGGCACTAGTCGCCGGGCTGCGCATGGCTATAGAATGGAACATCACAGATATACATGTCTTCGGCGATTTCCAGCTCATCATCAAACAAGTCTTGGATGAGTATCAAACAAAAGATGATAAGATAATGCCATATAAGGAGATGGTTGATAAGATGAAAGATACCATTCTTCATTTGCAAATAACACAAGTGCCACGACTACAAAACAAGGCTGCTAATGCAATGGACACAATTGGCTCTCTTGGAGATCCCTCATGACTTTGACCAATACAAATTCTTAGTTGAGAAACTCCATTCTCCCGCTTATGAGAATGATGAATCGAATCGTGTATGTGTCTTGGTTGGTCCCCAGTCCCCATGGTACCACAAAATCCATGCTTAACTATAAAATGGTATCATATCTCCTCATCTCACCTCAACCTAGTACCAAAACCTTATTTGAAGAACTTCCCACTACACCATTGTAGCCAATACCCTTTATCGTTGAGGCTATCACAATGTACTCTCTAGATGTTTAGACCAAAATGAGGCCGCCCAGGCTTTACACGAGATACATGCTAGGATCTGTGGTTCCCACACAAGTGGTATGGTCCTATCCAAACAATTGTTATGAACATGATACTATTGGCCCACAATGAAGCATGGTGCCTGTGAGTTATTCAAGAAGTGCTTACCATATCAATAACATGCCAATTTGATCCATGCTCCTACACAAGACCTCCGACCTATTGCACCACCTTGGCCCTTCTCCTATTGGGGTCTAGACCTCGTTGGTAAGATCAATCCCCTCTTGTCTAAAGAATACAAGTACATAATCATAGCAACAAAAATTTTACAAAGTGGGTTGAGGCAATTCCGCTTACCCTCACTACTGGAGTACAGATCTCAAAGTTCATCCTCTACCACCTTTTCTGTCACTTTGGCATCCCCTCCACTATCTTCAAAGATCATGGAACACCATTTCAAAATCAACACGTCGACGATCTGTGTGCTTGCCTCCATATCCATCAGTGCTTTTCCAGTCCATATTTTCCTCAAGGTAATGGCCAAGCTGAGGCAACTAACAAAACTATACTCAAGATACTCAAGAAAGTTGTCAATGATATTGGTCATGATTGGCATCTCTAGATTAACCCCTCCCTCTAGGCATATCACACTTCATACTGCACCCCTACAGGCACCACTCCATATTCCCTAGTCTATGGTGCTGAAGTTGTCCTACCCATAAAGGTTGAACTACCATCATTGTGTGTGTCACTCAAGGACATTATTACAGATGAAGACTATCGAGTGGCATGCCTTACGCAATTGGATCCGTTAGATGAGAAACAAAAATAGGCATATGACCACTTGATTGTGTACCAAAATTTCCTTAAGAGAAACTACAACAAAAATATTCGCCCACGACAATTCCAGGTCGGTGATCTAGTCATTAAAGAGAATTTGAAGGTGGGCACAAATCATGAAAAACAAGGCAAATTTGAAGTTACCTGGCAGGGCCCCTATATTATCACTATATGCTTTGACTCTGGGGCATATCAACTCTCCACTCTGGAAGAAGATCCTTTGAATGATCCTATTAACATCATTCACCTCAGATGCTTCTATGCCTGAGGACATGGCAGTATATTTGAGTTCCTAAAAAAATCCATAAAAGTATAAAAGTCCTGAAAAAAATATCAAAAAAGCAAAAAAATGAAGTTGAAAAAATGGCTGTCCCAGCGAAAACCTGACAAACAGGCTCTTGGAGAACATAAAAAACATCAAAAAATAAAAAAAATAAAAAAAGAGTAAAGAGAAAATTTTTGTCCAATGGTGAAAACTTGGCAATCAGGCGCCTTGGACAAGTATGGGTGATGAAAACCTGGCAATAGGCGTCACACATAGTGGACCGTTCCATTATCTGTCAAAATCTTTTTCCCTCCATCCTTTGCATCCATATCATTCCAAAATCCCTATTCCCTGGGTGTTCCAACCTATCACACACATCAATCAACACGATCCAATCACATCTCGTCTTGCTAGAGATTCATTGTACATACTCTCTTGTATTTAGTTGTTTGGTTTCACCCTTGTATATTTGTGTCTTGTCCGATCTCCTCGCTATCGCACTAACACTCTGAGCCTCCATCATACTAACCTCCCTTGCCCGGTCCTTTTGCAGTCTGTCTGTTTGGTTCATTAGTTGAAAGTGACACACACCAAAAATATGGGTCCCATTGCATCCCTTGCATCCCTGCATTTTTATATCATATCTGCATTTTTGTTAGGATCACTGCATTTCCATAAATTACATAATAAAACATTCATGACATAATAAATGCATCCATTTCATCCAAAATACAAAAATAATATATATCCATCAAAAGCATAAACATACATCAAGGTACATGCATCTAAACATTTCACACTGCATATACATAATCATAAAACATCACATCCTGCAACCATCAATGTCAGTACTCATATAAGCATATGCATCATACATAAGCGATCAACACATAGAATCATCAAAGTCATCATTAGTCATATATATATAAATCCATGTCAAAAATACAAAGTTTGTCATCAATACAACGCCAGGCACCTCGGTGCTAGTATACATATACATCTCATCTCAAAATGCAAAAATGTGTGTGTCATGACCCTCTGATGGATCATGTAGAAGGTTGTGATGGTCCTCCCACTATCCTGGTGGTGGACGTGGTGGCATCCCCACTAATCCCTGAGAGCCCTGCCTGTACTATGTGATCGAGGGTGGTGATATATATAAATCCATGTCAAAAATACAAAGTATGTCATCAATAAAATGCCAGGCACCTCAGTGCTGGTATACATATACATATCATCTCAAAATGCAAAAATGTGTGTCATGACCGTTTGACGGATCTAATCCAATAGCTGCTAACAATCCCCAGTCTGCCTCTGTCAGCTGCGCCTCCATGAACTCCATTGTGGGTGGCCAATGCTCCTATGATCCCAGTGGTGGAAAATGCTCCTACAAAATCCAAACACCACCATGTCAATTCTATCCTAACCCCTCATAGAATGGGGCATCATGTCCCTAGGTCTATTCCTAACCCATCCCCGCCCCCACCGAGTATTCCTTTTCTCTTCCCCTTGGCGTCTCCCCTTTTTTTGGCGCAGACGTTGGTTTGGATGGAGATGCCGGTTCCTCAACTGCTGTCCGCCCAGACGTGGGTTCAGAACCGCCGTCTGTCCAGACGCGGGTTCGGGGATCATTGTTCGTGCAGATGTCGATCCGGGGATCGATGTCTTCACAAAAACTAGTTTGAGAACCGATGTCTTCAGTCTGGGCCTACTTTTACCCCCTATTTATGACCCCTACCCACTCCTGAAAGCATTAAAAAACTTAAACAAAAGTACAAGCGAGGTCTCAGTTGAGCTACTCACCGGTGTCGGCCGCTTTGCAGGTCATTTGTGGATCTGCACACGCTCTCCCAATTGTCCCTTCATCTTCTCGTCTGCCATATTTTCTCTCTAGAGCTCTTTTCTTCTCCACTAACTATTCACAAATGACCTTCTTTAGCCCTCCAACCACTCTTATAGCCCCCGTTTCTTCCCAAAAAGATTTCCTCCATTTTCTCCTCCCACTTGTATATTATTATATTATTAATCTTGTTATACAGCTTAAACACGTAAAAAATTCAAAAATCACAAAAATTCAAAAAAATTCAAAAATCTTCCAGAAAATGGCAATAAATCTTTCATTCCTTCTGCATCGCTAAGTTTTTAGATTTTAGTAACATTTTGACTCATGCGCCTACAATCATGTTTTTCACCAAACCATTTTTTGAGACCGACTCTCCTTGCTCGTCATCCTTTTCACAACTTTTGCCAGCGAATCTTTCAATCAAATCAAATCCAATCCTTGCCTATAAGGATGCATCCTTCTGGCGTCGGCTTATCAAATCCTTCATCACATAATCTTGTTCATGACGAGAAGTTTGGACTGAATGACTGCTTGGTCATGAGGCCTTCTTTATTGATTTTATCTTTCTGTGTCAAGTTGCAACCTACTCACCACTACCTCGATCTACTATATCTTGGTGTGTTGTGACTGGTGGCTAGTGACACATGCGTCTTTTGCAGTGTGCTTTGTTCAAGTGTCTAGTCCACGTAAATGAATCCTGTCATCTGTGTTTTCTAACATTTGATGCATACCTCCTTTTGCAATATCAAAATCAGATGTGCTATCCATATTTTCAACACAATTGGCTCCCCAAGTCCTGCATCTGCATTCTTAGTTGCATATATTCTCATTCTGCATCTTGCATTTTTGGATGGCTTCATTTTATTCACTCTTCTCCCTTCCTCCTCTTACACTTTCTCTTTTCAATAAAATTCCACACACGTTTCTCTTGTGTCCTTTTCTCGAGGGGGCACCACCTCTTACCATCGTCGCTTCAGCTTGACTCCTAAAAACCCACTTCCTCTGGGGCAACTTATTTTCTTGTCTTTGACGCAACGTCACTTGCGATGCCGTGCCAAAGAGGGGAAAAATGTAGATGTCCAAAAATATTAATATTATTATTAATATTAAATTCCCTTTTGTTCATCTAACTATTTAATTAAATTAATTAAATAGTTTCATCTATGGTATTTATATATTTTATAAATGCTATCCTAATGTATTTTATTTAAATACATTTCCCTCAAAAATACCCCTTTTAATAAATTCATATTTATTAAATCCCTCCACAAAGCTAAAATTCCTCTAAACTTGATTTAAATAAAATCACTTTATTTAAATTCCCACCAAAATCTCACCTATTGCTAATAATCTCCTAATCTTGATTAAAAGGTCCTTAACCTCTAATCATGTGCACAATCCCACTTGGAATATTCCAACCTAACCCTCAATATCGTCCACTCATCTCCCTTCCACCTCTTAATCGCAACCGTCCATTCCCTTTTGAATTCTATAAAAGAATCCTCCCTCTCTTGCATTTTCATCTCTCATTTGTGCATTGTTACTATTCTAAAACTGCTTTAGGATTTCATTGTTGTTTTCATGCTTTCATGATCTTTTTCTTAAATCATTTAGAAATCACATGATAGGTTAATTCTCGGTAATAAATCATAGTTTCCTTCTTGCATTTTCATATCATTTCTAGTTTAATCCATCATCTTGAGGAGGATTTGAGACTAGTTCTTCATACTAGCTCTTGAATCTCTCTTATTGCCCATTAATCTTGCATTCATAGTTGCATTGCATTGGGGTTTTGATCAATTTGTGTTTGAGAGAGCATACCTACATATATTTCTTAAGAGAAAATCCAACAAGAAATAGGGTGCAATTCTTGTTTAGCTCAATCTGATGTTACTTGGAGTTTCATTGTTGTTTCTTGCTCTTTTATGGTTTTTGAAATGATTTCATGTACTAACTCACTAATGTTTCATGTTTGAGCTTGTTTGCAATAGATTCTGAAGGCTGAGATTTCCTTGTACACAGAAACATTACTTTGGATGTCTTATTCTAACACTCGAGTACAGAGGATAAATAACAAATGAAGAATTGACCAGGTGAATACGCACGTGCACTGATAACCAGACTTGCTCTTGCAGCAGACTCAATCGGTGGAGAAGTTAATGCGAGTCAAGTGATGGTTCCGGGAAGATCAAGGTGGCAGAAACTAGGTGTAGACCAATTCAAGGAGTTATGAAGTTCCCCGAAGAAATTCTAGGAAGAAGTGGGAAGCTAGATTTGTTCTTCCTCTATCATGACAATTCTTTCCTTCTTTCTGGATATCTTCTATTTCCTGCTTTCTAGTTTCTAGTTTTGCAATAATGACTCCATCTTTTCTGTAGAGTGATCAATTAAGTGTTAGATGTTTTTCCTTTAAATAAATCCCCACTCCCACATGAGTAGGAGGGAATTATCAATTATTAGAGTTTTAGTTTCATTTTGTTATTTCCCAGTTTCCATGGATCTTTGTACTATATTTTTCAATCAATGATATAAGAAGTCTTAAGATTTAGTTCTGTGTAATTGAGTTTTGGATACTCATCCAAGGGGACCCACTTTGTGAGGAATCTATGTTAGTTATAATCATTTCATGTAGTTTCTTTTCTTGCATCTTGTTATCTCAATTTTGGTGTTGCACTGCTCCTGTAGCCAAAGCCACAAGATAAGTTGTTGCTTCTTGCAGCCAAAGTGGCAGAATAGCTGAAACATTGTAGTTTATTTTTCAAGCCTTTGCATTCCTTCAACATATTTACTTCTACATTTTCCTTTCCAGTATTCATTTCCTGCAGTCTTAGATCAAGCTTCCCTTTCAAAGCATTTTTTTCCTACAACAACTATAGAAAAGTGTGGTTTGAGTCAACCTTCGGTGCATATATCTTGTTGGCCCATTTTAAGGAGCATAGCTTCTCAGTAGGATGTCTAATCCCTGAGTCTTGGTGAAAGCCTAGGTTCCGAATCCTTTCTAAAATTCTATCATTTTTTGTGCCATTGTCAGGGATGGTGTCGAGTCGAGTTTTAACTTGGGCATTCATAGAATTTGCTTTTACTTATGTTTTCATCTCCTGATTTGAGTAGAATAGATTTCACTTTGAGATTCACCGCAAACCCGCACAACTCCACGCTAGCTGCATCCATAGAAGAAGAAGAGACGCTCTAGGAAGGTACTTGCCAAATCAACCCAACAATCAATTAGGAGAGATCTTTGTACCATTAGAAGAAGAAGGCCAGTTCATTGATGCTATTGTAGACCTTCCTAAAACCACATCATCATGTTCATCCTATGAAGGTGAACTTCTTGGCTACTTTCCCCCTGAAGAACCATTTGAGCTCAATCCATTCACTGAAGCCTTGGCCAATCTGAGACTTCAATATCCTGACTATCTAGAAGGAGAAAATCCATTGCCTTTATTCATCTACCAACCCTGGGATCAGCCTCAAGGTCCGCCCAGGATGGCGAGCCCTCCTACTTTCCCATTCCCTATCACTGATCATCATGATAATAATAACCTCAAGAACATTCCATCTTCATCCCTTCCTAAATTCTATAGCCTAGTAACAGAGGACCTCGATACCTTTCTCTCCGAGTTTAATATCCTATGTTGTAATTATGACTACACCACAGATCCCCATAGGCTCAAGTTTTTTTTTCCAGCAACCCTTAAGTAGTCAGCCTTAAGATGGTTTATGGACTTAGGCCAGGATGTTTTTCATGATTGGGATGAAATTAAGAGTGCTTTCTTGAAAAAATATAAAGAATAATATAGAGGGAATGACATGCAAGAGGAAGATATTTTTAAGATGATACAAAAGGAGGATGAGAGCCTTGAATATTTATTATGTGTCAAGATTCTTGTTCATCTTACAAAAGAACACGCAACACCAGCTCAACCAAGAATTGCAAAAGCTGCTCTTTATGAGGGGTATAAATGAGGAGTGCACTGAAACATTGTGTTAGAGTAGTCGAGTATTGCTAATAATTAATTTAGTTAATTATTAGTTCATCTACTCTTAGCTTAAGTTAGACTTAGGAAAGTTTCCTTTTCTGAGTTGTTTCCCTTTTAGGGTTTCGTGATTTCTTTATAAAGAATCACCTCTTTGTATTTCGTATTGAGATTGTATTATTTTCATCATTGTGTTAATAGAAGATAATTTCTTTCACAATGGGTTTGCAGTCTCTGGCCTATCGGCCGCCATAGCTTTCTGGATCCTTCTCTCTTCTGTCTGTTTCATTCTGTTTGTAATAGCTATGCATGCAGGTGTTCTTGGGTAGATTGATGTTCATCAATCTTAACATGGTATCGGAGCCATCTTGCTGCCGTCTGTTCGTTCTCTGTTGAAGTAGCGAGGGTTTGAAGCTTTCAGAAGCTTTTCCGACATTGGTCTCTGGTTCTGGGGGTCTGTATTCTTTGGAGCTGTTTGAGCCAAAATGGACTCCACCATTGTGTCCAGAAGGCCCGGGAGAGTCGAAATCATATAAATTTTGACCATTTTGGCTACAGGGGCCTTTGGGAGTTTTTTCATGGCCTCCGAGGGCCGTACGGGCACGTTTTTCGAGAAAATTCTTTAAAAAAATCATTTTTTAAAGAGTTTTTTCGGCGCAGTCGGTTGTTTTGGGGCGCGCCACCACAACGCCACCCGCGCTCCGCTGGTGGCTGCGCTTTTCCCCGCCC
>MU224572.1:95170-133637 GCA_018584345.1 Thuja plicata | reverse complement strand
TTAATTTAGTTAATTATTAGTTCATCTACTCTTAGCTTAAGTTAGACTTAGGAAAGTTTCCTTTTCTGAGTTGTTTCCCTTTTAGGGTTTCGTGATTTCTTTATAAGGAATCACCTCTTTGTATTTCATATTGAGATTGTATTATTTTCATCATTGTGTTAATAGAAGATAATTTCTTTCACAATGGGTTTGCTGTCTCTGGCCTATCGGCCGCCATAGCTTTCTGGATCCTTCTCTCTTCTGTCTATTTCATTCTGTTTGTAATAACTATGCATGCAGGTGTTCTTGGGTAGATTGATGTTCATCAATCTTAACACATTGGACCTCATGGCTAGGGACGATATGACCCAATTCACTTGGGATGATATCAAGAAGATATGCCTTAATTATTCAAGAGCTGCTGCAAAAAAGGGGCGCATATATAGGTCTTCTATAGGCAAGTCAAGCAGTGGTAGAGCCTCTCAGACGAAAATAACTCATCTCCTGTTTGACTTCAAGAAAGACATTATCAATAACATGGCCACACAACTTGATACAATGCAAGCCAAAAATAAACATGAAGAAGCCGAAGCTATTCTAGCAGAATTTTGGCCCCATTGCAGATATAAGAAGAGAGATTGTCAGTGTAAACTGGTTGCTAATATGGAGGCTACTCAGCTATCCACTGATTTCAAACTTGTTGAAGGAGACAATGAGAAAGTATTCTTTGTTTCACAATGAATACCATGGTCTCAAAGACAAGGTATGCCTCAAGATATTCTTACATTTAATGGTCTATTTTATAGTAATCAATGGCAACCTCCTATGAATTATCAGTTTCCTCCTTGGAATAATCCTCAAAATTAGTGGAAAAATTATCCTAATCCTCAGTGGCAAAATCCCTAAGGGAATTGGTGACAACCCCAAGGGAATTGACAACCACCGCAGGGTAATTGGTAGGAGAATCAGCAATGGCGAGGTGCTCAGCAATGGCCAAACCAGCCACAAGGAATCCTGCAGCCGCCTCCTCAGCCTCCACAGCAGACACTTTTTCCACCTCTTGTAGCCGAAGACCTTCCTATAGCTGAACGGGAAAGCCTTCCGCTCTGTTCATATTTTTAAAACTATGCAATGCATTCATAATAAAGTTTCCTTTTCCCAAGGAAACCATTCTCTTCCATAATAAAAGATCATTTCATGTCACATCACCTTTTCTCTCTTCCACCTCACTCATTTATCCACATAATCATTACTTTGCGACTCAACTTTTCTTGGCATATATCATTAAATCTATCCAAATTTAGGCATTCATTGGTAATTGCATCCCAGGCATGCATACACATTTATTATTTTAAATAGTTTACTTATTTTTGCATGATGATAGATTAATTTGTAATTAATATGGCATTTATTCCGTCACTGTACTTTTTAGCATGCATTTGAGGACACCTACCATCTTTTTTGTAGGGGGTAGCCAGTTAGTTAAATTGCACCATCATTAATGAACCTTGCTCTTTCCTATCATTATTCTTTAAACACATTGTACTTTGTCATTAGTCCACAACCATCCTTGCAAAATGACTTGACAACCCCATTGTGTGAGCCTTTCTTGCTAGCATTGGTTTTTCAAAACCCAGCTCCGAGCCCCATTTTTGAAAATTCTTACCAAGAACTCTGTAGAAACCAGCCCTTAGAAATCAGATATTTTCTACAACTTTAAGCAACAGAAGAAATTTAGTCCAACTACAATGAAATTCAAAACTGAAAGCAGAAGCAGTATTTGAAAGACAAGTTTATTTTGAGAAGCATTTGGCATTATCAGGGTTGTTAGTCTCAGGGTTGTCATTGTCAGGGTTGAGAGTTTTTGCAGATAAAGAATGGGAGGGCCTCTTATCAGACATGAGCCGGTTGATTACTTGTCTTTATTACAAGACCAGACATTTAACAATGTAGGGTGGCTTACTTATTTTGTTCGATTGAATGGATATGACGAGGCAATATCATTGGAGTTCCTCAAAACTCTAAACAATGGAGTAACCCAAGTTAAGGGCCTAAGAATAGAAGCTATGAAAACCAGAATTACAGAAGTCTCTGGGCTTCCTGCTATTGGAGAGGAATTTACCCATGGGTATGAATCAAGGTCAGCTCGAGAAGAGTTCACTATCCCTACAGACCCAGGATTGGAGGCAAACAAGCAAGGTGTAAAGAGACTATCTCTTCCAGATGAATATGCATAGCTTGTGATTCATATCATCAGTTATTTAACCTATGAAGATCAATTTTCCTTCTTGCATGCAGTCTATTTTAAATTTATCAGCCATTTACGCCATGGTTTCCTTGTAGATATTCCAAATTTTCTTTATTCTTTATTAAATTTGAGTTCAGAAGAAGTAAAGAAGGGATGACAGAATGTTGTAACTCACCGTGGGATAATTAAACTTCTTATGAGATGCATTGCCTATGAGTTGGGCTGAATTTTTTATGGCACGACAAGTGCAATTAAATGGCCAGGATCCTAACCAAATAATTCAAGAAGAACAAGGGAATGTTCTTGAGGTGAATGTTCCAGAAACAACCACATCCTCAATTCAGGAGGCCTATTTTGTAAACCATTTTCCTACGAAATTAGAACAAGAAATCCGTGCACCTATTGATCTAAACCCAAGTATGAAGGAGGGTGAAACAAAGAATCTTGTGGCCTCCCAAGATCTTGCTGTAGAAGAAAGAACCCAACATAAAGATAAAGGAAAAGGGAAGGTGATAGAGGCTGTCATTGAGAAGGAGGTGACAATAACTCTTGAACCCAGTCCTACAGGTTCTAAAAGGAGAAAAAACAAAGATGATACTCTAGTTTCTCTTGCAACTCAAACTTCCACAGATATTCCTCCTGCCAAGTATCCTGCAACCACTTCTACTAGAAAGAAAAGATCCTCACAGAAGCCTCCTATAGCTTCAATGGAGACCCCACCAAAAAGAAGTGTATGTTTGAACACAAGATAGTCAGGGATGTTAGAAAAACTTACACGAACTGATCATGAAAGTATTCCTAAATTCCTTGTTGAGGAACCATTATCAGAAGGACCACAAGGGGATAGTCCACCTTGGGAGTTTCAGGATGAGATGGAGGAGGTTCATTTAGCCACACATATAGAGGAGATAAAAAAACAAAAGGAATGTGATAACGAGCCTCTTTCTCAGGAATAAATTCACATGGATGATGCCCTAGGTGCCACTACTGAACAAATAGCTGGTCAAATGATAGTATGTGAAAAGGATCAAGAAAAGAAGGAAGCAGGGCAGGGCCCATATTAAAAACAACAAAAGGTAAACTTTCAGACTCTCTCTATTGATTATTACAAGCACATGCAGTATAAAAAAATCAATGTGGGAATTAGAGAGAGATGAATTAAAGCGATAAATTTCTACCCAAAAACAAGAAGTACAAAATGTACAAAATATATTAGATGCAATTAAAGAAATGATTCCTTAGATCATGGAATGTCGACCACCTCCAAGGGTGTACGCATTATGTTTGGTAGAATAATTCCTTCTGTTTAAACTAATGAGAATCATTAGGGACATTGACCCTAGTATAGATCCCCACAAGAATTTGTGGCTTCTTATGAAGGTGCACCTGATTCCACTAGGAATCTACTCTGTGATTTTTATTTGCATAATTATGTTGTTTCTTTAGTAACTGATTGGAACCCCTTTTTATTCATTGGAGATGTGCATCCTCCAACACTAATATCATGGGCACAAAATGAGATAAATTATGAGGAACAGTTAAGAAAATATAGGGAAAAAGAACTGTCAATTACCTTACCCCTGCCTCCTGAGAATGAGAAACCCAAATGTATGTACTATGATTTGCTAGAGATAGCCTATGGGTTTCATGAAAAAGAACATATACAAAGAATTATGCAAAACATGGAACAAGTTTATGAAGACTTTGAAAGACTCCCCTTGCAGGATTGACAAAGAGAAATAGAAGGCCTTATACAGAGATGGAACAGGTTGACATGAGAATTAAAGAAGGTTAAACCACATAGCCTCATCAAATTCAAAGCCGCTATGCATTAGGTCCACTGGTATATACAATTGGGACGACAAGCAAGACCAAAGGTGTGGCTTCCTCTTACCTTCCAACCTCCAATTGTCCTGTGTCCACTGTATAGTTGCATAGATAATGAGGTAAATGAGAAATTGTAGGCTAGTTAGAAGAGAAAGATGGAACACACTAATGGATTCTATTGGCACTTGGATAGCACCAGTGGTGGAGAAACTATAGAGGGAGATCTAAGAATGCTTGCTCGGATTTGAAATGTGTATGTTCCTGAGGATTGATACTAGAGCTCATAGGGAGAAATTGATGAGGCATATTTACACTATCTTTAAGAAACCCTAGGATAGTTTCTGATAGTTCCTGTTATTTATTTTCATCACACTTTACTGCAAACTTATATGTTCTTTCATGATATTGCATGGCATGCTGCCGCTAAGACATCTAATATGGTTTCAATGTTTTAAACATGTAAACTTGGATATTAATGCTATATTACTAATGATAAATATGTGGTTATGTTCTAATGTGTAGTTAGTTGTTTAAATATGAATAACCGTGTGCGTGTTTTGGTGAAACATTACTTTGGATGTCTTATTCTAATACTCGATTGCAGAGAATAAATAGAAAATGAAGAATCAACCAGGTGAACGTGCTCATGCACTGGATAACCAGACCCAATCCTGCAGCAGACTCCATCAGTGGAGAAGTTAATGCGACTCAAGTGATGGTTCCAGGAAGATCAAGGTGGCAGCAGCTTGGCGTAGAACAAGTCGAGGAGTTGTTAAGTTCCCTGAAAAAAAATCTAGGAAGAAGTGGGAAGCTAGATTTGTTCTACCTCTGTTGTGACATTTCTTTCCTTCTTTCTAGATATCTTCTATTTCTTGCTTTCTAGTTTCTAGTTTTGCAATAATGACTCTGCCTATCTTGTAGAGTGAGTAGTTAAGTTGTTAGATGTTTTTCCTTTCAATAAATCCCCACTCCTGTGTGAGAAGGAGGGCATTATCAGTTATTAGAGTTATAGTTTCAATCTGTTATTTTCCAGCTTTCATGAATCTCTGTACTATGTTTTTCAATCAATGACAAATGAAGTCTTGAGATTTAGTTCTGTGTAATTGAGTTTTGGATACTCATCCAAGGGGGGGCCCTTGGTGAGGAATCCACATTAGTTAGAATAATTTCATGTAGTTTCCTTTCCTGCATCTTGTTATCTCAATTATGGTTTTGCACTATTCTTGCAGTCAAACCCGCAGGATAAGTTGTTGCTTCCTGTAGCCAAAGTGGCAGAATAGATGAAGCATTGTAGTTTAGTTTTCAATCCTTTGCATCCTTCAACAAATTTTCTTCTACATCTTTCTAGTATTTATTTCCTTCAATCTTATATTAAGCTTCCCTTTCAAATAATTTGTTTCCTGCAACAACTATAGAAAAGTGTGGTCTGAGTCAGCCTTTGGTGCATATATCTTGCTAACATGTTTCAAGTAACACATCCCTGGGTTAATAAATTAAATGAGTTTTTATAAGGAGGATATCTCCTCAGTAGGATGTCCAATCCTTGAGTCTTGGTGAAAGCCTAGTTTCTGAATTCTTTCTAAAAGAGAATCAGATACTTTGAGTTTTTTGGTTTATTTAAATGAATTTTATTTTATTTTATTTAAAAAAAATTATTTTAGCATTTTGGAATTTGGAGAAAAACTGACTTTATATTGGAAAAAAGAGTTCATTTTCTCCACTTGTGAATTTGGAAATTGGATTTTTTCTCTCAAATCTATTTGGGAGAAAACTTTTTTTGCTTGTTGGGTGCGGTCGGCTTATGTAAGTTTTGTGGGTAGTGGCTCGTTGGATTCGTGATGGACTACTATTATCCAAATCCTTGGTTTTATGTTGGTTGAATGTGTTTGTGAGCCTTTTCGGTTGTTTCTGGTAATTTTTTCATCTTGTGAAATTAGCGCACTCATGGCAGGAGTTTCCCCAATGGAGATAGTACAAACCATGCAACATGAGTCAACACAGTGGAAATCAACAACACAAGATAGATAAGAACTCAACAATGAATTGGAAACATGCAACATTACACTTTCACATTATCACATATTCATAAATTTACATCAAGTTGGCCTGCAAGATGCAACTTACATACTTTCAGTATACATGCTTGATTACAATAGAAATCCAAGTTTAACCCTAGAATTAACCCTCCAAAGATTATCCTACTAAGAGCTACCACCACTAATCCTCAACAAAGATCAAATGCCTCAATATATAGAGCCTTCGCAATACAAATCTTGGTCAAGATCTAGCACATTTTCTAAGAATAGGAAAACGTAATACAAAAATATAGGTGAGGACCCAAATCATAAGGATCTTGATGCCAAGATGTTGAAATGTCCACGATCCAAGAGAAATGTCAACCAAAGATCAAGGAACATTGTGATATGAGATACAAAGATTCGCTAACAGGGAAATAGCTTCACGAGATTGAAAAAATCCAACTGACCATTAGAACATTAAGAACACAGGCCCAAGAAAAAATCCAAGATAACTCCACTTCGAAGTATCAGATCAAGGTATGAACCCAGACATAAGTAAAACATGATATTCAGAACATACCCTGAGGTTCGTGACAAATAATTATCCAAAACCAAGGAACACAAACAAAAAAA
The DNA here is from genome assembly GCA_018584345.1 of Thuja plicata. Lineage (NCBI taxonomy): Eukaryota > Viridiplantae > Streptophyta > Pinopsida > Cupressales > Cupressaceae > Thuja > Thuja plicata. Next base: position 126,932 of record MU224572.1, on the reverse strand, counting down.
TAGAAATTGGAACACAAAAACAACTAAAAGTAAATATTTTTTGGTGATGCAAGATTGCTAACGACCCAAGGATGCTCCTACATCAGACACCCCTAGTGAGAATAATATGTTCCATAAGAGGAACTTATGAACATCTGGTAGGATTCTGGAAATAAATCCCATGCTCATTCTTGTTCCAAATATATTCTTTATCTGCAACTTTCTTTCTCTACACTTATGCTCTTCCCTCTATGAGATACATTAAATTCTTCTATTTTGCAGTTTCTCTTTCATGCCTTACATCGGCAAAAGGTAGTAAAGTACTCTTACCACCACCTCCTTTATTCTGCACAACTGATTTATCGCTACTACAAGACTCCAACATTTTATTCTATTGTTCAAATTTACCTCTGTCATAATTCATTATCTTCATTTTTTAGATCCATTCACCAGATCCAAGCCTGCCTTCAACTTAACCTCTAAATTCTGCTTCTTGGTACAGTAACTCTGATGAACCATAACTGATTGAATGTTTGAAGATGTTTAGTTGATGATCACCAAGCTATAGAAAGTTAATGCAAGACATTAAATCAGTTAATGTATTGTATTATCATTGATGTCAACTTGATATAATCTGATTTGTTATATATAAAGTGTCAAAGAATTCAATGAACTAGAGAGATAAAGGTTATACTATCAGTAATGCATAAAAGTTTAGTATACACTAAGTGACAACAAACATCGATGGACAGTGCACCCCGAAAGATAGAGAAACCTGAGAGAGAAGTCACAGTGATACCCGAGAAAGAATTACCAATGTGCAGGACCACAGTGTTACCTGACGGACAGACAAACCTGACGGACATAGATGCTCAAGGAAAACTGAAGTCAAGACTGAGATAACAAGGAGTTAAACACTGAAAATAACTGAATTTTAAAGACGACAAAAGACTTAACTGGCAAGAGCTAAAGGAGTTAACTGGTTGATAACATTTTTTTCATCAACAAGTTAAAAGCCAGAGATGGGCGAGATTTTTAAAATTTGTTTATTCCAGTTGTCTAAAAGAAATCTACGAGATAAAACTGAATTAAAGCTTTAAAGAAAGAAAGGCAAAAATTGTGGATCACACCAAGAACAAGAAATTCAAGGACTTAGAAGCGGTGAAATAATGTCTATAAAGAGACAAGCTAATTCATTGTGAATGAGGGGTGTATAGAGAAGAGGATGCTGAAGAGAATACTGGTGAAGAATGACTTCATACATTCCTAATCAATCAAGCTAAAGAACAGAGCTAAATATTTCTACGGACACCAAGCAAAAGAGAAGCACAACATCACCGAGCAAAAAGAAGTGGAGCAAAGGTATTGAAAGGAAATATTGATTAGAAAGGTATTATGAGCTTACAATAGATCTAAACATCTACAAGTCTAAGTTGTTTATATGAACAGATCATATATTATTTTAGTTTAACCATTGATTCAGAAAGTCTCTTAACCGAGCATGATCTAACACTCCTTTATATATTGAGATACATCGCAAGGAGTATCAAAAGGTTAATTCATGAAGATAGCATAGTGAAATCCCAGATATCATTTGATAAACTTGGTGGAGCCAAAAATTACAGGCACAAATTTGCATAATTGTTCCCCAAATGATTCAGGGAAGTATAATTTGCATTTTTACATTATTTGATATTTCCTTTCTTTTAAAATTTAATTTTTATGAATGCCCTAATATTTATTATTTCTTCATATTCATGCTCTCGAAGAATCAAATATTTTATCATAATGTTTGAAATACATTTATATTCTTGAAAACAAAAAGAAATAAATTTAAAAGTAAAATATTCATTTTGAATAAAAGGGTGGCGATCAGGAGTTGAACACTCAACCTCTCAAGCCAACCCTTTTTACTACCTAACTACCCATTCCCCCTTCCTAACCAATTGCTCTATTGTATTCCTTGAGAATATGTGTTAAAAAGAAAAGATATACTTAGAATGTTTTACCCTATAGTAAATTTTGAAATCGTTAGGGTGAATAAATATAAATGGATTTCTTTGTCTTTTATTATCTTTAATATGATGATTTATGTCTTTTCTTTTAAGTTTTTGAAAGAAACATATTCTTTTTAACTATGCATTTAAATTTATGGAAATACATAATTAATTAGGGTTTTATTTTAAAGAATGTAAAACTCTTAAGAAACCCTAATTATATGCTTTGACCAATTTATTTTTTAAAATCTTGAGAGAATAAATGTTTATGTTTGATAATATTTCACTAAAATACCTATTTTCTGAAAAGGAATTATTTTAGGAGAAATGTAAAGTTTTTATTAGTATTCTCCAGATGAACTTAATTATGAAGTAAATTTGATTGGTTGGGCTACTTAATTATTTCATCTGTACAGGAGTTTTGAACCAAACAAGATTCCAAATTTGTAAAGCAACTTTGCGGGATAAAAAGGAGGATAAATATTTTAAAGATATCAAACTTGATTAGTTAATTATTAAAAGGTTGTATATTGTAATTTTAAAATATTGTAGTTAGTGATTAGGTTTTTTTTTGAAACGATGCCTCGGTCTGAAGCTTGTTTGCATCCATTCAAAAACATATAAATATGGATACCAGGACTGAGGTAAAAATGATGGAAATAATTTTTTTTAGAAAAACTCTCTATAAAAATTGGACACACTACTGCAATGTTGAGCTCATATGTACCTGTTTTCAAATAATCAATAAAAGATAAGTGACTTTTCTCTATTGTTTGAGGTTATTAGTTTTGATTATTTTCAATTAGTCTTCAGATTTATCTAGAAATAGATTATTCCACTGTGTTCTATTCTCTTGATCTTTATGACTCGAATTTAGTTTGAAGTTTGATTTATCAGTAGAAAGTTGTATCTATTTCACTTTCTTCTGTTCAATTTGTTTCTACAATAGAATTAAATTCAATTAAACTAACTTTTAATTTTAAATTGAATTATATCTCAAGTAGAAGCCTGTGGAATGATGGTCTTGTTCTGTTTGTAACAAGTTGCCCTAAAACCATCTCTGAATTGTACATAGGATTGGAAGAATTCCTGACTCTTTAGCCCAAGTATTGATTAGGCACTGGTCTTATTATTTGTTGACATTGTTGTTTCAACATTATACTATAAAGCTTGATAATATTAAATTCATTTATATATCATTATATTGTTATATGTTTTGATAATTATATTTTTTTTGTAATTTCACATATTGTTAATTATTGATCTTTTAAGAAAATTGCATAATTTAGATTAATTCAAAGTTTTAGATTTGGGCATACCAGCCTTGGTTTACTAACCAAAATTGCAGGGATTCAAATCACGATCATGGTTGAATTCATTAGTTGGTGAAAATGATCGGATATCAGATCCATCATTTTTGAGCCCCAACAAATTGGTGACTCTGTTGGGGAATTGTTATGACAACAATATTCAGAATTTCTGGTGATTAGAGAGTCAGACTCTACTAGAGACAGAACTCAGAATCAATTGTATGATTTTATCCTTCTTATGAAGAAGGTGGCGACTCTATATAAAAATGTTCATATTTTTTCTGAGGACAAGCATGATAAAATATTTTCCTCAAGACACTTGAGGTGGCATCTCCGTATAAAGTTTTCAGAATGTGATTCCGCTGGGATTAAGAACTCAAGGTTGTTTCATTTTTCTGAATTTGGAGGGAAATGAGTATTTATCTTTCAGTTAATGATAGACTTAGTTAGATATTTGTTCAAATATTTCATAATTCCTTTTGACATCAAGCCTTTGGATCTTAGAGAATTCAAATGTAGTTCTAATGAATGGTTTTCAAAATATTCACATAAGGTCCCTGAATTCTACAGAAATTATGAAGAATCAGCTATTGATCATTTAGATGCTCTTTATGCATTCCTTGACAAATATGGGATTGCTACAAAAAATGATTCCATGAAGGTATTTGCATGGTCACTAAAGAATAATGCAAGGGAAAAATATGAATCATTACCTTCACAATGCATCTCATCATGGATATAGTTTGAAAAATGGTTCCTTGATGTATTCCATGACAGGGATGAATCATGTATATCTCCCTTGGATGCATTTATTAATTTAGAATGGTATGATAATGAAAATATGGTGAGTTTGTTTATAAGGATGATTGATATTTTTTGTGAAATACCTTCTGATATTAGGCCTAATTTTTTAAACAAAATATACAGTTTAGGAGTAACTCGTGATTAGGTAAAGCTTATTCTTAAAATTGTATATGAAGATGTAATGGAAGAAAATGAGAAAGTTACAGAAGGGGCACAAAAACCTAATGATATTCTAGGTTCAGATGAACAAGAAAGTTTAAATCAGATGGAAGAAGATCCCATCCAAGAAGAGACTTGTATAAAAATGAATTTAAATGAGTTCAGTAATGAAGAGGAACACTTTCTCAGTTCAGAGGAAATTTCAGACTTATTAGATATGGAGTATAAAAAGTATGTCCAGAAAAATGGTCATAATTTTCTATCAAATTCCCTGAATGGAAAAATTAATGGGCTAATGCACACTCAGGCTAAATTTGATAAAACAAATTATTATCTCCAAGAGGATAGAATGTCAGAGGAATATATACACTGTGATAAGGAAAGTGTGTCTGAGAATAATTTTAATGTTTTTTCAAATCTGTAGTATAATAAAGCTCCATAAAAATGTGAAGAAATGATCCACAAATGTGACTCATTTTTAAGTCCATTATGTGAGTAAGAGCCACACATAGTGCGCACAGTAGATGAAGTTCAAGAGGGTAATACATGCATATGTTGTGGCGAGTATGTTGAAGAAAATGCACCTGGAAATGATTTCAATTATTTTTTGAATCCAATATATGGTGAAATTATAAAGGGGAATAAGAGTATAACATATGAAATGGAAAAAATATCTCAGCATAATCCTCTCAAAAATCATTTTTCATATGATAGTGACAATATCTTTTATACATGAGAATACAATGTCAAGAACACAATATGGTTCAAGTAACCATAATTATGGATTCTTTGAGAAATTGATGGGTGAAATAAATAATCACATCTATGACATTGGAAGATTAAATCATTACTATGACAATCACATTCTGATAGGATCTACATTTGACAGTAAGGTTGATTTTGAAAAATTTTCAAAAGAAGAAGGGTGTAGTGGAATTATGGGGTTTCTTAATCAGCATTGGGAAAATAGTTACAGAATTACAAATCTAGAAACCAGTGAATATGGGTATAACCAGATGATATCAATGGAGTACATTCATGGAAAATATTTTGAAATAGTGAAGGATGAAATAAAGAATAGTTTAAATGGTGAAGAAGATGATTCTAGAATATGCATATTGATAAATGACCAAAATCGTGTTTATGACATAGGTAAGGTTTTTATTTTTCCAGGTATGTGGAATAGGTAAGTATATTTTTGTTTTTTCATTTTCCAAATATGAAAGCTTACATTAATATTAAATTATCAAGAGTTCCATAAAGACACCCCTAGTGAGAATAAGATGTTCCATAAGAGAAACTTATGAACATCTGGTAGGATTCAGGACATAAATCCCATGCTCATTCTTGATCCAAATATATTCTTTATTTGCAACTTTCTTTCTCTATACTTATGCTCTTCCCTCTATTAGATACATTATCTTCTTCTATTCTGCAGTTTCACTTTCATGCCTTACATCGACACAAGGTAGTAAAGTACTTTTACCACAACCTCCTTTATTCTGTACAATTAATTTATCGCTACTACAAGACTCCAACATTTTATTCTGTTGTTCAAGTTTACCTCTGTCATATTTCATTTTATTCATTTTTTAGATCCATTCACCAAATCCAAGCCTGCCTTCAGCCTAACCTCTAAATTCTGCTTCTTGGTACAGTAACTCTGATGAACCATAACTGATTGAATGTTTGAAGATGTTTAGTTGATGATCACCAAGCTGCAAAAAGTTAATGCAAGACATTAAATCAGTTAATGTATTGTATTATCATTGATGTCAACTCGATATAATTTTATTTGTTATATACAAAGTGTCAAAGAATTCAATGAATCAGAGAGATAAAGGTTATGCTATTAGTAATGCATAAAAGTTTAGTATACACTAAGTGACAACAAACACCGATGGACAGTGCACCTCGACGGATAGAGAAACTTGAGAGAAAAGTCACAGTGATACCCAAGCAAGAATTACCGATGTGCAAAACCATAGTGTTACCCGATGGACAGACAAACCCGACGGACAGAGATGCTCGAGGAAAACTGAAGTCAAGACCAAGATAACAAAGAGTTAAACACCAAATATAACTGAAGTTCAGAAATGAAAAAAGACTTAGCTAGCAAGAGCTAAAGAAGGAGTTAACTGGTTGATAACATTGTTTTCATCAACAAGTTAAAAGCTAGAGATAAGTGAGAGCTTTTTAAAGCTATTTATTCCAGTTGTCTAAAATAAATCTACGAGATAAAACCGAAGTAAAGCTTTAAAGAAAGAAAGGCAAAAATTGTGGATTACGCCAAGAACAAGAAAGTCAAGGACTTGATAATAGTGAAATAATGTCTATAAAGAGACAAGATAATTCATTATGAATTAGGGGTGAATAGAGAAGAGGATGCTGGAGAGAATATTGGTGAAGAATGAATTCATACATTCCTAATCAATCAAGCTAAAGAATATAGCTAAATATTTCTGCGAACATCGAGCAACAAAGAATCACAACATCATCGAGAAAAAAGAAGTGGAGCAAAGGTATTGAAAGGAAACATTGATCAGAAAGGTATTATAATCTTACAATAGATCTGAACATCTGCAAGTCTAATTTGTTTATATGAATAGATCATATACTATTTTAGTTTAACCATTGATTCAAAAAGTCTCTTAACCGAGCAGGATCTAACACTCCTTTATATATTGAGATACATCCCAAGGAGTATCAAAAGGTTAATTCATGAAGATAGCATAGTGAAATCCTAGATATCAAGTGATTAACTATTAGTGATAAATACTCTAACAAGGTCGCACTTAACAGTGTGTTTGTAACCTTTAACAGGGTTGGCTCTTCACCAAGATCACTTCAGAAGAGTGAAAATTTTGGGTTACCGGTCCCAAGTGGTTTTTCCCTTTACAGGGTTTCCACGTTAAAAATTCATGTGTCAAATGTGTTTATGAGTCATTTCTTTCATTTTTTTCTTTACACATTAATAAAACAGGATTGATCGGTATACACTAAGTTATTTACTCTATTTCGGTAAATGATAGACTAGTAATCGGTAAAGATTAAGAATAAGATTTAACAGTGAACTCTGAGCAGTCATTATTTGATAAGATAATCTAAATGCATACATCTTGTAGGACTGAAGATAACTAGAGGCTTATAATTGTGGTAATAAGTTTTTGGGTTAATTTATAGGAATATTTTTGAGGCCACTGCTTCACCCCTTGTCTCATTTATTCTAACAATTGGTATTAGAGCTTGTGTTCTTAGAAGGAAGGTTTCAAGACCTAAGCAAAAGATCACAAGATGAGAAAATGAGATGTGCCTAAGTTGAACAAGGATATCTTTGCATCATGGCAAGGATAAGAATCCACCTATTAGGTATTGGAAATGATGTTACTCAATACTTGGATACTAAATATGTGTTGCCTATAGGACCTCACACACTTAAGCAATTAAGAGAAAAGCATGAGCATAATTATATGATGATAAAACTTGCTTCCTCACTCTCTGATGCTGAACTTGAATATGTCAAAACATGCACCTATGCAAAGCAAATGTGGGACAAATTAAATCTAGTACATGGAGGAGATGCTAATGTACTAAGAGCTAAGGCAGAAAGCCTAATAGGTAAATTTGATGACCTAAGAATGAGAGAAGGAGAAAATATCACTCAATACAACTGCAGAATAAAAGAGGTAGTCAATGCTATCTGAGGAGTTGGAGGTGTACTTGAAGAAGAAATAGTGGTAAGTAAAATCCTAAGAACCTTACTGCATGTTTATGCTATTAGAGTATCTTCTATACAAGAATGAGAGCAGTAGAAAACAAAAATGTCACTCTAGATGGTTTGGTTGGTAGACTTATTTCATTTGAGATGAATAACTTTGATAACAATGTCTTGCCATCTATTGAGTCAACATTCAAATCTTCTTTGAAAATAAGTAAGTCAAGTCATAAACACACTATGATAAATGATAGTGAAAGTGATAGTGATGACCAAGACCTTGATGAGATTGAAGCACTAATGGCTAGAAGATTGCAGAGAGGTAAAGGTAGATACAAAGGTAAATTACCACTTGTATGTTTTAATTTTAAAGAGATTGGACACTTTGCTGCTAGATGTCCTAACAAAAGAAAATATGACAGAAGTAATGACACATCATATGAAAATAAGTTTGATAGAAGTGATAATAGAGATTACTGAAGTGACTGACAATCTGATAGAAGAGATACCCAAGACTACAAGGACAAAGGGAAGAAATATTTTTGCATGGCTGAGAATAGAGCTAGAGACACTGACACCAAATCTAATGAAGACATTGAGATGGTATTTGTGGCCATGATGGATGATTCAAATGAAGAAGAAAGGTATGTAGAGACTAAACTCATATCTAAGGTTAGTAAGAATAATTTCTGGATTATAGATAGTGGCTGCACTCACCACATGACCGGTGATAAAGAAAAGTTTGAAACTTTTGAGTATTATAATGGTGGATCAGTAAGAATGGGTAATGACTCACCTTGTTTGGTTGAAGGTAAAGGAACCATAATGTTGAATAACCTGATCAAATGTGAAAATGCATACTAGGTAAAAGGAATTAACTATAATCTATTGAGTGTTTCACAGCTGAATAACACAGGTCACCGAGTCACATTTGAGAACAAAAAGGAAAATATATTTAATGAATCAAGAAGGTTGATCAGAACTGGTGAATAGACAAAAGGTAACCTATTCTATCTTGATGATATAAACATTACTTGTTTAATGGCTAGAAACGAAGACATATGGTTGTGGCATAAAAGGTTATGTCATGTGAATTTTGACAACATGATTAAGATAAGCAATAAAAGTAAAGTAAGAGGCTTACTGAGCATGTCAAAGCCTGACCATATCATGTGTAAGAATTGTCAAAAAGGTAAAATGACAAAGTGTAGTTTCAAGAGAAAAACCCATACATCTAATGTTATTCTAGAATTATTCCATACTGATCTATGTGGACCCATGAGGACAAAGAGTTACTATGGTGATAGATATTTCATTCTCTTTGTTGATGATTACTCTAGAATGATGACAGTTATGTTCTTAAAAGAAAAATCATAAGCATTCATAATTTTTAAATGGTATAAAGCTATTGTAGAAAAACAAAGTGGTAAGGAACTAAAATGCTTAAGATTAGATAGAGGAGGAGAATTTGTTTATGATGAATTCACTAACTTTTTCCATGAGCATGGAATTAAAAGACAAGTTTATGCACTAAGAAAACCACATCAAAATGGGATTGTTGAAAGAAGAAACAGATCCATTGTTGATTGTGCAAGAACACTGATGATAGAGAAAAGCATCACTCAAACATTCTGGAGGGAAGCTGACAGTACTTCTATCTACACATTGAATAAAGTTCAATTGAAGAAAGACATGAAGAAGACACCCTATGAGCTATGGTATGGATACACACCCAATGTAAGTTACTTCAGAATCTTTGGAAGTCAATGTTATATTTTGAAAGATGGTAGAAATGGAAAGATTGACTCCAAAAGTGAAGAAGGAATCTTTCTAGGGTATTCCACCAAGAGCAAGGCTTATAAATGTCTAAACAAGTCCTCTAAAAAAATCATTGAAGGTGAAAATGTCAGAATAGATGAATATGTAGAGAAAAATGATGAGGAAAGAAGAAAAGAACCAAAAGACTACAACAAGTTTGCCTACGATGAAGAACATGAAACTCTACCCGAGCAACAATGTATCTCTTCTGAGAAACAAAAAATTGCACCTGAGCATCAGGCTACAAACACCAAAAACCAGGGAATTACTCAAAATGATGTTTCGAGCGATGGAGATTAGAATGAAGGTGAAGATGATGATCATAATAATGAAAAAAGAGATGAAATGATACTTTCAAAGTATGTAAGAAGACATCATCCACAAAACCAGATCATAGGAGACAAGAAGGTTGGAATGAGAACAAGAAGTATGTCACTGAACACTAGATGTTTAATTTGTTATTTTGAGCCTAAATCTATTAATAATGCACTATAAAATGAAGAATGTGTCAGTGCTATGAATGAAGAGATAGAACAGATTAAGAAGAACATAACATGGACATTAGTACCTAGACCAAATGACAAGAATTTCATTGGTACCAAATGGATATTCAGAAACAAGCTGAATGAGAATGGAGAAGTCACAAGAAACAAATCAAGATTAGTATGGAAGGGGTATGCACAAGAAGAAGTTATTGACTATGGAGAAACCTTTGCACCCATTTCTAGACTAGAAGGATTAATAATTTTACTTTCTTATTCTTCATTCAAAGGATTCAAGGTATACCAAATGGATGTCAAATCTGCATTCCTAAATGGAATACTAGAAGAAGAGGTATACATTGAACAACCATAAGGGTTTTTTGATCCTGACAAGAGAAAAATGGTTTGTAGACTACAAAAAGCCTTGAATGGATTTAAACAAGCACCTAGAGCCTAGTATGAGAGACTTCACTCCTATCTCATAAGATTATGTTTGTAAGAACAAGTGAAAATGGCAATCTATATTTAAAAGAAGATACTGATGAAAAAATTTTGATTGCTGAAATATTTGTTGATGATATCATATTTGGGGGTAATGATATGTTATGTAAATATTTTTCTAATGAAATGAGCAAAGAGTTTGAGATGTCAATGTTTGGGGAGATCAAATTCTTTCATGGTCTACAAATTCTTCAACAGGATGCAGGCATATATATCACACAATCCAAATACATCAAGGAAGTGTGGAAGATATTCAAGATGGAATATTCCAAGCTAGTTGGAACACCTATGGAAACCATATGTAAGATGACAAAAGAAGATAAGTCAAACGAGGTAAATCAAACCTTGTATCGATCAATGATTGGCAAACTAATGTATGTTGTTCATACTAGATCGGATATAGCACATGTATTTGGAATAGTTGCAAGATTATCTGCTAATCCCAAAGAATCACACATGACTGATGTCAAAAGAATTTAGAGATATATAAAAAAATCAAGGACTATGGATTATGGTATAAAAGAGAAGGAAAATTTGAGCTTGAAGTCTATACATATGTTGATTGGGCTGGAAACTTAGATGATAGGAAGAGCACAACTAGAGGAGCATTCTTCATGGGTGATAGACTTGTCACATGGATAAGTAAGAAGCAAGGATGCATCTCACAATCTATTGCAAAATTAGAATATGTGGTTGGTTCTATAAACTGCTCTAATATTGCATGGATCAAACAATTACTAGAAGGTATGAATATGAATATTATTGAACAAGTGATTATCTATTGTGATAAAACCAGTACAATTAACATTTTTAAGAATCCTATCATGCATGCTAAGACTAAACATATTGCAATCAAGTATCATTACTTAAGAGAACAAGTGCAAGATAAAGAGGTGATACTAGAATATTTTCAATCCAAGGAACAATTAGCTGACATATTCACAAAGTCATTGCCTAAAGATACATTTGAGTACTTGAGAAAGAGACTAGAGGTTTGACCCTTGTCTATTGGTCAGTAAGCTGACTAGGAGGCTGCATCAACCTGCACATAATCAAAAGATCATTCATGTTGATGCAAGAAAAGAGATGGACTGCAAAGATACATTAGTACATAGAAAGGTACATATCTGCACCGAACACCAGATTCATTCCATTGCTGATGGATAGGGAAATTCAAGGAGTATATTATAAAAAGGTGAAAGGATATAACTTTGGCATTGTTGTCAAAGGGAGAGAATATCAAGATGGGAGAGATGACTAGAGATGACTTGAGAGAGATGTAATCTGTAAGGGATAGAATATCCAAAGGGAGAGATTTCATATGAAATATCCATCATGACTATCAAAAGGGAGAGAAGTATCCTAAGGGAGAGATGACTTAAGGGAGAGAGTATTCTATATTTTTGTCAAAGGAAAAATAGATGATCAAGGAGAGGAACAGTCAAAGGGAGAGGCAACATCAAAGAAGAGATTCTACAACATAGGAAGAGACAGAATTAGAAGTTGCTACATCTATCCAGTGAAGGGAATGAAGATTGAAGAAAGTACTATGCAAGATACAAATCTAATCTATATGAGCTTACCAAGAGCCAAACATTTTTATTGGTTATAGAATAATAAATTTGGTAGATTGATGAACTACAACTGATATATTATATTATATTAGTAGTAATGTAGTTTTTTTTCCATCAATGCCAAAGGGAGAGATTGATGAACCATAACTGATTGAATGTTTGAAGATGTTAAGTTGATGATCACCAAGCTGTAGAAAGTTAATGCAAGACATTTAATCAGTTAACCATTGTATTTTCATTGATGTCAACTTGATATAATCTTATTGGTTATATACAAAGTGTCAAAGACTTCAAAGAACTAGAGAGATAAAGGTTATGTTATTAGTAATGCATAAAAGTTTAGTATACACTAAGTGACAACAAACATCGACGGACAGTGCACCCTGATGGATAGAGAAACTCGAGAAAGAATTACCGACATGCAGAACCACAGTGTTACCCGACGGACAGACAATCCCAATGGACAGACAACCCTGATGGATAAAGATGCCCGAGGACATCTGAAGTCAAGACCAAGCTAAAAAGGAGTTAAACAACGAAAAGAGCTAAAGTTCTGAAATGACAAAAGACTTAGTTTGTAAGAGCTAAAGGAGTTAACTGGTTGATAACATTGTTCTCATTAAAAAGTTAAAAGCTAGAGATAAGTGAGAGTTTTTTAAAGCTATTTTATTCTAGTTGTCTAAAAGAAATCTACGAGATAAAACTGAAGTAAATCTTTAAAGAAAGAAAGGAAAAAATTGCGGATCACGCCAAGAAAAAGAAAATCAAGGATTTATAAATGATGAAATAATGTCTATAAAGAGACAAGATAATTCATTATGAATTAGGGGTGAATAGAGAAGAGGATGCTGAAGAGAATACTAGTGAAGAATGAATTCATACATTCCTGATCAATCAAGCTAAAGAACAGAGCTAAAGATTTCTGTGGACACCGAGCAACAAAGAAGCACATCATCACTGAGAAAAAACAAGTGGAGCAAAGGTATTGAAAGGAAAAATTGATCAGAAAGGTATTATAAGGTTACAATAGATCTGAACATATGCAAGTCTAAGTTGTTTATATGAACAAATCATATATTTTTTTAGTTTAACCATTGCTTCAAAAAGTCTCTTAACTGAGCAGGATCTAACAATCCTTTATATATTGAGATACATCCCAAGGAGTATCAAAAGGTTAATTCATGAAGATAGCATAGTGAAATTCCAGATATCAAGTGATTAACTTTTAGTGATAAATCCTCTAACAAGGTCACACTTAACAGTGTGTTTGTACCCTTTAACATGGTTGGTTCTTCACCGAGCTCACTTTAGAAGAGTGAAAATTTTGGGTTACCAGTCCCAAGTGGTTTTTCCCTTAACAGGGTTTCCACATTAAAAAATTCATGTGTCAAATGTGTTTATGAGCCATTGATTTCATGTTTTTCTTTACACATTACTAAAACATGATTGATCGATATACACTAAGTTATTTACTATATTTTAGTAAATGATAGAATGCTAATCAGTAAAGATTAAGAATATGGTTTAACAGTGAACTCTAAGTAGTAGGTATTTGATAAGATAATCTAAAGGCATACATCTTGTAGGACTGAAGAAGATAACTAGAGGCTTATAATTATGGTAATAAGTTTTTGGGTTAATTTATTGGAATATTTTTGAGACCACTGATTCACCCCCCCTCTCAGTTATTCTAACAAACTCTTCACAATGATCAAGTTCCTTTCATTATTTTCCTCTTCCTTTGAGGAAACCAAAGTAAATCTTTGTCCTTCCTTTTCTATTGTGACCAAGCTTATTTTGCAATCATAGAAAGCTTCCCTATCATATTCCTAAGGTCTACCCAACAAAACATGACAAGTACTCATAGATACATCTTCACATAATACTTAATGTCTAAAGGTCCAATGTTGAAGTTTACCAAACATTGTTCTTTCACCTCCACCATGTGATTGTCTTGAAACCAACTTATCCCATAAGTAAAATAATGTTTAAGCCTTTTCAAACCAAGATTCTGCACCATCTTTGCTGATACTAAATTATCAGTACTTCCACTATCCATAATAACCTTACAACACTTACCCCCTGATTTTCATATAGTCCTAAAAAAATTCCTCCTTTGTGTAGGTTCAACTTCCTTCTTACTCAACAAAACTCTCCCAAGCATAAGAGATTCTCCCATCTTAGGTTCAAACAAGTTCTCATCAGCTATATGTTCCTCATGTGCCACAAGATTCTATTTGCCCAATCTTTTGCTAGATCCCTTGAAACATTGAAAAGATCTACGTCCTATGCCTCCACATATGAAATAGGTACATTTAACTTATTTTCTACCGTTACCTCTTTTAGGTGCTCTCTAATCAAGTTCCTCATCAATGGTATGCTTCTCCTTGTCATTTCTAGTCACTTGCTTCTCCTTCCCTCTAGGGTTACTTTGTCTCATCTTTACCTTATCTTTGGCCTTCAATGCATACTTATAAGCATCATCCACTGAGTTAATCCTCAACATGCTTAGCTCATCCTAAATATTCAATTTCAGACCATTAATATATCTAGCCACCTTCTCCTTAGATATCTCTCAGTATCCAAATCTAATTTTCATCTTGTAAAATTACTCAGTATATTCCTTCACACTCATGTCCTTCTGTTTTAGATTCTCTAATTTCTTGAACAGTTTCAATTCATAATCTTCCGGAATGAATTTACCCTTCAATATAGCAACCATTAGCCTCCATCTAGTGATTTTTATTTCACCATTTTCCTCTCTATATTTTTGCAATTATTTCCACCATAAGGAAGCATGACCCTTCAACTTAGTTTGTGCTAACCTAATGCTCTATGGATCTCTAATATCCTCAATCTCAAAGTAATCTTCTAATTCACCAATCCAATCTATCAAATCCTCAGGATGCAATGAACCAGAAAAATTAGAAACCTCCATTCTATGACTTTTACTTACTTGTGTCATAGCTCTAAATAATCTCTCTTCATCTGCAAGTATCTTAGTATCTACAGTCTCAAGATCTTCAACAACTACCTCATATTCCTCCCTAGTCTCAGGATTCCTTTGTAAACTAGTCAAGGCATTTGGGATCTCATTACTCATCTCATTTTGGAGGTCCTCCATCATTTTTTCTAACCTCCTAGGGTTCATTATTCTTGGTGGTATCTCTCCCAATCCTCATGTGCAACCACCTTAGATCAATGATTTGGCTCTAAGGATTCAATTTCCTCTCACTCAATGATCTATTGAGCACACTCATAGTTTTCCTCCTTTCATTGATTTTTTCACCAATGGGATACCTCAACAACTCAAAAATTAGTAACAAATCCTCTCCTAACCATCTCGTGCAATTCCTTTGTTATTATGGGCCAGATCCACACTTTTCCACCCCACAACTAACACCTCTAGGGCTTCATAAGCTCATGAATATGGATATGCAATCGCAGGAACAAATCTTGCTCTGATACCATCTAGCATGGTCATGGGAGGAGTTTACCCAATGGAGATGGTCCAAACAATGCAACTATAGTCAACACAATGGAAATCAACAACACAAGATCAATAAGAACTCAACAATGAACTGGAAACATGAAACATTCCACTTTCACATTATCATAGATTCATAAATTTACATCAAATTGGTCTACAAAATGCAACTTACATACTTTCAACATACATGTCTGATTACAAAAAAAGTCCAAGTCTAACCCTCCAAAGATTATCCTGCTGAGAGATACCACCACTACTCCTCAACAAAGATCAACTGCCTCAATATATAGAGCCTTCACAACACAAATGTCAACCAAGATATACCACATTTCCCAAGAGCGGGATAACCTAATACTTAAATATAGGTCAGGACCCAAATCATAAGGATCTTGATGCCAAGATGTTGAAATGATGCATGATCCAAGAGAAATGTCCACCAAAGATCAAGGAACATCATGATATGAGCCACAAAGATTCACCAACCAGGAAATAGCTTCACGAGATCAAAAAATCTAACTGGTCATTAGAACATTAAAAACACTTAGGCCCGAGAATAAATCAAAGATAACTCCATTATGAAGTATCAGATCGAGGTACAAACCCAAACATACATAAAACATGATGGCCAGAACATTATCTAAGGTTTGCGACAACAAATGATCCAAAAACCAAGTAACGCAACCAAAAACACATAAATTGGAACACATAAACAAAATTGAAAGGAAATATTTTTGGGTGATGCAAGATTGCCAATGACACAAGGATGCTCATGTATAATAAATTATGTTTGATTTAAGATCACATTATTTTTATTGATACTTGGTGTTTGAGACCGTATTTGTAGCATAATTTAGTTATGATTTCTTGACATGATCCTTGAGAGACCCATACTCTAGTTTTGAGACCAAATTACTATACCATGCCTCATGATGATTTTATGAATTTGAATATTTTATTGTTTTGTGCTTTCTTGATGCATTGTTTTGCATTGTGTATTATTGTCGTAATGGGATGAACTTGATGGTGTATGAGTTTGGGATTGGAGTGGCTCTCCATGGTGAGCTAGGATCCAAATTGGTCACCAAGGTAACCCATGGACGAGTTCTTAATAAATGTTATAACTAAATAAATGAATAAGGAAAAAAATAATAACAATATGTAAGAGACTACCTGACCACCTAAGGACATTGATCGAAGGCATAGTATGTGGTCATCTAGAAAATGTAGATTAAAAATATGAGATCAACCTAGCCATCTTAAGGATGTATACCAAAGGTATGATTTATCCTATTCGTTTGAGGACGTAGATCAAATACATAGTGTATATATGTTTGTCTTGAGGACATTGATTGAAGATATAGTATTTGGTCACCGGAGGACATTGATACAATTTAGCCTAGTCATTTGCAAATGTAATCGATGGCTCAATAGGACATCCCTGATGAGAGAAGGGTTTCTTGAATCTGCATGGTCAATTATGTGCCATATGATGACACTCCCACTCTTGAGTCTTTGCATCAACCATTGTTTAGATCTAATTAGAGATCTGGTGTTTAGATGACTTGGTAAATTCTTTCTTAGATATTGTATTGGATTACATTATGTCTTCCCCTGACTATTTCACTTGTATGGTATAAGTGTTAGCTTTATTTCCTTGTGTGCATTGTTCTTTTTTGGGTCATGTGATTATATCCGCGAGAATGATGGGATGGCCCTTAGGGTATTGTTGTGACCTTTTCACATCATTGCCTCATTGAAAATGAGGACCCCTTCTTTTCACTTTGGTAGTAGATCATTTGTTTTAGGTAGCCTTAGTGGGGGAAAATTCAAAGTCTCCAAGTCAATGTCTCTAAGTTTGAGTAGATCTAGATCTAAGTATTTGCATAGAGGAGTGAAATCATTAGCAAGGCCCCAACACATCCAAATATTAAGGATCCTAGGATCTGATATGATAGTGGAAAATCATATTTAAGATCTCATCAGTGAGAAAAATGGAGGTAAGAGGTGGAGGCATTCCTTGGAAAGTTAAGACAAATAAAATTAAGATCTAAGTGAGGACAAGATGCAACCTTGAGATGAAATCTAAGCACGGAAGGTATTAAATTTGGATATATTTTGAGCATATGAGAATGAGAAAGATAAAATAATAGAGGAAAGGGTCAAATTCATGAAAAATCAAGAAGGAAAATGCAAATTGGAAAGCGATGTATTAAATGGAAAAGCTTGGGAATCTCTTGGAAAGTTGTCCAAGGCTTGTGTGGAATCCACACTGCCCTTGGATAGGGTTGTCCAAGGGGAGTGTGACATCTTATTTCCTCATGGACATTCTTGTCCAACCAAACCCAAAATTGCATTCCTCAATCTCAATGAAATCTCGACTCTGAATTGATTCTTGCATTGAATAATGAGCATTTCAAGGTTTCAACTAAATTTCTCCACCCAAAGAAAGTTTGATGCAAGGGGGGTAAAAGATCAAAATTACCTTAAAAACATGAAATCAAGGACCAAATGAGGTAAGTGCATGATCAAATCCCATATTTTAAAGTGGAATCAATATCAAGGCCACGTCATTTCTATTAAGGACAAGATTGACTCTAAAGATGAAAAGATAAAATGGAACAAAGTTGTAAAAGTTTAAGGTTGGATCTTGTCAAAATATAGTGTAGATTTTGCACTACACTTGGAAAATGTTGTGCAAGGATAGTGCATAATTTACACTTGTCTTGGACACTTGTGTCCAACGCTCACCAGTTTGTCCAATGATAGTGCAAAATTTGCACTTGTTTTGGACACTTGCATCCAACACACCAAAATTCCACCTGCTTCCACTTTCAATACAAATTATAAAGATCAAATCACCCCTGCAATTGATAAAAAAGGTTCTTGATCAATTTGTATTTAATATGGTTTGTATGAGACATAAGTCAACCAAAATGTAGTTAAAAATTGAAAGGAAATTGTGTCTGAAATTTAAAATTATGCTTGGTTATTGTTAATATGGTTTATAAGTAAATTTTCTTTCATATAAGCATCATGTTGAAATCATGATATGAAAAAGACGTTTTATCTTGAAAATATTTTAATCTTGTCCATGTTCATAATTTTACAAACTTAATACAATTATCTATTTTTTTTTGCAAGGTGACTTTGGAAGAATGAAATGCTTGGAGAAAGAGGAACTATGGTAAGATCGAGCTCAAAGAATTCAAGAAAAAATCAACAAATTTCTAGTCATTTATCAAAGGGACAAAGAAGCACAATGGAATTTGAGATTTAAGGCCAAAGGATGATGTAAACCCAAGTTCAAGATTAAGTTATCAGAATGGAATTTGAAGAGAAAATTTTAAAAAGAGAATGATCAAGGCTAAAAGTAGGTGGAGAAAATTATCAAACTTGAATTTCCTTCAAAAAAAAAAGTTCAAGATTCAAGTACATGAAGTACCTACATCAGTTCTACAAGTTCAAAACCATAGAATGAGTAAATGTATAAATGAAAGATGGAGAAAGCTCACAATGATGAAGAAATGTGAGAATATATTAAATGTTATCTTAATGGATTTAAGGATAGATAATGTTGAGTATCAAGAGATATTTCTTCTTAGTGACTTAGGAGGTGCTTGTATACCACATTCCTACAAAACATCATTAGTGTGCAAAATAAAAAATATATGAAGATAAATATCATAATGCATGGAAAATTTAATATGCATCTGACAGCATGTGGCATGTGCATGATTAATTTTAACATAAAAAAATATTTAATTTCAAAATATCTTTGACTAATTCTTATTAGAGAAAACCTTTGAACGAATCTTTCATATAATTGTGTTTGAGTCATATCCAAATTTTTTTTGGATGTGGATCACAATTTTTAGATACAATTTACCTTCTAACAACACTCTTTGGTTTGGCAAACCCCTTGTGTTGTCATACCAAAAAATTTCAATTAATGTTCTTACTACATCCACAACAACCTTGTCTTTGCATGGTAGTCTATTTGAGAATGCCCAAAGAGAATTTTTTTTTAGGATTCTCAATTTTCTCCTGTCTCCCTAATGCATTTGGTAATGTTGTTCTACTTATCTTTAACAACTTACTTATTTTTATTATTAAATGAGCTTTCTTTATTTCTTTGCTTATTATGGTTGACGTGATAACATGTCGAGTACAATTAGAATCTTTAGTATGTGATGTTGAACCAATTTCTTAATATGAATGAAATAGATTTCTCACAATAGTTCTTTCATAATTATTTTCAAATGATCTTAAGCCAAGAATTTTTAGTCTCTCTAAATTTCAGATTATTAACCATTTCAACAATTAACTGGCATCTTTTAGTTTGATTTAAGCTTTCAAAATAGTTATTTCATATTATTTTAACCACTCTTCTACAAGTCGTTTAAAGTTTTTATCGGGCATTGACTTCAAAATATTCTCATCAATATCAATTAGATACTTTAGTTTTCTACGAATAATTCTAGGTGTTAATATTGGTGCAAGTTCTTCATTTGCATTAGGTACATTCATTACATCAAATTGAGTTGGTGTATATTTATTGTTTGATTGATCATTCATTGTGATTTATTCTTCAACCACATTAGGTTCATTTGGTACATAAAATTGATATGATGTAAATGAAACACCTTCTCCTTCAATTGTCCTTTTTTCATGTAATCTCCTCATACACTCACTTTTTATTTCCTTTTCTACCTCTCGTTGTTTGGTTGTTCCTCTCTTGTTCTTTCCCATTATTAATGTCAATTTTCCTAAATAGTATCATTTTGAAAATATATGTTACAAAAACTTATACAATCAAATGACCAAAATACATAGAAATTGCAATCATATTTTTATAATCAAAAGTATTAAACAATAGAAATAATATTGAACAAACAAAATATTAAGACAATTCAATCATTTGAACTCATATAAAACAAAAGAATCTCTTAGACTGTCTAAAAATGTCTCAGAAAAGTGTGAGTAGTTGCAGTGGGCCCTTAAACAAGTTATAGAAGTTCTTATTAGGTCATTCTCAATGTAATTTTACTCTAAGTAAGATGAACAAGTTATGTTTAGTCAAAACCCATTCGCGTGGTTAATCCCTAAATGCCCAACATTCATAGTATTAGAAACCTATACGAGTTTTAATCTGTCCTAAAAAATGATGGAAGGGGGAGAGAGACGGGAAAGAGGGGAGAGGGGAGAGATGATATAGAGAGATAGAAGCGGTGGAGAGAGAAAGAGGGTAATTACATGAGAATAGATGGAGAGAGAGAGGGGGTAATTATGGAGGAGAGAGAGATGAGGTAGAGAGTGTGTAATAGGAAATGTAGATCAAGTATGGATTCCAATCCTCTAATCCTACAATAAACTATAATATGAAGCCACCTCAAGACAAATATGATTGAAAGGATGCCAATGCAATATTTATGCTCTCGGGGTTTCTATTCCTTTGTTGCTTAGAATTGAGAAAGAGAAAAATATACAACTAGTTTAAACAAGATAAGAAATAAAATAGTTGAGTTTTAAACAAAGTAAAAATGGAAATTAGGAAGAGTTTGTGTGCACCTAGAATCAAGATAGAGGGTATTCTAATAAAGATTTGAATTTCTAGCAGATGGAAATCCCACAGATGATTGTAACTAAAAATTTGAGATATCCAAATTTGCACCTGATTGCTAGCAAAATTGAAGGTTGGTCTAGGAGGAACAAAACACCCTGAGTATTTTTTACCCTACTTATGGAGCCATGAAAAAAAACAAAGATACTTTCATAGGGAATAGAGTAAGTTTTTTCTCCCGATAATTATTTCTAAAGTCTTCTGCACCTACAAATATAATTTTTTTGTATTCGAGTGGCTATATAAGGGGGTATGCTAATAAAAATATGGATTTCTAGTAGATGGAAATCCTACAGATGATTGTAACTAAAAATTTGAGATACCCAAGTTGGCACCTGATTGCTAGTTCTAAGGATGATATGGGAGGAACAAAACACCCTGAGTGGTTTTAACCCTACTTATGGAGCCATGAAAAACAACAAAGAGACTGTCATAGGGCATATAGTAAGTTTTTTCTCTTGATAATTATTTCTAAAGTCTTTCGCATCTACAAATATACAAATTGTGTATTCGAGTGGCTATATAAGGGTTTTCCTTGGTCAACCCCTCCTTTTGGTGATTCCTACCTCCATAGATAGCTATTATAACAAAGATAAAGTGTGTCATTCTTGTGAATCTTGAGTATGTAAAAATTGCTATAAGCCTAAGTGTATAAATGTAATGCAAAGAATCTACCCTAGTGTTATAGAGTAAACCCTATATGAAAAAGCAATCAATGTATGATTGAAAGCATGTAATAAGAATAATTATGAAGTACAAATATATAAATATGAGGATAACAAGAAACCATACCCAACCTGAGAGGTAGAGTAGCTACCAATCATTAGTCAGTGATCTCTTAGTCATCTTCATAATCTTGTTGAAGCCTCACGTTGATGTTGATGTGATTGAATGCTTGATGAAGAAAGATAAGCCTTGAATCTTAATAATTATTTGATGTAGCCTTGATTCACAAGTCCTTACTTCATGGGATGTATTCAAATTGGGGCATCAACCTTGCAATTTATTTCACCTTTCCAAATTGAAATGTGAGGCTTTCTTTTATACTAAATCAAAGGATAAACTCAAGAGATCCAACCATAAATCCTAAATCCTCACTAAATCACAGAGACAAGGCCCCAATCTCAATTCTATCCCCATCCTTGGGGAGAACAATTCTCTGGGTGTTATGTTCCATCCAATTAGAGCCCAAATTAGGACCATGGGTCCCAAGTAATTAGGATATGTCGCATTATGAGGTGCAAATAATTTTGATGTCGAGATAGAACAAAAAGGTTGTAAATGGTAACATAGTGCCTAGGTGATGAAATAAATTACTGGATTGAAGGAATAATAGAGGAGCACAATTAGAAATGAGAGCTTACCTTGATTTTAAACAAGGTTTTATTGCTAGAGGACCCATATTTAAATTTAGATATTCATTAAGTGCAACATGAAGTCCTATTATGCATGATAGAATGAAAACACACTAAGATATGTGCTAAATAATCCTGAAATTATACATAATTAGGTGCTTACAATTTACAATATTATAAAGTTATATGACACTACATGCATATGCAAGATAAAGTACAAGAAATAGAAAATGAAAAGGGATATTCTAAATTTTTCGAATGAAAGCTCCCAACATGCAATACCTGCAATCAAACGTTAGGAACCACATTTTGCAAAACCATTTTGTTAGTTGGAAACCATAAACCACATAAGGCTTACTAAAAATGATTAAATTCCTAGGTAGGTATATGCCCCCTATTTAGGCTTTGCTAATATGGAAGGTGAAATAGGGTATCATGTTTGCCACAACAAATTATGAATGAAAATTTGTTGACAAATTCTATTAATAGGGTTTGAGATGGAATCAAAACAGCCTATAGAGCATTTGGACATATATGAAACTAAATCACAATCTCAACGCAATAAACGATATGAAAATTAGAGCTCTCTAGCTCAAAATATAAATGATTAAGAAATAACAGTAAAAATATAACTATGAAGAAAAAGATAAAAGTAAATTATAAAGCTTACCACTTAAATAGTGCTTACCTTTACTATTCAAAGTGTTATTTTCATAATTTGTCTTTTTATGGTTTTTGAAGAGGTGAAGAGGATACTAAAGAAGAAGTCAATCATTTCCATGAGGATTGAGAATCTAAGGTGGGTAGTTGAGGACGAGACACCATAAGACAAGGTAGGTTATGTCATCATTATTTTACCTTTCAAACTTTTTTCCTTTTCTTTGTAGGTTACTATCCACCAAAACAATGCATGGGTGACCTGTACCCCCTACAGTGTTGTATACCCTTCAAATTGTTTGGTACCCATATGGGCATTATGTACCCCTGAGGCATTTTGTACCCTTGTAGGTAATTTATACCTACCAAGGATTTGTGTACCCTAGTAAGCAATCTTTACCTCTTAGGGAATTTTGTACCCAAGGAGGATGACATGTAGATTTTAGAATTCTTTTTCTTGTAGAATGTAGAATTCTTTGTCCTGTGATTGTATGAGCATCCTGAGATGTGAGAGCACACATGTTGTTGAATCATGTTGTATCTACAAGGGAAGATGTGGGACCTTAGCATCAAGGATCTAAGTCACTTGAGAGATGTTGGATTATACTGGGCATATCACCTTTCGGTGATGAAATTTCATGATACAATATTGATGGTGCTCATAGAGCACTGGGATGAGGACACCTCTTTATTTTGAATTCCTAAAAGGGAGATGACCATTACACTTGGGGACGTATACTAAATTATGAGATGACCTATTGGAGGGAGGAAAATGAGACTAGCCACATCATGGTCATAGGTAGAGATTAAGGAGGACCAAATATATTGTCTAGGCAGAGAAGTGCCACATGATCCATCTCATCATATACTATTGTATTCACTCTTATATGCTTCTAGGGATGTTCTTGTGATGAGAGAGGTTTTTTTATCCATAGTTTTAGTAGTGGTGACACCAAATTGTAGGAGGACCACATTTCTGGCATGTCTTACCCATGTTGTTTGGGGGATGGAGCGGTAGTGTACTATCTTCTCTTAGGGGAAGAGTATGCTTTCTCATTTTTGTTATGAGTTAGAGAAATGTGTCCACTATCAGCTAAAGATCTTGACCACATGAACACTTATACAAGTATGGATGTTTGATCATATTATATGCACACGAACTATTAGATTTCCTATTGAGATAACATTGACAGATGCATGAACCTTCAACTATCCAATAACAAATACATAACATTGAAGGGATTTATTGTACTAGTAGATGACCATAGATGTGTTGCAGCTAATCGATATCATATGGAGACCATATCATTAGCTGGTGCTATGGACAAATATAGTATACTAGGTGAGATGTATGCAGGGGGTCACTTTCTAGAGGGTTTCCAAAACTATATTATGGTTCCCTTTTAATTTATAGAGTGAGGAGAGAGTATGGTTTCCTATAAGGCTCACCAAGAGGTATCAATCTGTAGACAAAGGCAATGGAAAAAATTGAGGCTTTGGGCCCCTACCAATACCTACATCTAAGGATATCATGGATACTAATTCACAAATGGAGGAGGGATGAGATTTAGATGTTTCAGGTGATATTGAGGATGTAGGCACACTCAAAGAGTATCAGAGGCACCATAAGTATTACGAGGCTTGCCTCATATTTTTGACAGGTTACCCCATAAGTGATCTTGGTCCTTGGGTGAGACCAAGAGAATGATCCAAGAGAGATGAGGGGAAAGAGGAGCATGATGGAGAGGAAGAGAGTGAGGATGAGAATCCTAGAGCAGAGGAATATAAGGGACCTATCAAAGGTGGCCAGGGAGTAGAGGAGGATGAGGAGGAGATAGAGGGAACACCCCTATGGAGATGACCATGGAGGGCCACTTTAGAGAAGCCACTTAGTAAGTGCATACATATATGTGAATGTGGAGAAGTATCTCATTGATATCCCCAACACCATCCCATAGCACAGTACTACTGACTTTAAGTGCCTATGATCTAGGATAGCAGGAGGCAGATCTAGGTAAGGGAATTATTTTTTATGTTTCATTATATATGTACACTTTATACATATTGATAACGATAAAACTAATGTTATCATGTTTTATATCCTATAATGGGTAGAAACGAATGAGATGAATTTGTGGGTCATGTGCTCAAATATATAACCACGGATACACATATCCCATTTCCCTTGCAGGTAGCCTATGTACCATGACAAGACATAGGGAAACATTAAGATATCATTGATCTTGTTAGAGTGGAGTTGTAAATAATAAAGGAAGAATGAAAAAATTGGAAAGAATATAGTGTGATCTAACCTAGACCACACAAGAGTTATAGGAGGTGAGAGGAGTCATACGAGGACTAGATATGTGAAGCTCCTCAAGGAGAAACTCAAGGTCTATGACATAATTTAGGCCTTCCTTCATTCCTTGACCTTCTCCATGTCAAGGCCTAGAGGGCTCTCACAGTCATCATCTTATGGATGAGAGCTAATTGTACATATTTATATTTTTGTGACTATGTTATTGTATCATTATATACATAGACATATATATATATATATATATATATATAATGATGTTTTACATGTTTGGCTTATTTTAATGTTATAACTAATGTATGTTATTTCTTATGATTAAACTAAGGCAAACATGGTGATGAAGCATGTCTGCTTTTTAACTTTTTTTATAATTAATTTGATAACCAATGCCATAAGATTAAAATGATATGCATGTGATTTAATTAAACATAAGTGATAATTAAATACAACTATTTATGATGAAATACACCAGTGTAGACAAATGTAAATGTGATCTAACTAATTAAATACACCATACTTTATCAAAACATGGTACATGGAAAATTATTGAGTAGTATGTTAATTTAACAAAGTAATATCCCAATCAATGAAAAAGATATTACAAATTAAATCCAAGACAAAACATATATTTTGTCATGAACGAAGCAAAATATGAAATATTAAAGAACAAAACTTAACCATTTAACAAAAGTGCTTTATGGATGAAAATTATACTAACAAACACCTATATAAAGAAAAAGATAAGTAGAAATTAGAAAGCAGTGATAACATTAAGAACCCCCTGCAAAGTACCAAAATACTGGCAAATTTATCGGTACTCGTATAAATCACATGTAACTATATAGGTGAATTTTTTATTTCCTGTGCAAACATAATATTATTGTGGTTGGCGAATCATTTGCAATCATCCAAAATTAGTGGAAAATGTTAGCAAATAGTTTTTTTTCCACGTGCTAGAGAAACGTAATAGTGTTGGCAATTTTTGCCTGTATTGAAATAAATGTAATAAATAATTTGGTGATTCAGACACTTTTGAATGTGAATGGTTATTTTTATTGGCGATTTACACTACCATACAAAACCAAGGAAGTCATTTTATTGGCGATATTTACTTAGTATACAAAATTGTAAAAATTTTCTTGGTGAATTATATAAATATAAAAGTAGTGTAATAGTTTTGTTGGTCGATAAAGTTTACATAACATTACAAAAAGTAGAGTTATTTTGCAGTAATGAGGAGGATTAGATTCCATAACTAGTTTCCCTGCCCAGAACCAGTAGCCTCGCCCCAAAGGACTTTGAGTCCACACCCAACCCATACATCAAAACATAGACAAGAATCATATGGAGATGTCATTATTGTTCTTGCTTCAATGACCCTACCATGCCAAAGTTGATCTTTTTAACCTTCACCATTGTGCTTCCCTTTGTATGACCCCATTCGTGTTTAGGATTTCCATGTCCTTGGGTACTCTTCATTCTATTCTTGCGAGCCTCTTTTATGTATAGGTAATCCTTAATAGCAATGAGGCCTTTACTCAAAACCGCCCTGTGCACTTCAGGATTCTCATACGCATTCCAAATAAGAAAAGGATGAATATGGGGTTCCTCTTTCCCAATTTGGAACCAATCCTCATCACAGGCCAGAAAAAACATCCTCATTCACGCCTTGACCAATATTTTTTCCAGGCTACCTCTTCATTCCTCATGAACATAAGAAGTCACGAGCCACCTCACCTCTTCCACCAGGTCTAATTCCAGACACCATGCTAAGAAGAGTGATGAAATTTCCACATTTAACTTGTAAAGACCCTCGACTACAAGATAGTCATCACCCAGAATGATTGAAACATTGTGGATGAATTCATCGTCCTCAAGCCATAAAATGTTTCTCAGTCTTTCAAGATTGACCTTCCCCCCAAAAGCTTCCATTTTTTTTCATAGTGCGAAGGGAGAAGTTGGAAATTTTTTTTCTTACAGTAGAAATCACCATTGTGTATAACTAACTATTTTTACTTGATTTGGTAATTGAAATCCTAAAGGATTTATAGCTGAAAACTATTAAGTTCACACATAATTAATCAAGAGCTGTATATTTTTTATTTATTAAAGTTGTACATCTGAGTAATGTATATTAAATTTGAATTGTTTAAAACTTAAGCCATGTTAAGATAGTTGTTACATAGATGAAATGTCATTCAAATTAGTTGATGTGACGACGGTGTTATTTTATTTGAATTCTTTATTTATTTCTATGCAAACACATGTTCCTAGTTTACAATTTTTCAATGTTATAGATGTGATGAGAGTTCTATTTGATTTAAATAATATGGACACATGTTCCTAGTTTGCAATTTTGCAATATCATCCTGTAGTGAAAATGTGTGAATCTCTTCACCTTTAGTTTGATCTACAACTCGCATTGATTTCATCATTTTTCATAGAACCGTTGGTTTGATCAACGATGAGCATTATTCAAGATAGAAGTCACAAACTGGAGAAATGAGACACACATATTGTTCGAATTTCCAATTTTTACATGGTGCCACCATGCCAGTCAATGTCATTTGATCTAGCCTATCACAAAGGTTTAACAATTTTGTAAAATGAATGGTGGGCCCAAGTTCACTAAAGTTAATTGATATATTCATATTAATGATGTATTTTTAATTTTGGGGTAAATGTATGAAAAAATCAATTTCACAAGTGTCACTATTTTATTTCCCTAATGCATCTATTGGTTTTATGTTTTCAGCCACTCACAAAGGTTTCACAATTTCACAAAATGAGTGGTGGGCCCAAGTTTTTCAACAAAGTTTTCATAGTTTCACAAAATGAGTGGTGGGCTCAAGTTCACTAACAAAGGTTTCATAGTTTCACAAAATGAGTGGTGAGCCCAAGTTTTATAAATTTAAATGATCCACCACAATGAAGACATATTCACAGTCAGATAATATGATATCAATGATGTGGGTTCAATTTCGGGGCAAATGTCTGATGGAGCCAATTTCCTTCACAAAGTCACTGGAATCAAGACAAGTGTTACCTTTTTATTGCTTGCAACATTTTCAAAGTTAATATTTTGTGATGCCATAAAAAATACTAATAGAAGAATAAGGATTTGGTGAGGAAAGGAAAAGGGAAATTCCTTTTCCTTTTGAGAGATGTGACAACCTGAATGGACAACAAGATGAACTATCGGGACTTAATTGCTTTAGGTGGAGAGTGTTAGAGAATTTTCCTGCAGAGCGTTAGGGTTTAGGGTTTGTGTCTTAGGTTATTTTATTTTTCATATTTTTTAAAACCTTTGGTGCCCTTTTCTATTTTTTCATTGAATTGTTTGTCTGGTCAAGAGGTTTCAATTTTTAATCTCTAAAGGGTTTGTTCACATTAGGTGACTGACCACTTTTATTTGGTTACAACTTTGAATGGTTTTATTTGGTTCTAATGTTACTAAGTGTTAATCATGTTAATATTCTCATGTTTTGATGAAGGGTGACCACTCACTGGCATGTTGAAAGGTTTCTTTTGTTCCAACATGCTAGCTAGCTTAATGAAGAGGCATGACATGACACAGGTGGAGTGCCACGTTGGCTTCCAAATGCACTAAACTTGTAACTTGTTGGCATGTTCGAAGGTTTCTTTTGTTCCAATGTGCTGAAAAGTCTGATGTGGAAATTATTTTATGATCTTGTTGGAGTGCTATAAATCCAATTTGAATCTCAGTGTGCATTTTTGATCTTTTCATATCAAGGGATGGGGTTTAAACATGAGCTGAACAAGCCGTTTGCACCATTAAACTAAAAAATGCAACATTAATGTTGGAAAAGATAGATGAATAAAAGTGATTGGGTATCAATTGTTCATCGTTTCAAATAATTAAAGTGAATTGTAGAAGCAGGGTGATAGATTACCAGTGAACTTGCAACCAGTTATAGAGAATTCCCAATTAATTAATTGAGCTATAGTGTTGGAGATTTGATTCAGAGCAGTTGATTGATTGTATGTGTCATTGATGACAACATATAATACACAGTAGTAATTCTGTATGAACTTATGTGAATGATGACATGAAGAATTGCATGGATAGATACATGTTGTTGACATGTTTATTGTGTTATGTTCATACACACAGACCCATATATGATGTTTCAATAAAGTTATGCAATTCTGTTATTAGCAGTTACAGTTCTGGGAGTATAACGGTTTAGGGCCGACATATATAATGTGTCTCATGAGTTGCACCTATCTTCAGGATATGCATGTGTATATTCATGATTAATTATTATTTGATGATATAAATCCAAAGGTACCAAACGTGTTTCAAGATGATTGCATAGTTATGATTAATTTGGTGAGGCCGACTCAATGAAGCGTCGCGTTTGTTCAGCATTGACTTGCGCGGACTTAATATCTTTTGCGTGCTTAGTTAAGCCAAATAAGATATTGATGAAGTGTTTCTAAGAGCCAAAATGACCTTCTAATTTGGAGAAGATACTTATAGTAGTTCAATTGTGATACGCTAAGTGTGAATGATACGAAAAGTGAAGAAAGATGTACAAAGCAGATTATCAGAGTTGGTTCATTCATCAAGGGTCTATGTGAAGAAGAAGTGAATGATTGTAATACACTAGAACTGATCAAGATAGTAGGTTTACTCTATAGTTCATCATCAAATATAGTGCATATCTGTTATTCAGAAGGTTGTAGCCTTCACCATAAAGCAGTGAGCTTTTGGATAGTGAGTCCACCACCCCTAACAGGGTTATTTGTAAAAGAATCCTAACAGGGTCCGAACCTTAACCAGGTCACTATACTTATTGCATTGTATTGTACAACTCCTAACAGGGTTGAAATATCTTCTAACAGGGATTACTACAAACATGTATAGTTTATTATGGGTGCTGATTCCCACCGAGGTTTTTACCATTTGGTTTCCCCGTAATCAAATTGTGTGTTGAGTACTGTGTTATCTGATTATGCATTTACTTTTTTGTATACTAAAGTTAAAGAAGTAAAAAGGATTGAAGTAATTGATAACTGATTCACCCCCCCCACCTCTCAGTTATCCTTTGGGACTATTCTAACAATTGGTATCAGAGCCAAGTGCCTTGGAGAAGAAGCCTAACAGCTTAAGGTAGATCAAATGTCTTACTTCTGAAAAGAAAGCCCTAAGTCGATGGAGAGAATTATTTGGATTGGAAAAAAAAAATTATAACACACCTACAGTGTATTGGCTTTGAGATCTTTGAAATTTCCACACAAGAGGTTGTAATTCCATCTCTGAAAGACCTTGCAAAGGATGATGCTACCAATAGACAAAAAGACATATTTACTCATAATGCAATTGCCAAAGAAGCCCTAAGCAGTGCCTTATCTGACAGTGAATTTTCAAAAATAAAGAAAATTGACAAAGCATATACTATATGGAAGTATTTAGAAGACATGTTTGAAGGAGATGTTCAAGCAAAGAATGCACGCAGGAAGACATGGAAGAAGAAATACAACAGTCTTAAGATGTTACCTAAAGAGAACATTAGAGCTTACAATCAAAGGATAAATGAAGTAGTATCCAAAATCAGGAACAATGGTAGTGAAATATTAGAAGAAGATATAATGGATAAGTTGTTAACTAATTTGACATCAGACTATGAAAACAAGATCAGTATTCTAGAGGAAACTATGCAATTCTCACAAAACTTCAAGAGAGAGACTCTAATCAGCAAAATCTCTGCATTTGAGATATCAAGATTGAAGACTGAACCTAAAAGTGAAACAAATTTCAAAGCCACAGTCCATGGTAAGAAATCCTTACACACCTCCAGTCATAATGAGAAAGAAGAAGTTGATGAAGAAATTGAAGAAATCATAGCTATGATTTCTAGAAGAGAAAAGAAAGGAAAAGGTAAATATGAAGGACAGCTTCCATTCAAATGTTTTTCATGTAATAAGATAGGTCACTTTGCATCTAAATGTCCCACAAG
>MU224572.1:0-60551 GCA_018584345.1 Thuja plicata | reverse complement strand
TGATTTCCAATTGTGTTTGAAACCCTAGATCCAATATAATTTCTATTAAATAATCTCTAGGTAACCACTCAGGGATTCCATTGTGACAAAGGACTATAACAAGGAATGAAGAATGTTATGGTGAAAAATAGGAAGCCTAATCTTAATGGACAGAGAAACAATTTTCTCTATGATTGTTAATTCTGATTTATATCCTTCTCTCCTGTCCCATGATCATGTTCAAAAGCATCCATGTTCAAAACAGTTTCACAAATTTCAAAATATGAACCAAATGAAGAGATTTGATAAAATGAACAAATCACATTACAAATTGTCTTAGGGAAACTCATGTCCCATGGCTACCATAGTGAAATCATTTTGAACCAGACCTTCCATTTTCCAGTAAAAAATAAATGCCCATTTTCTAGTACAAGCACAAAGAAAACTCACAGCTGAAAGAAAGCTCGGACAACATAAATTATAGAGCATTGAAATGTGCATAAAATCAAAATGGGTTTCAAAGAGTAAAGTGACAGTTTTCACAATTGGAACCCTCAACTGAGAGACCTGTGGCTTGCAAGAAAAATAGAGCTTGTAGGGTTTTCATTATGTTTTTCTTTCAACTAGAGCACAAATATATGAACCCTTATTCATGAGCATATAAAAGCATATTTAGTAGAGACACATGTATCAAAAGCTAATAAGAAAAAGTCCAGATGTCTAATGAAATCACCAATACAAGAGGAAAATACAGAGTTTTTATGATTTTTCAAGTAATGAAATCACAAATGATCTACAACAGTGATATTTCATTTAATAACAGGTACAAAGACATACCTAATGAGGGATGCGAATTGCGCAACAAAATGGAGAGCTTACCGACCAGATTGAATGCAAAGAATCCTACAGGATCTTTAGCTAAAAAAATCCATCAAGATTCACCTATTCTTCCCGTCTTCAACATACAATAGTAATTAGGGTCCTCTTCTGCTCGCATGCATAGCTCGATAAAAAATGAGCCTTTATTTTTATTTTTATTTTGTTTATAATCAAGAGGATGTTGCAATTACAATGGTATTGTCGCCATTACGATAGCATTGGGGCAACTTGAAAAAAAAAACACAAAAATCACACACAAATGGTAGCGCCGTTGCAAATTGGCATTGAAATTTGACCCCAAATGTTGTAGTGTTAAGGTTAGGGGTCACAATATTTTTAGGTATTTTCAGACTAAATTAGAACACCCAAAGCCCGAGTCAAATCCATGGAGGTTGGGAATGGAAAGATTAATTGTCCCTAATATTTTTGTCAATGTAGATTTGATTAAGGTTTTAGGCAGCTATTATGGTGAGTTCAGTAGGTGCATTGGGACAAAAGTATGGGTTCTACTGCAGATAAATAAAATAAAGGTTTGTTAAGTGTTTGACATGAAGGATTGTGTCAATTTTGACATGAAAATCAACCTATATAAGTTAAAGGAAGAATATCAGAATGTGGAAGGGGTGTATATAAGAAGATGGTTTCCTATGTATAGGGATAAGATTGATGGGAATCTTCAAAAATTTGTAGGCTCCGAGTTTCCCCCATAAAATGTTAATTTTCTCTTTAAGTATTTTCAAATGACCTATTATGGGATAAGTCAGGTGACAGGCTATAATGGTGATGAAATGATTCCACAAGAAATGATTTTCCTATTTTGTGACATTCAAGATCCCAACAACAATAGACTCTTTGATTATGCCCAGTTTGTTGCTGAGAACATCCAAAATCCCTTGTAGGAGATTAAAGTGAATAATTTTGTACGGAGTTTCAAATGGTATTCACTATTATTGTATATTGGAAAGGGAATAAGAAAAAAGTATGGAGTTTTGAACTCCATATTGATCCAAAAGACAAGTCTAGAAATCCTAAACCAGTCCAATTATGGACCAATATTTGGGATAGGTAAAATAAGTATGATTAGTATTTACACTTTGAACAATTCTTTATCAAAATATTGTATGGCATTCTAGGTCATAATCCATCAATATTATCTCCCACAATTACAATATTTTTAAGACCATAAGGATTGGAGAATGAGATTAGGGTCACAATTGGGCTGATTGGTATGTTGTAGAAAAGTACTCATACATCAAAGTCTATGGATTTGAAGGAAAGCCTCATGTTTTTCCATTCTTTGTGCTAGATAGAATAGTTATTTTGGATATAATTTGGAAAATTTTTGAAGCCACAACAATTTTTAGGAGGATCCATAAGGGTTCTTTTCTCCTTTCTTATATATGCTTTGAATATTTTTAGATTAATAAGTGGGATGGTTATTAGGTTGCATTAAATTTTTTGAAAACTTGTAGATGGTCAAGGGGATTAAAATCAAGAACATTTGATCCTAAGAGATATTTGGAATTTTCCAAGCAATATGCATACATTGAATTTTTTTAGGACTTTTTCTAATTTTTTTAAAAAAATTTCTTCAGGATCCTTTTATATTGTTTTTGTATTTTTTGCTGATTTTCTAATTTTTCATTGTACCAGAAGGAAATGTTGATGCAGTATGCATAAAAGTGCTTGAGGTGCATGATATTTACAGGATCAGGGATGGGATCCCCCTCTGGTTTTGTTATCTGATATTCTCCATATCCAAATTTAGCTGTAACCACAAACAGTCCCAACTAGTTAGGCTCAAACTTTCCTTTTCTTTCACAGTTTTGGAGATTCTTCATGTTGTGTTGTAGGAAAAGGTCACCAAATTCAAACTCATGGGGTTTGATCTTCTTAGTTAAATGTAATCACAGGTGATTTGATACACACGAAGATGGTTCTAGGCAGTGAGGCACCTCAAATTAAGGAGTTCAAGCTCTTGCAAGAAAGAAACTTGGTATTCTTCTTCGAACATTAGATTATTTAGGGAGATTTTAAGGGAAGGGAGCTCAATTTCAATGGGAAGGAAAACCTCAGTACCATAAAAAAGGGAGAATAAAGTGGCTCCAATGAGGGTGCAGATTTGATGCAGCCAAGGATAGTGGGAACTCATTGAGTCCAACCAATCCTTGCAACAAGAGTCACACAGCAGAAGCAAAAAGAAACAAGATGAAATGAATTCCATATCAACCTTCTTATTACCATATGATCAATTACAAGAAAAATATAAAATAGTGATACATTTTAGGCTTATAGGCTTGATTAGAACCTTCTGTAGGTAATCTTTTATACCATCTATGATCAACATTAGCTACATGAACATTTTGTAGAAAATTTCTTCTGTCTGATCTATTGATAAGAATCCTACAAATTCTAAGATACTATTTGTAGACGTCCAAAAATATTAATATTATTATTAATATTAAATTCCCTTTTGTTCATCTAACTATTTAATTAAATTAATTAAATATTTTCATCTATGGTATTTATATATTTTATAAATACTATCCTAATGTATTTTATATAAATACATTTCCCTCAAAAATCCCCCTTTTAATAAATTCATATTTATTAAATCCCTCCACAAAGCTAAAATTCCTCTAAACTTGATTTAAATAAAACCACTTTATTTAAATTCCCACCAAAATCCCACCT
Source organism: Thuja plicata (assembly GCA_018584345.1). Classification (NCBI taxonomy): domain Eukaryota; kingdom Viridiplantae; phylum Streptophyta; class Pinopsida; order Cupressales; family Cupressaceae; genus Thuja; species Thuja plicata. Next base: position 56,999 of record MU224572.1, on the reverse strand, counting down.
ATTGCTAATAATCTCCTAATCTTAATTAAAAGGTACTTTACCTCTAATCATGTGCACAATCCCACTTTGACTTTTCCAACCTAACCCTCAATGTCAGTCACTCATCTCCCTTCCACCTCTTAATCTCAACTGTCCATTCCCTTTTGAATTCTATAAAAGAAGCCTCCCTCTCTTGCATTTTTATCTCTCATTTGTGCATTGTTACTATGCTAAAATTGCTTTAGGCTTTCATTGTTGTTTTCATGCTTTCGTGATCTTTTTCTTAAATCACTTAGAAATCACATGATAGGTTAAATCTTGGTATTAATCATAGTTTCCTTCTTGCATTTGCATATCATTTCTAGTTTAATCCATCATCTTGAGGAAGATTTGAGACTATTTCTTCATACTAGCTCTTGAATCTCTCTTATTGCCCATTAATATTGCATTCATAGTTGCATTGCATTGGGGTTTTGATCAATTTGTGTTTGAGAAAGCACACCTACATATATTTCTTAAGAGAAAATCCAACAAGCAATAGGGTGCAATGCTTGTTTAGCTCAATGTAATGTTACTTGGAGTTTAATTTTTGTTTCTTTCTCTTTTATGGTTTTTGAAATGATTTCATGTGCTAACTCACTAATGTTTCATGTTTGAGCTTGTTTGCAATATATTTTGAAGGCTGAGATTTCCTTGTACACACTATTATATTATATCTATCTCCTATATCTAATGAAAATAATTACATGAGTATATAAGGCCTTTGCATCCATCAGGTCAACCAAGAAAGATAATGTCTCCCAATGAAAAGGAAATATATTACTGTAAGACCAGAAAAAGGCATATTTAGCATATTAGGTAACCACAAACCCTAAATAGTATGCTAAACCTATCTAATCTATCATGAAAGCTATTTGCTAAGGGAATTCATAAAATAAGCATGAAAACTCAAAAAACCCCATTCAAAGGAAGCTCCCATGTCCTTCTTTCTTCTCCATAATGAGATTGATGTTACTCTTTGCACACACACTTTTCACAAGAAGCCTAGTTTGCTAATGAGAATACTAGAAGTGAGTGATCTTGGGGTTTTCTCAAAATCTTGTGGTTCAACCTTGAATGATAGAAATGCATCCATTTTATAGAAAATGTGATACAATTTGGTGAGATTGCACAAAATCTATGCATAAATATAGATTTTGGTTGGTGAGATGCTTGGAAGCATGAAATGGGGGAGATGAAATGAAAAGATATTGAGGAGATATTGGAGGATATTGAAGATATTGAAGAAGCACCTTAATAGGGATGTGAATCCTCAATTAAGGGATATAGAAATTAGGTGAGATTAGGAGGATATTAATTCAATTAATAAATCAATATTCCTCAAAAATCCAAATTAGATTTATGAAATTATAAAATATCATAAATTGAAATTATCTAATTAATTAATTATTGGAGACTTAGGGAAAAAGGGAATAAATAAATTTTATTTATTTATTCAATTAGGACTTAGGATAAACTATGGGTTACTCATCCAAAGGGGGAAATTAGTCGATTATAGGTCAAATTGAAGGTGTTGATGTTGAATTGAAAGGGTTTTGATAATGTTGATAAAGATTAGGGTTAATTCTGAGGGTTCTGGAATAGTTTAGGAAATCACAAGGCATCGATGAGATTTGACAATGCGCCTAGATAATGATGATTGTAAATTATTGAAAAGCACTAATGAAATTTGATGGCGTCGCAAGATTGAAATGGGGAAACATTGATGATCTTTGACAATGTTCACAAAATGATAATTAGAAATAGTATTAAAAGTAATGAACAACACTATTGAGTTGATATTGATAGATTGATAGCAATAACACTGATGATCTTTGACAGTGTTATCAAATGGTTGATTGAAAAGATACGAAGCATCGATGATCTTGGACAATGCTCCTAAAATGATGACAAGATTGATTGAATTGAAATAGGGTTTGATCGATTGGTTTGAAATTGGGTTAATTAGGCATTGGTGATCTTGGACAATGCCTCAGAATGGTCAAAATGAGTCTAGACAATTCTGTAAGTGATTAGGAATAGAATAGGATAGGTTTGAACTAATTTAGGAAGGTTTGGAATGGTTTAGAATCAAATAGGATCAGTTTAGGAAGGTTTGGAATGGTTTAGGATCGAATAGGATTGGTTTAGGTTGATCAGAATTGATTTGGAAAATGATCGATTTGATAGAGAAAGTAGAATTATTAGTAAATAATTGAACAATTTTTCAATATTCAATCATTTATGAAAGACATAATGTTGCCATACAATAAAGATCATATGTGCCACATAGAGGAATAATTAGGTCACAGAACAATATTTTGATTGTAATGCTAAAAATGTTAAAACACGTAGACTAGCAGGCTCGAACCATTTTTAGGTGTCTACATTTTGCCCCTCTTTGATACAATGCAATTATGAGCATTGTGTCAAAGAATCCTAAAGAAAATAGCATTAAAACATGCCTTAGTGGTAATGGGATACATAGGTCCCCTTGATAAATCATCCAAAAAATGTAAGTGATAGGTCAATTTGTCGACAATGCCGAGACAGATCCACATCAACGATCGGATAAAAAATTGGAGGTCAAACACAAAAGTTATGGGGTTCAGAGTGTCAAAAGCATTGTGACCAATACAAAATGCAAGGTTTTCACATCCATCTAGGAAACCAAGAGGCTATAAAAGGGCTTGGAAGGGGTTTTGGAGCTCATTTTCACTCTCTCATTTGGAAGAATTGAGCTCTAGAGAAAGGAAGATGGATCGAGTGCCAATGGAGAATCAGTGCAGAGAATGAGTTCATAGCTTCTAACGGCTGGTCGATGCTGGACCCAAGGTGAGCACATCTAATCTTCTCAGTGGTTTTCATATTTTCACACATTTCTAGGTCATTTTAGGGGTCAAACAGGGTCAAACAAGGCCCTACAGGGGTCCACACGTGCCACCTATGTAGGTCACATACCCACCTGCATAGGTCACGTGCCCACTTGTGCAGGCAGGGCAGGTGGGATGACCACCTACCCAGGCAGCGTAGGTGGGAGGCCATTCTATGTAGGTGGTAAGATAACCTACGCAAGTGGTCAGAAAGGCCTCAAAATAGGGTCATCGCAGGAGGAGCTGCTAGTTTTGCAGACACGGGAGAGTAGACCGACATTCTTGGATATGCGCCACATGTTGAGCAGTCAGGAGAGGCAGATCTTAGCCTCTCTAGGATTGTACTATATTATGTACATGCCCAAGATTAGGGCAAACCAAGTATTGATCATAGCACGTCTGGCCGAGCGGTGGCACTCAGAGACTAGGTCCATCCACCTACCGACAGGGGAGGCGACCGTGATGCTGGAGGATGTATGGAAAATCCATAGGATTCCCATTCATGGGGAACTAGTAGAGTATGACCCTACTATAGGGAGGTTAGCATTGCATCAGATGTTTGAGAGTGATGATGAGGATCTGGACGTCCATGATTATAAGATTAGATGAGAGACAGTGTCCAGGTGGCATGATAGGTTGATCATTGTTATATGTGGAGTTATTGCATGTCTCTTGGTACTGGATAGATGAGGCCACAGATTCCCTATTGGATGGGGGAGGGTCCTTGAGTAGATGATCATGGAGGGCATAGTGTTCACATGGGGGCCATGCATGCTTGCGATGACTTACTATCAGCTCCACCAACAGGCCTACCAAGGAGGGTTGTCGATCAGCAGTGGGATCACATTGCTGCAGGTGTGGGCCTACAAGCACATAGCTATGTTCTAGCCTATTTCTCAGAGAGTTGTGTTTCCATATTTTCCATATGTTTACTGCTATCAAGGGGCACTTGCACAGGGCCCACTAGGATAAACATTGAACTTTCACCATGAGATAGATCTCTTAAGAGATTTTACATGGTGACCATATAGAGACTGCACCGGATGGGATGATGATGCGGATCACCTTCCTTATTGTAGATAGGAGAGATACCTCATCTAAAGGTTTGTTATGGGTCATACAGTGATTGAGATATAGCTCCCAGAGTGAGTTCGGTGATAGTTTGGAGAGATACAGGGAGTGCTAATAGGTGCAGTGTTGTTTGCTTAGTCGAGGGCCAAGGCTAGGACATAGGGTGCAGCACTCAGGCCTCAGGTGGCCTATGCAAAGTTTGAGTAGTTATAGCCCAGACCATGGGGAGAAGATGTAGATGTGGCATATGTAGGGACCATGGATGAGTATGATAGGTGGTTTTCTCAGCATAGGCTGATTCCTCTGACAGATCCGGATGTGGTGATACCAAGAGTGTGAGTGTCCTGACATGAGAGCACCGAGATGGAGGATGAGGGGGATGAGGAGGAGGATGAGGGGGTGAGGAGGGGGATTCAGATGAGGATGATGATGGTGATGAGGATTATGATGATGATGAGGATGAGGATGATGATGATGATGATAGGGATCTCAGTGATATGCCAATGTAGATGGATGAGGACCGGGATGAGCCACCATAGGGTCCTGATGACAGGTTAGAGGATCAGAGACAGTGCATCATAGAGATTATGAAGCATATAGATAGATTGATAGTTGAGAGAGACACATGGGTCATAGAGTTTTCCTCATGGACGACCGAGTGATTAGCACTCACAACACAGATGGACAGGTTGACAGTAGAGAGGGACACATTGCTTGCCTCTCGAGATATAGATAGTTCTAGGGCACAGAGAGACGAGGAGGAGTAATGACAGTTTATCAATAGCATCAGAGATGTAGGTGTGCATGACATTGAAGTGATGTTATTAGATGTTCAGGTAGAGTCATAGTATTGGAAGGACATGTACATGAGAGATGTGTTAGCAGAGAAGTAGGCACCAAGTCACAGAGTGTCATCTAGCAGGTCACATTCCCGTACGACACAGAGTACTAGGGGAGTGCTGGAACCGAGGGGGCCACCTAGATTGGGGTAGATAGGGCACCAGACAAGGGGAGCCTCATCTTCCAGATAGGGCAGGGATCAGGAGGACCGAGAGAGCAGGGGCTGACAAGGGGTCTCTCTAGTAGAGGGACAATTTTGATATACATGTGATATGTTATGAGCCTGTGGGCCTCAGTGTATACAGACACCTTGATTTTTGTACTTTGATACTTTTTGAGACATTGATATATGATATGTAGCTACTTTATGATGCACAGGTTGGATGCTTATGTATATGCTTTACTTTCTTGATATATGATGATGCTTATGTATTGCCTTTGTTACGAAATAAAATTTGTTATGGATGCGATCATTGTTTTTGTCCTTTGCTTTTTTGAAATGTATGAATACAAAATGCAAATGTATATTTGAAATTTTTCTCATGTATAAATGAATGAATGCAAAAATGCACATGTTTTTGTTGTTTTTCCAGTTTATAAATGCATGTATGCAGGATGCAACTGTTTTGATGTACCAGAGTACTAGACCAAGGCGACTGTGAGGACTGACTGAAGAAGTGTTAGCAGAAAGTGAAAGTTAGATGAGGAAATGTTAGTAGAAATATGTTGGCTTTCAAAGTACAATTTTGTGATAAGAGCTTATTTTGATATTGCAAAAGTGAATGCGGCGCTTCATGGCACAAAATCCCAAGCAATAAAGGCATCCTTTTTGCATAAAAAAACATGATGTAGACAGAGGATGATCTTCTCTATCTTGAGAGCATGTATCATACATGCCCCATAGTTTCATGAGATCATCAAATAGGTAGAAAAAGATAAAGCGAAAACAATTGGTCACGAACCATCATGGCTACGCTCATAAGATCAGATAATATCATCGAGTAGGATAGGAACATGATCAAAAAAGAAAATAAAAAATACTCACTAAAAAAATGTGAGCCAATAGCCATTCTGATCTTTTGTTACTTTCATTAAATGTTCTTTGATTGATAGCTTAGTTTTCAAATTGATTGATTTGATAATTGATTGATAGCTTGGCCAGATTGATTGATAGCAAAAATCAGAAGATTGAACAGTCCAACCAGATTGAATGTTGAGTCACAATGATTCAGATCACATATGATTCCGTTAAGCACAGATTGATGATCTTCCATTGATGTCTACAAACATGATGATCGTGTCGCAAAAATAAGACAAGTATGTACAAATTTATTGTAGATTTTGAAGGGATTTTTGCAATATTTAGGATTTTTGAGATATTTGAATGATTTTTATGATCTTTTTTCAGGGCTTTTTAGGATTTTTTCAGCGTCATATTTGATTTTTTTAGAATTTTTTTAAGGACATTATTTGATTTTTAGCAATTTTTTAAGGACATTATTTGATTTTTTTAGCAATTTTTGAGGTTCTTATTTATATTTTTAGGATTTTTTTAGGTCATTAAGATATTTACAATGTGTTATCTCTAGTAGGATATTTGAGGAATCTCATGGGTAAACCATGTTCAAGGTCTTGCCCCCAGTCCGAATTCAAATTCAAAGACGCTCAGTGCCAGGAATCTGCCCCTAAACAACAAAGAGGCTATGTACAGAGGCCAAAAGAACATATAGACTGGGTATACCAAGGGGAAGACAAAGAAGATCAACCAGTTATAGGCCATAAAGGGGCACTAGGGTCAATGAAAATTGAAATATGTGATCAGGAAAAGACATCAGGATATCAGGTGGAACCGTGATAGACAATGGAGCAACAACTTACTACGTGTGGCGCCTGTTTGCCAGGTTTTCACTTGTGGACGGGATTTTTCTCTTAATTTATATTTTTGCGTGCCAAGATGCCTGTTTGCCAAGTTTTCATCAAGGCAACCATTTTTTTTTTTGATTTTTTTTTCCCATTTTTCTCTTTTTTTGATATTTTCTCAGAAATTCTTGCAATTTTTTTTTGTACTTTTTTCAAGAACTTTTTGCAATTTTTTTTGTACTTTTTTCAGAAATCATGCATTATAGTTATGGAGGTGCATGTTGTTCAGTGCCTTTGGCAATGGTTCTCCCTCTAGTGTGGTAATCTGATACACTCCAGACCCATATGATGTTGTGACTATATATAGGCCATCCCAATTTGGTTTAAATTTTCTAGCCTTCTCTGTGTGGCTGGGTTTTGTAATTCATCTTTAGAACCAAGTATCCATTCTCAAAATGGTGAGCCCATAATTTCTTGTTGTAACTCCATTTTAGATGGTTCTGATAGGCTTGTAAGTGTACCAAGGCAGTTTTTCACCGCTCATCAAGCATTTCAAGCTCATGCAATCTAGAAACTCTATACTGCTCATCATCAACAATGCCTTGTAAGGATACTCTCAATGAAGGAATTTCAACCTCGAGGGGTAATATGGCCTCAGCCCCATAAACTAGAGAGTAAAGAGTAGCACCAGTGGGGGTCTGGATGCTGGTCCTGTAGGCTCACAGAGCTGGGGTGAGTTGTAAGTGCCAATCACGGCCAGCATCATTGATAGTCTTTTGTATGATCTTAATGATTATCTTGTTAGATGCCTTTGCTTTTCCATTGCCTTGCGGGTAGTAGATGCTAGAAAATCCATGACGGATTTTGAATTTATCACAAAGCTTGGTAACATATTTGTTCTAGAATGGGCTACCATGGTTAGTAATAATGGCCAGAGGAACTCCATAATGACAAATGATATAATTTGGGATGAATCTAGAAATTTTCTTTCCGGTGATGTATGTCATGGGGATAACTTCCACCCATTTTGTAAAGTACTCAGTGGCCGTGATGATATACTTATGGCCACCAGAAGATAGGGGTGTGATCTTCCCTACAAGGTCAAATGCCCATTGTGAAAAGGACCATGGAGAAACCACCGACTATAGATCCTATGCCAGAGCATGAATCAAATAACTGTGAATATGGCACTTGTAACATTTGTAAGAAAATTTATGAGCATCTTGCTCCATGGTAGGCCAGTAATATCCTAATCTGACCAACTTCTTGGTAAGACTCAAACCATTGAAATGTCCACCACAAATACCATCGTAGACCTCATGTAAGGCACTGTATGCCTCTTGTGAATCGAGGCATCTGAGGAGGGTTTGGTCATAGGCTCTCCTATAAAGGGTTTCACCAACGATGACATAACGGGAGGCTTGACAGAAAAAAGCTTGACACTTGTTCTAGGATAAGGCAGGGGGTAATATCTAGGTGTGTAGGTAATTTTAGACATCTTGATACCAAGGGTACTCAGGACCAACAATGTCTCACACAAGCTCAGATTGCGGAATGTTGAATGCCAGAAGTAATAGCGGCTCAATGAGAAATTCACATGTCTCTTCATTATTTGGCATGTCAATCATAGATGAAATAGTGCCCATAGCATCTGTTTGTTTTTTATGTACTCATGGAAGTTGGCAGAAACTAATTGTGACAAATTTCTCCTTGAGAAAGTTAGCCAACTGTTTGTAAGGTACCAGCTTTTCATCCTTAGTTTAATAGTCATTATTGACCTGCCAGATGACTACTTGAGAATCACCATACACCTTGAGGTGCTAAATTTTCCATTGAATAGAAATTTTGAGTCCAGTGACCAGTGCTTCATATTCAGCTATGTTTTTGGTGCATGCAAAGGTGATTCTATAAGATTTGGGTATGATATCACCTTGCAGGGTGACAAACATGATGCCTGCCCCTGATCCATGCCGAGTGTGCGAATCATCAAAATAGATTTTCCACTCATTGGATTCAGTGAAGGCAAAAATGGACTCATCTAGAAATTCTGAAAGTAATGGGTGATCATTAGGAACTGGTGCCTCTGCGAGCTGATCTTCTATCACCTGGACTTTTATTGCTTTTCTGTCTATATACTCTATGTCAAACTCACTCAAGAGCATGACCCATTTGGCTAGGTGACCTATGAGAGCTACTTTTCCTAAGAGATACTTCAATGGATCCATCTGGGACACGAGCATGGTTTTTTGGTATAGCATGTAATGTCTTAACTTCTATGTAGAAAAAACCACAACAAGACAAGCTTGTTCAATGAGTGAGTAGTTTAATGCATATCCAACCAAAGTTCTATTGATGTAATAAATAACTCTTTCTCATCCTTGTTCATCGTGTTGTGCAAGAAGAGCACCCAATATAGTTTCTATGGCAAAAATGTACAAGATAAATGGCTTCCCTAGAACGGGAGGCATCAAGATTGGTGGATGCAATAGATAATATTTCAGTTGTTGGAACGAGTGCTCACATTTTTTATTCCAATGGAAAGTCACACCCTTATGCAGTAAATTTTGAAATAACTGGCATTTATCGACTAGTTGTGTAATAAAATGATGGATAGACTGTAGTTTCCCTTGTAGACTTCTCAGCTTCCTTAGGGTGTTTGGTGGAGGCATTTCTAAAATGGATTGAACCTTTTCAGGGTCCACTTCGATACCTCATTGAGAAATGATGTAGCCTAGGAGTATTCCAGAAAAAACTCCAAAAACACACTTTTTGGGGTTTAAGAAAAGCTTATACCCTTCCATTCTTTTAAAGATTCTAGCCAGAATACTCAAATGATCTTTCCTGGTTGTAGGTTTGTAGAGGAGGTCGTCAACATAGTCTTCCATTAAGATGTGCATGAAGTCATGGAAGACCATGGTCATTTCCCATTGATAAGTAGCTCTGACATTCTTGAGGCCGAAGGGCATGACATTCCAGCAATAGGGTCCCTAAGGACATGTGAAATTTGTCTTGGCTTGGTCCTTGGGAGCAATCTGAATTTGGTTGAAACCAGAGAAGCCGTCCATTAGTGACAACATCTTGTAACCTATAGTCATGTCAATGTTGGGAAGAGGAAAATCATCTTTAGGGCATGCCTTATTTAGATCACAAAAATTAGTGCATATTTGTATGCCCCTAGTGTGTTTTCTAACAGGAACCAAATTGGGCATCCAGTCTACGTAATCAATAGGTCTGATAAATCCTGCATCCAATAACTTCTTCAATTCTACTTTTACCAGTAGAGCTATTTGGGGATGCATTTTTCTTAGCTTCTATTTTAATAGCTTCACACCTAGCTTCAGAGGGAGGTGGTGAAGAACTAACTCAGGATCCAAGCTAGGCATGTCTGCATAGGACCAGGAAAAATTGATCTGGTGCTCAAGGAAGAATCTGATAAACTCATCCTTCTCTTCTAGTGAGAGTGATGTTGCAAAGTGTATGATCTTGGGGTTGTTTGGTGTTCCAAAGTTAATCTCCTTGGTCATTTCAATGAGCAATGTCAACTTCTCCTTTGGAGGGGGTACGTCCAGTCTTCCATCCTTAGGTGCCTCAGAAAGGTTTTCACCCTCAGATACATCCTTTGTTTTTACTTTTTCATGGTCAATTGGCGCCTTTTGGTTTTCACCAGAGGACCTATTCTTTTTATTTTTTTCTTTTTTAATTTTATCATTTTCAATTTTTTGACTGGAAGACGGAGTTGACTCCCCTACATATGTTGTAGAAACAACGTCAATGGAGAATCCTCTTTTGTGGTTGCCAGATGGTATGCCCTCTCAGAGCTCAAAGAATTTTGATATTTCTTCATCATTTTCGAAGCAATCCAAGATCAGTGGTCCTTGCTCGTCCCAATCAATAAGCTTAGGGTAGACTAGGTGGATGTCATTGTTAGTGGCACAAATGTTTTCAGTGCCAGAGGTAAAGGAAAAGATGTAAATGTTAGTATCTTCAAAGTCAGAGACTTCATGCACTGAAGGTTCAGGACTGGGATCCTAGAAAATTCTAGACCAGGGAACAAGATTGGTTATCGGAGGGGGAATTATGTTAACATGTTTGTCTACCATAGGTAGGTCTTTAGGATCAGGGAAGAAATGGTCAAGCTCATAAGAACTGAAGGAATAGGACATCCATTCCCACTCAAATGAATCTGTAGTGTACTCACAAGGGGGATCCTCAGATGCCTTTTCATCGTTTGAGACCTCCACATTTTCACTTGAGGCCATTTTGGCTTTCAAAGAGCCAATTTGTAATGGTTTGAATCCAATGCCCAGATGAAGGGGATGGCCTTTTATAGCAATTGGTTCAAAAATTCCTTGTTTTTGTACTCCAAGACCACTGTGGCCATCATAACCTTTTTTTTGCATGAGTGTGAACCTAGGCCTGTATCTTTCAATGGGTATCTCAGTGGGCTCCTATTCTTGTTTTTGTTGATCTTGGAAAATCCAGCTAGATGCATTGTCATAAACATGTTCTTCATGCAAACCTCCCCACAGAGTGAATGTAGGTGAGGTCATAAGCTTCATGGTAGTTTTGGGTGGTTGTGCTTGCAATAACTTTGGTTTACCATAAGATTTCAGGGAGAGAGGAAGCTTCCCAATATGAAAAGCTTGTGCCATGGTATACTCTCCACACCCTTTATCTTCAATCTTCAACTTTCCTTTGATCATTTTTCAAGGGTGGATGCATCATATTTGGAGGAATTGGATGAAGTGGCTTTGCTGTTGGTAGGCACCTGTTGTGCAGGCTCTTCTCTCAAATTAGCACAAAATTGGAAAGGTTTAGGATCACCTGGGATGGTGATTTCAACTCCATCGTGAAATAACTTCAAACATTGATGGTACATTGAGGGAACCACCTTCATGGCATGGATCCATGGGTGTCCTAAGATCATGTTATAGGGAAATTCTAGATCCAGGACTTGCAGTAATGTGTTTTCAGTAATCGGACCAGTTTTGATGGGTAGTATGATGAATCCCTTAGAGGGATGTTCAACGTCATCATAGGCCTTTATTGTGATTCTCCTAGAAGGATCAATGTCACTCTCATTGTAACCAAGATCAATAATGACCTTCAAAGTGCAGATGTTAAGTCATGTTCCACCGTCTATCATGACTCACTGGACTTTGGCATTATGGATAAAAATTCTAGATGGAGAGGGTCATTATGGCCAAGTCGGTCATGTGGAACATCATCTTTGGAAAATGTGACATCTTGGGACATAGAGAAGTGCCACATTATGACCTGAAACTGGTTAGTGTCAATGTCGATCGGGATAGTGGACTCCTTCAAAGCTTTGTCAAGGACTTCTTTGTGTTGGGGGGATGTGTGCACCAAATCAAGGATTGATATCAAGGCAGAGGTCTTACCCAACTGGTCAACAAGGTTGTAATCTGAAGGTAACTTGGGTTTGGATGGTGTGCTAGGCACAATAATCTTAGTATGATAGGTAGAAACTGCGCATTGAGGGTTACTATCCCAAAAGGTCAGAGTGGAAACATGTGAATCAGCCTCAGAAAAACAATTGATGATATAGTCATGGCCGGTCCGAGTATAATTGACATTGTTCTTGGAATTTGAATTCGACGTAGAGGCTTTTCCCTTCTCATGATCATCCAGGGGTTTGTGAAGATAGTATGGTCAGTATTGGAAGATTTGGTTGTGAGTTCAACTTCAATCACACCTTCATCAATAAGGTCTTGGACCTTATGTTTTAGTTGGTAGCAGGCATTGGTTCTGTTTCCCTTTGTCCGATGATAATCATAGTATTTTTTGTCGTCCCACCAAGGGGGTTTCACTGCTGGAGGATCGCGGATCTTAGGTAATTGAATGTAATTTTTTTGCAATAATTGTTGCAAGACCGAATGGAGCGGTTCACCCAATGGCATGAACTATCTTTGTGGTCCATATCTATTTCTCGATGGTTGACGCTGCCGATTTTGTTGTAGATTATCGTTTGTTTGTGCTTGAGGTTGTGTTGGAGCTAGCATTGGAGGCGGTGCTTGATTCATTGTCTGCGTATTGGTAGTAGTGGGTCCTTTGAGACTCACTTTCTGTTGTGTCGCATTAACTATCTGTGCATCAACAACACTGTCATTTGTGACATTTTTATTCTGAGACCAAAATTTTATCTTGTCACTGGAAGTACTCGCAGTTTTATTGTCCTTGTTGATTTTAAATACTCCTTTTTCAATAAGAGAATCTTCAATGCCGATTCCTTTTTTCATGAACTTTTGAATTGTACTTGGTCATTTGATTTTGAGCTCGTACATCAACTCAGGTACCAAATTTTGGATAAATAATTGAATTTTTTGTTCTTCTCACACATCAAAAGGACATTGACTCACCAAATTCCTCCATTTCAATAGGAAGGTCATAAAGGATTCTCCAAACTTTTTTTTGGTTGTGCATAAGTTAGTCAGCATAACCTCACTTGATATGTTGAATGCAAAGCAAGAGATAAATTTGTTGGCTAATTCTTTCCAAGATCTGATATTGCTAGGTAGTTTAGACTACCTCACCATTGCTTGACCCCCAAGTCTTCAAGGGAAGAGTCGCATGAGATACGTGTCGTCATGATTAACCTCGATGCAAGACGTATAGAATTACTGAATGTGATCGATTGGATTGCCTACCCTTTGTATTTCTTGAACTTGGGTATGTCAAAATTCTTGGGAAAAGGAGGCATGTAAATGCTTGGGTTGAATGGATTAGGACATAGGTCTCGTTCCATATAGAGTGTCTTGGTGTCCTTGAACTTCATATCATTTAGTTTCTTTTGCAAGTGTTGGATTTTTTGAAGCATTTACTCATTCTTTGAAGACTTCACAACTTTTTTATGTGTATCAGAATGATGTGTCTACCTAGAAGCCCTTGAATGTCGACTATATTTTGAGGCCCGATCTAATTCTGACAATTCATATGATATGTCACGGACTGATGCCACATGTTGTTAGGCATGTTGTTGGGGATCTTCCACATGTTTTTGGTTCAGTGGTGGAAGATTTTATTGCTGACCTTGTGTCGCATAATACGGTTGGGAAATTTTCTATTGATATCATGGGACATACTTCTATTGTTGAGTTTGCACCACATGTTGTTGTTGTTGAGACACATTTTGTTGTTGTGTGACATATGGTTGTCTCTATTGAACATATGGTTGCTGAGCATGTTGTTTTTGTTGCTATTATTGAACATGTTGTTGTCTTTGTTGTTGAGCATACTATTGTTTCAAAGCATGTTGTTGTTGATGTATATACTATTGTTGTAAAGCATGTTGTTGTTGTTGTTGCACATATTGTTGTTGCAGAGCATGTTGCTTCTGATGTACATATTGTTGGGTATGTTATTGTTGTTGCGGGTGCACTTGTTGCACCTTTGGACCTTGCATAGTTTGGGTGATAGGATGGGATTATTGACCCACCTGCATTGGTGATTGTTGCATGTTTTGACCTTGTTGAAATCCAAATGGTCCAAGCATGCCATCAAGATTTGCAGTCTTATGTTTTGGTGGTTGCATTTGAGACATCATGTTAACTTGGGCTGCAAATTGAGGTTGCACTAGTTGCACTACATTCACAAGTGGTATTTGTGGAGCCACTTGGGCTTGTTGCACTTGCTCTGTGACATGTGCTTGTTGAGTCACCTTAGGTGGAATTGGTGTAATATCCACAAGGCTCTTGTTCTTTTGATCTTGCAATTGATTTGGTATAGTTGTAGTAGTCGCATTAGGTACATCAAATGTGGGTACCCTTGGTGGTTCATTAAATGGTCCTTTGGACGTTGTTGCATTTGAAGTGCTTCCTAGGAATGTTGTATGTGCTACCAAAGGAGGACCACTTGGTTGTGTTTCTTCAAAAGGGGGTACATCTGGCATGCCCCAAGGAAATGTGAACGTCTCATTTGATCCTTTTGGCAAGCAATTCTTGAAATCAATCCTCCATGTTTATTTAGGACCCTTTTTAGGGATTTGTGTAGCATCCACGGTCTCGGGAGGAGGGATTTCTACTTCTTCAAATAAAGGATTATCCAATGGTATATACTTTTCCCTTGGAGGAATATCGATAGTTAAATCATTTCATTTTTTTTGTGTTAGCTCCATAGCTGACTCATTGAAGGGTTGTTCTCGCTTTTCTCTATCCCACACCACTAAGGCTTGGTTCTCTTCCAAAGTAGATGGTGGGGGAGTTTGATATTCCAAAAATAATTGAGGATTTGTCTTTAGAATCACTTTGATATATCACCTCAGATCTTGAGTCACGAGGTATGTTAATGTCTGCTGAATTTTCTTGTTCTTAATCGACTCATCAATTTCCTCTTTAGGTAAATCTTTGAAGGAAGCAAATGTCCCATGTGAGTCACCAAAATCCAAAGAGGGACTTGAGGCATTGCCTTGATCTTGATTATCTGGTGGTGGTGGAGGAGGTTGAAAAGATCCAAAATCCATGTTTGGCATAGTTTTTTGTTGCAAGTAATTAGGCTGGACTTGATTGATTTGAGAAATTTGTTGGTATTCTTTCTCAAGAATAGGGGGAACACTACCTTGGCCAGGTGGCATAGGTAAAAAGATTGGTTCAAATTTTGGGGGAGGCCCCCACTAAATAGTGCCAAAGTTTGGGGAAGCATTTGAAGGATACCCCATGTTGCATAGATCATCGCTTGAAGTAGGTTCTTGGGGAAATGTGACATGTCTTGGGTCATTAAAGGTTTGATGCACTTCTTCCAATGGTTTCATGTTGACTAGGTCAGTTTGATTATGATATGCAACACCTTGTCTTGGATCAAAAGGTAATTGTGATTCTGGTTGTGACGTAAACATAGGTAAATGAGGATATTGTTGTCCTTTGGATGCTTGAGACCTTGTAGAAACTGGCATGATTACTATATGCAAATGCAAGATTTTTTGGAATTTTTGAAATTTTGGAAATGCAAGTTTTGAAATGTAACTTTGGAAATGCAAGGAATTTATGCAAATGAAAGCTAAGATTTATGAAAATGCAAACTAAGGTTTATGCAACTATGTTTTTGGTTTTTTGGACTTTGACAATTAATCTTTTGAAAGGAGACAAATCTAGGAGCATAACCTTATGAGGTTGAATAAGGATCTTGACTTGAAAAGATAGGATTTTTGGAACAAAGGACAAGTTTGATAAAAAGGCTTAGGTCAAATCCATCATGACAAAGGTGGAATATGACCAATTGATAAGGGCAGGGGGTTTAAAATATTGGGGACAAAAGGGGGATCAAGTCAAGATCCTATTTTCAACATCATAAAGAGAGGTTCTATGATTTGGATACTTTCTAGGATTGTTTGCACAGTTTTTAAGGAGGGTCCAAAACTAAGCTATGTATGCAAGAAGGCTATGATTATGAATTATGCAAAAGGGACTATAATGAGGATTGAAATAAGGTATATAATGCAAGGAATTTTCGAAATGCACAATGCAAGGAGATTAGGTCATGAATATGCAATATGAAGGCTATCAAGCATGCCAAAAGGTTCCAAGGGAAAAATTTCAAGGTTCCATATGTTTACTCAAAGATAAGGTTTGTTGTGAACCATTTGATTGTTCTTGAAGATTGATTTGGAAAAAGTGTTCTTTAAGGAGAGTTTTTTTAAGATGTTATCATTTTTCTTAAGGTTTGAACACCCACACAAGACACATCATTCAGAATGGTTGTTGTAAAATGAAAAAACACACCACTTCCTAAGGATAGAAAGGACAATATCTATTGAATCCCCACTTGATCTAAATTTCAGCTACGCTTACTAATAGCGGATAACCTAGAAGCTTGGAGGCACGGGCTCCTCCTTACATGTGCACTCACTTCTTAGGCACTCTAAGCTTCAACTCCCAAGGGACATCACTTCCCAAGGGATTGTTGTCTCGACTAATATCTGTGAAAGTGTGGGGAATCTTAGTTGGTCTTTGACCTTCCGCACCAATAGATAGAAGGTTTTTGGCTACTACGACTGTTAGTAATAACTGAGAGTGGAGGTGAATCAGTGGCCTCAAAAACTTATCCTTAAACTTAACCACCAATCAATAAACCTCAGATTATTATGTCCCTAAAAGATGCATGTCATGAAATGCTTATAATGATTAACTATCTGTCGGTTTACCTTGTCTTTCCTTATTCTCCTTAATTACTGATAAGCAGTATAACTATTTAGCGAAATACAGTAAATATGCAGAGTATACTGATAAATCCAGAATGAATTACGCAAGATATAAAATAGTAAAAAAATATACATACACACATATAAAACATGGATTTTAACATGGAAACCCTGTTAAGGGAAAAAAAACCACTGGGACTGGTACCCCAAATTTTCACTCTTCTGAAGTGAGCCCTGTTAGGATCCAACACTGTTAAAGGTTACAAACACACTTTTAGGTGTGACCTTGTTAGAGGATTTTACACATATAGGTTGTCACTTAGTATCAGGCATCTAATGCTGCCATCCTTGAATCAACCTCTCTCTTAGACTGTCACTAGGCATCAAGCATATCCAATGCTACTTTCATGAATCAACCTTTTTGGCACTCCTTGGGATGTACCTCAATATATAGAAGACTATTAAGTCCTACTCTATTAAGAGACTTGATGCTTCAATGGTTAAACTGAAACAAAATGACCTATTTCTAATACAACTTGAATTGCATATTTTCAGATCTATTTAAGTACATGACCTCTCTGATCAATGTATCAATTAAATTCTTTTGTGCTCCATACTTTCTGCTCTGTGATGTTGTGTTCACTGTTCATCGGTGTATGCAGAATTCCTTAGCTCTCCTTTAGCTTGATTGATCAGTACTGTATGAAGTTTTTCTTCATCAGTTTCTCTTTAGCATCTTCTTTCTATTCACTCCCCTTAATCTCATTTTCATGTGATACAAAAATGAATTAAGCTTGTCTCTTATATAGACATGATATTCACCATTTCTTAATTCTTGATTCTTGATTCTTGGCATAAAAAACAATCAAGCCAATTTGATTTAAAGAATAAATCCTGATTTGTCTTGTAGTTATCTTCATGCCAACTATATAATTCAGCTTTAAATCAATTACTTAACTCTGGTCAAATAAAACAAAGAAAAAAACTAGTTAAGTCTCTCTTTAGCTCTTGCTAGCTAGATATTTTAACATTTTCTTAACTTTCTATTCCGTCAGTCAAATCTTCAGTTAGTCGTCGTTTACAACTGCCAGTTTCATCGGTGTGACTCCAGTTAGCTTTGGGATCTCCGTCCATTGGGCATTATTGGATTTTTACTCATCGGGTAACTCTATTTTTAGCTCGTCGGGCATCTTGTGGTTTTTCTTCATTGGGCAACACTGTCTTCTCCTTGTTAGGTATCACTGTGACTTTTCTTCTTTGCCTTTACCGATGGTGTGCACTCCATCGGTGTTATCTGTCACTTAGTGAATACTTGAATTTTATGCATTGCTAAAAGCATAACCTTTGTTCCATTGATTCTCTGAATTATTTGGCATTATGTACATGACCATACAGATGATATCAAGTTGAAATCAATGACAATACAAACCATTAACTGATTTAATTCCTTGCATTATCTTCAACTTAACATTATCAAACATTTAAATAGTTACATGTCATCAATTACATGGTGTTTAATAAGGGCATCCGTTCGGGTGGTTATACATGTGGTATATTAGCTCTTTTATGGAGGCCTCCTAGCCTATGAAAGTTATGTTCCATAGGTTTTAACGCACTACAAGGGTACTAAGGGAGATCTTATTCCTGGTATAATGCATTCAACACCTGTCCATTGTGAGATTAATCACAATGGCATATTTGTATCCCGGTTGGATGGGATTGGCTGTAGCCTGTCACTGGTTGGGCATCCACTCTCACTAGATCTACTAAAGAAATTGGGAGGTAGCCACTCTATAAGAATGATATGAGTTTCTCTTACACCCAAGATCCATGAAGGTGAGGGGAGAGGATACGCTCATATGATTCTAGGGTTTTATAATCTAGAAAATATATTAGACACATGAAAGAAAAAGGTTCATTTCAAGCACCAAAGTGAAGTGTTTTCTAACTACAAAAAGCAAGCACAAGATTTTGGGAAAACACAAGGTCTTCTACAAAACATTCTGCATTGAAATCGTTAGTAGTTTTTAGGTCCAATCTTCATCCCATGATTTCCAACACGCTACACAAAATCATCAGTAACACCAAAATCCAGTAGTCTAAGTGTAGAAACAAGTATAGAAATGTAGAAATCCAAAAATAGCATTGAAAAACATCAATTTTACCACCTATGTAGGAACAGGCTACCACCTGCATAGGAACAGGCTCCCACCTGTGCAACTTTTGACCACCTGCGTAGCAACAGTGACCACCTGTGCAACAACTGATTAGAAGCCTAAAAATGACTAAAAACTTGCAAAAATAGAGTTGTTTTCAACATCTAAGAATGAAACATCATTAGAGACCTAGCTAGGGTTCATTTTTTATGCCATTTAATTTTACTTGAAACAATTTGAAGTGAAATTGAAACCCTAACTAGCTTGCATGTGCTTGAAAATAGTTTAGGAACACCTTAAAGACCAAATTTTCATTTGATCCTAAACTAGGTTAGAGTTCATTTTAGGTACCCAAATCAGATATGCATGTTCATTTTAGGCCCCTTAACTACTTAAAAAACTTGATCTTGCAAGAAATAATCCATTTCCACCCCTAGTTAGGCTAGATTGCAAGTTTGTTTGAAATTTGAAAAATGCTTGATAGAATGAATCCCTAGGCTAGATGAGATCCATTTCAAAAGCCTAAATACAAATGTGAATGTTCATTTTAGGACTTGAAAATCAAAGTGTGAATTTAATTAACCTTATTAGGGTTCATTCACCAAATTTAGGGTTCATTTGACTAGTTTAGGGTTCATTTTAACTTGCAAACAGAGAAAAAGCAGAGGGGAAAGCCCAAAATATAGAATAACATCCTAAACATCCAAAGAATGATCCTAAAACCTAAAAGAGGACCCCATATGACCAAATACATAGCTAAGCATCCATTTGCGTAGCTCTGGGCTCCAAGTGCACAGGTCTGGGTACCACCTATGCAGGACTTAACCACCTGCCCAGAAACAATGACCACCTGCATAGGAACACTGACCACCTACGCAGTTCTCTTCCAAAACCTAAAAAAGAGACAAAAACACAAAAAATTTCATCAGTTATGCATGATTCATGTCGAGTTCACCAAATGTAAGACCAAAAAAAGGCATATTTAGCATATTAGGTAACCACAAACCCTAAATAGTATGCTAAACCTATCAAATCTATCATGAAAGCTATTTGCTAAGGGAATTCATAAAATAAGCATGAAAACTCAAAAAACCCCTTCAAAGGAAGCTCCCATGTCCTTATTTCTTCTCCATAATGAGATTGATGTTTCTCTTTGCACACACACTTTGCACAGGAAGCCTAGTTTGCTAATGAGAATACTAGAAGTGGTTGATCTTGAGGTTTTCTCAAAATCTTGTAGTTCAACCTTGAATGATAGAAATGCATCAATTTTATAGAAAATGAGATACAATTTGGTGAGATTGCACAAAATCTATGCATAAATGTAGATTTTGGTTGGTGAGATGCTTGGAAGCATGAAATGGGGGAGATGAAATGAGAATATATTGAGGAGATATTAGAAGATATTGAAGATATTGAAGAAGCACCTTAATAGGGATGTGAATCCTCAATTAAGGGATATGGAAATTAGGTGAGATTAGGAGGATATTAATTCAATTAATAAATCAATATTCCTCACAAACCCAAATTAGATTTATGAAATTATAAAATCTCATAAATTGAAATTAGCTAATTAATTAATAAAAAATAATTAATTATTGGAGACTTAGGGAAAAAGGGAATAAATAAAGTTTATTTATTTATTCAATTAGGACTTAGGATAAACTATGGGTTATTCATCCAAAGGGGGAAATTAGTGGATTATAGGTCAAATTGAAGGTGTTGATGTTGAATTGAAAGGGGTTTGATAATGTTGATAAAGATTAGGGTTAATTCTGAGGGTTCCAGAATAGTTTAGGAAATCACGAGGCATCGATGAGCTTTGACAATGCACCTGGATAATGATGATTGGAAATTATTGAAAAGTGCCAATGAACTTTGATGGTGTCGCAAGATTGAAATGGGGAAAAATTGATGATCTTTGACAATGTTCCTGAAATGATAATCAGAAATAGTATTGACAATAATGAACAACACTATTGAGTTGATATTGATAGATTGATAGCAATAACACCGATGATCTTTGATAGTGTTATCAAATGGTTGATTGAAAGGATACGAAGAATCAATGATCTTGGACAATGCTCCTGAAATGATGACAAGATTTATTGAATTAAAATAGGGTTTGATCAATTGGTTTGAAATTGGGTTAATTAGGCATTGGTGATCTTGGACAATGCCCCAGAATGGTCAGAATGAGTCCAGACAATTCTGAAATTGATTAGGAATAGAATAGGATAGGTTTGAACTAATTTAGGAAGGTTTGGAATGGTTTAGGATCAAATAGGATCAGTTTAGGAAGGTATGGAATGGTTTAGGATCGAATAGGATTAGTTTAGGGTTGATCATAAATGATTTGGAAAATGACTGATTTGATAGAGAAAGTAGAATTGTTTGTAAATAATTGAACAATTTTGCAATATTCAATCATTGATGAAAGACACAATGTCGCCATACAATAAAGATCATATGCACCACATAGAGGAATAATTAGGTCGCAAAACAACATTTTGATTGTAATGCTAAAAATATTAAAACACGTAGACCAATAGGCTCGAACCATTTTTAGGTGTCTACATTTTGCCCCTCTTTGATACAATGCAATTATGAGCGTTGTGTCAAAGAACAATAGAAGATTAGAAAAATGCATATTTAGCATATTGCTCGAACCATCTTTAGGTGTCTACAATTACACAAATTGGTCAGGACCCAAAATCATAAGGATGTTTATGCAATGAGTGGTACATGAAATGTGAACCCTCAAATAGGTTTGAAACACGTGAAATCATCAAGAAATGAGCTTTTAAGATTCACCGATCAGGAACACCATCGCGTGATCAGAAAATACAAAGACTGAATGGAAATGAAGAACAAGATTATCTCACCGAGAATTTAAAAGATATCGAATGTGAAGTAACCAAATGATGTGTGATGCAAGGAGGGTGATAAGAACAAAGACACAAACACTCCAAAAGAATCATAGCCACTGAAAAATAAGCACACAACAATTGCAGAAAGAAATGTCAGCCTGATCAAACAAGAAAACAAATATTTTTGGTTGATGCAAGATTACCAAGAACGCAAGATGCTCTTGCATCCAAATGGAAGTGTGGTAGGCCCAAAGGGAGGGGTTCAACTAGAGGTGCCAATCACAGCCAACATCATCGATTATTTTCTTGAGGATTTTCAAGATGGTTTTATTTATAGCCCCTGCTTGATTTTTACCTTGTGGGAACTACTTGGATGAACAATGTTGGGCAATGCCAAAATTCTTACATAGCTCTGTGACATCCTTTTTCTTGAAAGGGTCCCATTATCAGTGATAATGTCTTGACGGATGCCATAGAGACACATAATGTAGTTCAAAATAAAATTTTAAATCTATTTTCTAGTGGTGTAAGTAAAAGGAATAACCTCAACCCATTTTGTGAAGTACTCTATGGTAGCAATGATATACTTATGGCCATTGGAAGAGTTTTGAAATATTTGGCTAACAAGGTCAAGTCCCCAATGGGAGAAAGGTTGAGGTGTGATGGTGGGATGGATGGATTGGGATGGTGTGTGTATCAAATCACCATGCTACTAAAAATGTACACATTTCTTTACATAGTGATAAGCATCTTGCTCCATGGTTGGCCAATAGTAACTTGTCTGCAACAACTTCTTTGCAAGAATGATTCCACCAGAGTGGGACCCACAAATTCCTTGATGAACCTATTTTAATGTTTTTTTAGCTTCTTTTGAATCAAGACACCTTAGGAGGGTTTCTTTGAAGTGTTTTCAAAAGAGTGTATCACCGAGGATAGTGTAATGGGAAGTACGATGAATAAATGTTTTTATTTGGTTAGGCGTAAGGTGGAGTGGAATGGTATTATAATAGAGGTAAGCGTAAATATCTTGGTACCAAGGATATTTGGGACCAACATTAGCACACACATATTCAAATTTTGACATGTCATAGGCAGGGGCCATAAGATTCTCGACAAGAAATCCATACCTCTAACTATGCTTTGGCATAGAGATCAACGACCCAATGGTGGCCATGGTGTCTATAGATTTATTGTTTATCCCAGGGATATGATGAAATACTATCTTTGTAAAATTTTATTTTAGATCTTCAACTAATCGGTGATAGGGGAGCATCTTATCATCCTTTTTCTAATACTCATCATTAACTTTCCTGATGACCAACTAAGAGTCATCGAAAACAAGCAAACTAGTAATTTTTCATTGAACTGCTAAGCAAAGCCTTGTTTTTTATTAAGGTAACAACTAGTTTTCAAGGGGCCCCAAAACCCTTTAACACAGAGAAAAGATATGCAACTAGGACCAAAAAAATAACATTCAGTCCCAATAGCAGATAGAGAACCAAAAAAGGGCACTACCCATGATTACATAGTTAAGAGCTCTAAAAAACAAAAATCTACTACGAAAATCTTCTAGCAAAATAGGATCGATGAAACTCCTAGAAAAAATAATAGACCAGCAAAGCCAAATCACTTCTCAACATCATCCATCTAGCTTTCCATTGTTTGAATCTCTTCCATCTGAGATTCCATACTCTGAATCGAGACCCTCGGATTGGTAATGTCTTTTCTTTGGACCTCAGTCATCTTTTTGGTGGTAGATCTGGTTCTGGTCCTTCGGCCTGAAGTAGGAGTCTCCTGATTTCCATCTTCCTCTTTTTTATCTTTTTCATTATAGTTCCCTTCCAGCAGGGCATGAAGCACTTTCAAATTGTCAACAGAAGATTGCATTCCTTCTTTTATAATCTTAGTAAGCTTTATGAGCATGATATTGTTGTTGTTTGTCTTTTCAGTGATTTTTTTCATTTTTTTGTCAATCATTGCACTAAGATTTTCTTCTAGAGTAGTATTATTTTTTTTAACCTTTTCAAAAACATCCTTCACTTTTTGATACATGAACGCATCATTTCTCATCTTATCTATTATTTCTTCCAGTACAGGGTTTATGTCTTTAATGTTCTTAAAGTTGGTCTGAAGTTCCTTAATGTCATCATAAATCTATTTGCCGATGTTGAAACCATAATAGCCTTATTCCTAGCCACTTGGAGGTGAGTGATGTTAACTTCTCTTTTCAATTTGAATTCTTTGTCCCATAGCTCTTCTTCCATAATCCTCTAGTTCTGATTATTATTCTCCTCTTTATCAGCCTTTGGGCTCTTAGGCAGAGTTGGGATTTTTTTTTTGTCTTTCTAGGTATCCTCCTCAAGGTCAATGTAGATTTTATCACTTTGGAACTTCTCTGATTCCTCATTCACTGCTTGTTTCTCCTCTTTATTCTCATTCTTTCCTTTATCAGTTTGGTTTTTCCCTTGAAGATCTGTCTCCAGATTAGTCATGTTCTCCGAATTGTTAAAGGTTTCCTCTTTTCTGTTATTGTTCCCCTCATTGTCTTCCTGCTGGTCATCAATGTAATTATCCACCAGGTTGTCAATATTTTCCTTAATCTTATCAAGGATCTCATCCTGGGTATCTTCTTTATCCCCTTTCTCATCCTTATTATCAGTGATGGTGGTAATATCATTATCTGCCTCCTCTATGTTGCGTTGTTCCCCCATAAAGCCCTCTTCCTCTGAAGATTCATGATCCTCATCATCATCATCCATCTTCATTCCTTCTATGTCATCATAGATTAAGAGAGTGATATTAGCAACAACAAGGCCCTTGCAGGTTTTTTTGTTGGTTTTTATAGTATTCTTGCTAGAGGATATAGCAATACTCTTGCCCTTAACACTGTCAATATTCTTCAGGATAGGCTCAGGAATGTTCTTCTTGACATAATCCACTATCAAAAGAATTAACCCCTCATGCAAGATAGGGGAAGATTTAGCCCTATGATCTATAATGCTCTGATTGAGATAGCTTAACAAATAGTAAGGGAAGGAAACCTTAATCTCGTGTCCGAAGTGATTAACAAGAAAAAATGATAGTTATAAACCTTGGAATACATGTCATCAAGCATGAAGTATTCCATGATCACTCTAATTATGAAAGCCCAAATACGCTTTATGTTTGACGGGTTGACATAATCTAGGTTACCTTTCACGAGCATGGCCCACTCCTCATCCGTCTTTGGAAAGGTCTTGTAATTTTGTTTCCCTCCTTTTTTTCTTTCAAGAACTGCATTCCCTCCAAAGGGAGACCAGTAATTTCTACAAGATGGTCTAATAAGAGGGTAAAATATTTACCTAGAATGTTTACTTTCCCATTTTCCCAACCATCTGCAAATTCCTTAGTTATCTCCTTATTGTTTCCATGGAGACGTTTTAGGTATTTGTCAACTTTCCCCTTTTTAATCTTTCTCCAGACCTCCTTCTCATTCCTCCATTTGTAGACCTTGGGTTCTTCTATTTTTAGGTCACCTCTCGTTTTATTGTTCCCCTTCTTGTTGTTCTTCTCACTGGTTTTCTTTGAATCCTTAGCAAAATTCAGCTCTATATATAGATGCAAGATACCAAACTTTCTTTTGATGTCTCTGAGAGAATACAGTGGCATAAGGTCATGATTACTATGACACTTCACATGGAATTTCATAATCATCGTATCCCAATTCCCTTTCCCATTAATCGGTATGATTAATGTCATTAATGATTCCTGCCTTATAGTTAATCCTATCACGATTGAGTAATAAATTGATATCATCATTGATCTTGGTAGTACTGAGCCACTTGCGAGTGATGTCATTTTTTACGCCAATGTTAGCAAGTCCATCTACCACTTGGTTGGTTTCTTAGAATTTGTGGGTGACAGGAAAGGCCATGAAATTTGAAGCCTTCTCCTTAATTTTATTAATAATATTCTCAATAGTCTAGGAAACCTTACTGATTCCTTTAATGTTATTGATGATATTGAGAGAATCTCCCTCTAGCCAAACTGTCTTACACTCCAACTCTTCTGCCAGCAGGATGACATTGAGGGCCTCCATGGCTTCAGCCCTGTGATTAGACTGAGTTCCAAGTGGAGCCACTATGGCACCAATACAATTTCCATTTCTATCTCTAATAATACCACCTCCACCAGCCTTACCTGGGTTTCCTTTAGCAGCCCCATCAATATTGGCTTTGACCCACTCCTCAGGAGGAGAAGTCCAAGTAGCCATTTCTCTTTGAGGCTTGGGATTGTGGGTATTAATATTGAAATTTCAGTCACCATTCTTAATAATTTCCTTAGAATATGAATTTTTAATTGAAGCTAGAAACTTTTCTTCTAGCGCTCTGCATATTTGATTTCCAACAGCCTCGGGGCAAGACTTTTTCTCCCTAAAAATTCTATTATTTCTCTCTTTCCAGATACGCCAGCATAAATGAGGAGGAATAAGATTCCAGAAATATTTGTCAGTAGAGTTTTGTGAAGGGAAACACCATTGAGTAACAAAATCTTGCCAAAGACAAGGGAAGAACCAACATAGATTCCATTTTCTAAAGATAGTGTCCCAGACCTTACAGGTAAAAGAGAAATGGAGCATTAGATGATCACAAGATTCAGAGTGATCCATACAAAGAGTACATCTATTCACAATGTAGAAACCCCTTTTAGTCAAGTTATCAAGGGTTAGCAGTTTATTTTGAATTAAAAGCCAGAAAAAGAAATTAATTTTGGGAGTGAGATGCTTATAGAAAAAATAGGAGCAAAGGGGTCTCTCCTCTTTTTTTAGTTATAAGATTGATGGCAAAAGCCACCGTATACTTTCCATCCGGTCTTTAGTCCCACACTATAGAGTCCTGGATATTGTCTTTGATGTACCATGTCTGTAGCTCATGCTGGAGGGGAATGAATCTATTGTCCTCTTTTCCTAGGTTCCTCTAGTTATTTTCCTACCAGTAGTCTTTAGCTTTTGTTCTTGTTGGATGATATCAGTTTTGGTTACTGATCATGCTATTGATACTCATGTTTTGTCACTGATGTCAACATATATTTCTATGGAGAAGACAAACTAGCTACTTAACTAGAAGGCAAGTATGGACACTGTACAGATGATTTAGAATGATTGAATTTGGTTTTATGTAGAAGGATGTGTGCTAACCTTATTCCTAAGGTCACTTGGCTCTATGTTGCATACTATGGATGTTACACTTGATTTGGTAAAGACTGGTTTTATGGACTGTAATGGCGATCCTGGACAGAGAAGGTCTCTGTGTTTCAGGTATATCTTTCTAGCGAAGATATTTTAGAACATGTGAGCTTACTGGTATACAACCGACATATGGTAGAGTAATGGGTTGAGTTTGATTGTTGTTTGGATACTGATGACGTCAGCTGTGGTATGTATTTTGGAGAAGACCTATTTTCTGGCCGACTTCATACATGTAGCATGTGAAATTAATTGTGAGCATGAATTACGGATCTAGAAATATATGTGATGGATTGTAAATAATGTATACTTGTTATAGATACTATGTGTATCTTAGCAAGGATTTATGTAATTATTTGTATCATGGAAAGCCTTAATTGGCCGACCTAGTTAATTATATATTAGGAAAGCTTAACTGGCCAACCTAATGAATTATTGTAAAAGGGTATATATGAATGATAATTTCTTGTGGAGAAGAGTGAAAGAGAATTTAAAAAGGACAGAGATGTGTGGAATGTGTATTTTCTTTATACAGTTGATTTGGATTATAAATCCTTGAGGGTGGCTTTAACCTTCTTTGGACAGTGTGCCTTGGCAATGAGCCTACTATTTTCTTTGACTCCTAATAGGGTCTGTCTCCTAACAGGGACTGTGTACCGTAATGTTATAACAAGCTCCTAACAGGGATAATATCTTTTAACAGGGATACTATACTCTAAGTACATTATTTTTGGGTGTTAATTCCCATCTGGGTTTTACCTTTAACAGAGTTTCCTCGACAATAAATATTGTGTTATGGTGTTGGCATTTATTGTGTTATCATTTACATTTGCATATTTGGTTTATAAATTTTAAATTTCAATAATCTATATTACAACTGATTCACCCCCCCCTCTCAGTTGTCTTGTGGACTATTATTCCTAACAATTGGTATCATAGCTATTGGTCCTCAGGAAGAAAGTTTAATAGCTTGAGGTGATCCTGAAGATGACTTACTATAGGAAGGATAGTCCAAAGTTTGATCCTGAAAACTTTGACAGTTGGCAGAACAAGATGAGAACACATTTTCTATGTCTGGGAATTGATTACTAGATGATAACAAAGAAGAAAGAAAAGGTAGCGACTGAGGATGAATTAGAGAAAGCCACTGAAGATGAAAAGAATCTATTTTCATGCAATATGGTTTCAAGGGAATCCTTGATCAGCATACTATCAGAAGGATAATTTACTAAAGTAAAGGACTTGGACTCTAGACATGAAATCTGGACAAGACTGGAAGCACTATATGTTGGAGACAAGTTTACAAATCAAGAAAAGTTACAAAACTGGAAGACAAAGATGGAATCATTGAAGATGAGAGAAGATGAGAACATTAGAGCATGTGCATAGAGAATTACTGAAGAGGTTACTGATATTAGGAACTATGGAGGAACTTACAGTGAGGAAGATGTGATTACAAAGATACTCAGATCTTTGACACCTGCATATAGAACCAAGGTTCAAGCTATAGAGGAGATCATACCTTTAACATCGAACTTCACCAAAGATGTTGATTGGAAAGATAACTACATTTGAAGCCGTAGAATCAGGAGACACTTTACCTAAGGTTGAGTCATCCTTCAAAGCAACCATGCACAAAATCAAAAGAATCTTACCTGGAAATGCAAGCACAAGCAATAGTGACCTAAGAGAAGAACTTGGAACCTATGCCGATGAATGGGAACAAATACAAGAAGAAGAAAGGAAGCTAGATGAAGTCATGGCACTGATTTCTAAAAGATAAAAGAGACGTAAGGATAAGTTTGAAGGAAAATTACCTTTGAAATTTTTTTCATGTAACAAGATCGGTCATTTTGCATCTAGACGTCCTACGAGAATTCCAAAGCACAAACCTAAGTTTTTCAAATCTAAGTTCTCGAAGGTCAAAGAATGTTATTATGCTAGTGATGGTATATCTTATGATGAGGATGGTGACTATGATGAAATTGGATTTATTTCTATTAAGGATGATGAACCTATGCATGAAGAAAAATCCTTAGTATCCTGAGTTGAAAAGAAATCTGAATGGGTCATAGATAGTGGTTGTTCACATCATATGACTGGAGATAAAAACAAGTTTGTGAGTTTGAAAAGACATGATGGTGGTGTTGTTAGAGTTGGTGACAATACTCCTAAACTTATTATTGGAATTGGATCTATTTCTTTGGATGGAAAGACTAACACTGACAATGTATTACTTGTTGATGGACTTAAGCACAATTTGTTGAGTGTTGGATAGCTAGTGGACAAGGGTTATCAACTGAACTTTATCAATGGAAAATATTCTATCAAGAGTAAAATAGGAGACTTGATAGCATTTGGTAGTAAATCCAGAGGTAATGTATTTGAACTAAACACATCTATAGCTTCTTGTTTTATTGCAAAGGTTGATGACAGTTGGTTATGGCACAAAATATTTTGTCATGTTAATTTTGTTAACATTGTGAAGGCAAGCATGAAAAAAGAATTAAGAGATCTACCTAGGATTGTAAAGCCATCTAACACTATGTGTAGAGAATGTGTTATGGGGAAATAGACTAGAATCACTTTCAAGAGGAAAGCTTATTCAGAAAAATGGAAGTTGGATCTGGTGCATACAGATCTGTGTGGTCCTACAAGAACAAGATCATACTATGGTGAAAGGTATTTTATACTCTTTTTTGATGAATTTTATAGAATGATGTGGGTTACATATTTGAGAGGTAAATCTGAGGCATTTGACAAGTTCAAGTTATTCAAGGAAAAAGTTGAGAATGAATCTGGTTTAAAGATGAAGTGTTTGAGATCAAACATAGGAGGAGAGTTTACATCAGAATTCTTTAATACATACTGTGAAGAAAATGGAATACATAGACAGACTTCAGCCCCTAGAACTCCATAATAGAATGGGATAGCAGAGTGAAGAAATAGAACCATATTAGATGTTGCAAGGACTATGTTGTTAGAAGGAAATGTGTCACATGTTCATTGGAGAGAAGAAGTTGGCACTGTTGTGTACACATTGAACAGAATTTAGATCACAGAAGGTACAAGTAAAACTCCTTAGGAATTATGGTTTGATCATACACCTATTGTGAAATATTTGAGAATATTTGGTAGTAAATGTTATATCAAGAGAGATGATGAGATAGGCAAGTTTGATGCTAGAAGTGATGAAGAAATCTTTCTTGGTTATTCCACTAAGAGTAAAGCATATAAATGTTTCAATCTGAGATTGAGGAAATTGATTGAACGTGCCAATGTGAGGATAGATGAAAAGTTTCAAATACAAGAAAGAATATATGATTGTGGTCAAATAACAGAAACAAAAGAGGTTGTTGTTGAACCTAAATAATCCTTGATGATTGATGATGAGATTGAAGATGAAAATATTGAAGCTACTGAGATATTGAAGACACCAAGGTATGTTAAGAATAATCATCCTGAAGATCAAATTATTGGTGATGCAAGAAAAGGCATGATGGCCAGATCTAGAGTCAAAGATGAAATTTGTTTGATTTCTCAAGTTGAACCAAAGACTACTGATGAAGCATGTAGAGATGAATCTTGGACTAAAGCCATGGAAGAAGAACTAGAACAGATAAAGAAAAACAAAACTTGGTAATTGGTTCTAAGACCTAAGAACAAAAATGTGATTGGCACTAAATGGGTTTTCAGAAACAAGATGGATGAGGAATCCACAGTAGTAACAAACAAGGATAGACTGGTATGTAAAGGCTACTCACAATAAGAAGGCATAGACTATGATGAAACATTTGCACTTGTTCCTAGATTGGAAGCTGTGAGACTATTCCTTGCTTATGTTACACATAAAGACTTTAAAGTGTATCAGATGGATGTAAAGTCAGCATTCCTGAATGGTGATCTAGAAGAGGAAGTGTACATTGAGAAACCTGATTGTTTTCCTTTGACAGATGATGAAAACATGGTTTGCAGACTGAAGAAGGCATTGTATGGACTGAAACAAGCACCAAGGGCATGGTATGCAAGACTGGATAAACATCTACTTCATCTTGGTTTTAGAAAAATTAATGCAGGAAATAATTTATATTTAAGAAGTGATGAAGATGGAATCTTAATTATAGAAGTTTTTTTTGATGATATCATTTTTGGATTCAATGATAAAATGAGTAAGAAGTTTGCTAAATAAATGGAGAATGAGTTTGAAATGTCAACGATTGGTGAGATGAAATTTTTTCTTGGTTTGCAAATTAATCAGAGTAGGAATGGCATTTTTATATCTCAAACCAAGTATCTTAAGGAAATGTTGAATAAATTTGGGATGGAAGATTGTAAACCTGTTGGAACACCCATGGTAACAGGAAACAAACTGACTAAAAGTGATGAGACTCAAAGTGTTATTAAAACTAAGTACAAATCAATAATTGGAGGTCTACAATATCTAACACACACTAGACTAGATATTACCAATGTAGTTAGAATTGTGGCTAGATATCAGGCAGATCCTAAAGAGACACATTTTGCTGTTGTAAAAAGATTTTTTAGATGTTTAAAAGAGAGTTGAATATGGATTGTGGTATGAAAAATCTAATGATTTTACATTATAGGATTTTATTGATGTTGATTGGACAGGTAATGTGGATGACAGGAAAAGTACAAGTGGTGGTGCATTTTTCCTTGGAAAAAGGCTGGTTTCTTGGTTGAGCAAGAAGCATAACTGTATTTCTCAATCTACTACTAAGTCAAAGTATGTTGTTGCTGTAATAAACTGTACATAATTCATTTGGATGAAAAAAATCCTAAAGGACATTGGAATAATTTTCAAAGAATCAGTGATTATCCATTGTGATAACACCAGCACAGTGAATATGTAAAAAAATCTTGTAATTCATTCAAATACTAAACATATTTCTATCAAGTATCATTTCTTGAGGGAGAAAGTAGCAGATAAAGAGATTAAACTGGAGTATATTAGCACCAAGGAATAGATAGAAGATATATTTACTAAACCTTTGCCAAAAGATTCTTTTGAATATCTCAGAGGCATGCTTGGGGTGATGGACCCTCCCAGTGAAGACTAAAATGATGTAGATGTGCATCAGTCCAGTGGATCTCAGAGCTATATCATTCTTTGAACTTGATGTATGGATCTACTCCTTAGGGGGAGTGATCGCAGGAGAATACTATGGAGTACATTTGGGTGATCTTGCACCTAGCTTATTAGACATGAAGATTTGAAAAATACTATAGATGAGTTATGGCACCCTTTTCCATTGCTGCCAAAGGGGGAAGGAATCTATGTGAAAACCCCTACTTTTTTGGGGAGATTTGTGTTGAGGATATTGAGAATATTGTATTGAGAGAGAATACTTTTGGGTTGATGCATATGGATTTTCCCATATGTTTCCATCAATGCCAAAGAGGGAGATTGTTGGATGATATCATTTTTGGTTACTAATCATGTTGTTGATACTTATGTTTTTTCACTGATGTCAACATATATTTCTATGGAGAAGACAGACTGGCTACTTAACTAGAAGGCATGTACAGACACTGTATGGATGATTCAGAATGATCAAAGTTGGGTTTATGCAGAAGGATGTGTCCTGACCTTATTCCTAAGGTCACTTGGCTCTATGTTGCATACTATGTATGTTATAGTTGATTTGGTAAAGACTATTTTTCTAGACTGTAACTGTGATCCTGGACAGAGCAGGTCTTTATGTTTCAGGTAAATCTTTCAGGTGAAGATATTTTAGAACATACGAGCTTATTGGTATACACCTAACATATGGTAGGGTAATTGGTTGAGTTCTATTTTTGTTTGGATACTGATGACGTCAACTGTGGCATGTATTTTGGAGAAGACCTATTTCCTAGCTCACTTCAGACATGTAGTGTGAAATTAATTGTGGACATGAATTATTGATTTGGAAGTATATGTGATGGATTTTAAATGATGTATACTTGTTATAGATACCATGTGTATCTTAGCAAGGATTTATGTAATTATTTGTATGATGGAAAGCTTTAATTGGTCGGCCAAGTTAATTATGTATTAGGAAAGTTTAACTGGCCGACCTAATGAATTATTGTAAAAGGGTATATATGAATGATAATTTCTTGTGGAGAAGAGTGATAGAGAATAAAAAAAGGATAGAGATGTGTAGAAGATACGAAGCTTGTTGACTGTTGGATATAGAGAAAAGTCGATACTTCATTAGAACTGACCAAGCAAAAGTAGTTGTTATCAGCTAGTTCACTGGAATATGTATATTCTTTATACACTTTATTCAAATTGTATATCATTGAGGATGGCTTTAACCTTCTTTGGGAAGTGTGCATTGGTAGTGAGCCTACTATTTTCTTTGACTCTTAACAGGGCCTATCTTCTAATAGGGACTGTGTACTATAATGTTATAACAAGCTCCTAATAGGGATAATATCTTTTAACAACAATACTATACTCTCTATACATTATTTGTGGGTGTTAATTCCCACCAGGATTTTACCTTTAATAGGGTTTCCTCGACAACAAATATTGTGTTATGGTGTTGGAATTTATTGTATTATCATTTACATTTATAGATTTGGTTTATAAAGTTTAAAGTTTAATAATCTATATTACAACTGATTCACCTTCCCCCCCCCTCTCAGTTGTCTTGTGGATTGTTATTCCTAATAGTTCCTATGTTTTCTTTGCACCTTTCAATAGCTTGCTTCCACTCTTTATTATTGGAAAGGGTCACATTATGGATCCATTCATCATCCTAAAATTTGATTCTCCTGTCATCTCCCAGCTTCCATCTCTTTCCCTTAATGATTAGGTCTTTGGTCAAGCTTATGTTATTCCACATGTAGGATCCAGATATGCTAACATATTCAATAATATAATCCTCTAAGGAGATATGGTTATAGAGGTATTTATTTATGATAATGTTGTTCCATTCTTTCTGGTCTCCAAATATTATCTAGAGTTGTTTCGCCAGAAGGGCCTTGTTAACATTTTTTATGGTTCTCAATCCTAGACCTCCCAGCTTCTTGGGTTTGAAAACTTTATCCCAAGCCACAAGGCTGAGTCTCTTCTTATCTTCAACCCCCGACCAGAGGAATCTTATCTGGATCTTCTCAATTTTAGTAGTAATTTCTAAGGAATTTTAAAAATACTCATTGCATAAATAGGGAGGTTTTGAAGGGTAGATTTCAGCAATTGGAGTTTCCCAGCATTTCTCAAAAGAGCCCCTTTCCTGCTAGTCATCTTATTATTAAATCTATCTATGATAGAGAGCCAAAATCTATCTGGGGGTTTGGAGCATAGAGGTAGACCTAGATAAGAAGAGGGAAACTTCCCTTTTGAGAAGCCTAGGATAGTAGATATCTTTTTCTATCTCTCCTTCGGGGTATTTATAAAGAAAATAGAGCTCTTTGACCAATTGACCAATTGACCAGTGGAATTAGTGTAAAGAGATAGGCTTTCTTCAAGTTTCTTTCTTCTTTAACAGTTGTCTCCCCCATTATAAGTGTATCATCCATAAATTGCTTATGAGAGTAGATTGTTCTGGCTGAGGAAGGTTGGATACCAATAATTTTTCCCTTTGCCACCATTTTTTGAATATACCTCCCCAAGCATTCAGAAAGAATAGAAAAAAGGATGGGTGAAATGGGATCACCTTGTCTAAGACCTCTAGAAGGCCTAAAGAAAATGGAAGAGCCCCCATTAACAATGACCCAAGATGACACAGTCGAGACCAATTTCATAATGATTTTGATTATCCCATTGTGAAAACCAAAAGAAGCCAAAACCTTTTGAAGGAACTGCCAGTCGACTCTATCATAGGCCTTGGAAAGATCAAGTTTCATCATAAAGCCTTGTTTTTTAACTTTCTCTAGAGAATGAATATTCTCATGGATAACAATGATGGAATCAAGAATTTTTTGTCTAGGGAAAAATCCATTCTATTGGAGGGAAATGATATTCGGGAGAATTTGGAGCAGTCTCGAGATTATGAATTTAGAAATTATATTATACAAGAAATTGTACAGGCTGATAGTTCTAAAATATTCTGCAGTATTAGCTCTCGGCTTTTTAGGAATTAGGACCAGAAAAGTATAATTGAGCTCCCTTAGGAGACTTTTGGTGCCAAAGAATTCCTTGACAGCATCCTGCACATCCTTTTCAATGATTTCCCATAAATGTTGTTAGAAGAGCATAGGGAAACCATCAGGACTAGGAGATATCTCCCCCTCAAAAGAGAAAACCACATTCTTGATCTCTGGCTTATTAGAAGGGATAGCTTGGAGCATTTTGTTAGTGGGATCATCAACCAGCTAAGGGATAGAAGAAATAATTTCTTGTTGAGCTGGTCTTTCTAGTTGAGTCTCCTTAGAGAGGAGCACAGAGAAATATCTTAGCATCTCAGATCTAATTTCCTCTTCCTTCCTAATTGTCTTGTCTTTGGATTGTAACTTAGAAATTTTGTTAATTGCTTTGTGTTTCATACCAGTCATATGAAAAAATATAGCATTCTTATCCCCATCCTTAAGCCAAAGAGCTCTGTATCTTTGTCTCCAAAAGGCTTCCTTCTTGGAGATAATGTTATGATAGTCTGCAATCAAAATATTTTCCATATTTTTTCTCTTTAGATAGGCCTTCTTTCTTAATCTTAAGTTGGATATCCTTGATATCATCTTGCAGTCTACCTTTACTTTGGAGAATGTCTCCAAAGACTTCCTTATTCCAATTTTTAAGATTCCTTTTGATAGATTTCAACTTCTTAGTAGTTATATACATAGCTCCCCCCTCAATAGTATAATTCCATCATTTAGCTATCTTATCTTTAAGCTTAGGGTGAGCTAGCCACATTTTTTCAAAGCGAAATGAGATATTCTTTCTACTATTAATCTTCTTGACAAAAAGAGAGATAGGGAAGTGACCCAATCCTATCCAGAGTTCATAGGAAAGAGAGAAGTAGTACCTTGAGATCCAGTCATGAGAGAGGAGGGCTCTATCTAGTTTGACCTGAATCAATTCAATCCCAGTGCGGAAATTCAGCCAAGTGTAATCAATCCCTTCTAAGTCAATATCTAACAGAGCTTCATCATTAATGTACTCCCCAAAATCAGTTATATTATCTAATTGAGAAGGGATACCCCCCCCTTTTTCCTCATTTTAATAGGGGTATTAAAGTCTCCCATGACCATCCAGCTCTCATTTTGGAATTGATTTTGGATTTCTCTCAATCTCTGCATGCACTTCTATCTACCTTTTTTAGTATTGGGATCATATATATTAATAAGATTCTAGGAATGATTGTCCTTCAAGTTTTTAGCCTCCACCAGTAAATGTTCTTCTCACTGAAAATAAGGGTACACTCAACTATTTTTAAATTCTAGAAAATAGCTATACCTCCTGAGGCTCCTTCAGAGTCAACACCTATCCTAGATTAATCTTTTACTAAGGCCTTGTACTCTACAATGTTTTTGGTGCATGTGAATGTCAATTTGTAAGATTTAGGGATAAGATCCCCTTGTGGTGTCACAAACAAGATGCATGCCCCTGATCCTTTCTACGTAAAACAACCATCAAAATAGAGTTTCCATTGTATGCTCAGAGTGACAGTCATGGTGAATTTACCTAGAAAATATTCTACTATAGAATGATCCCCAGGAAGAGGAGATTCGGCTAGCTGATCTATGATCACTTTTCCTTTGATATCCTTCATGTCTACATACACTATGTCAAATTCTCTCAGGATCATGACCCACTTAGTAGCACACCACTTAAGAGCGTCTTTAGATAAGAGGTATTTCAAAGGATCAACATTTGCGATGAGTTTTTTTATGATTAAGCATGTGATGATGAATTTTTTACATATAGAAGACAACAATCAAGCATGCTCTCTCAATTGGAGTGTATTTCAACTCATATCTAAAATATTTTCTACTCAGATAGTAGATTTCTCTCTATTTTCTATTATCATTTAGCTATGCCAAGAGGGAACCTAGTGCAATGGTAGTGACAGAGATGTATAGAATTAGGGGTCATCTTGGAATAGGTAGGACCAACACTGGTGGATTAGCTAGGTACTGTTTGAGTTTTTTGAAGGATTTATAGCATAAGAAATCCCACTGGAACTTGGTATCTATTCTCAAGAGGTGAGAAAAGGAATGAATTTTATCTACCAATTGTGATGCAAATCTCTAGATGGACTGAAGTCTTCCTTATATGCTATGAATTTGTCTCAATGTTATGGGAGGTGGCATCTCTAGGATTGATTTTACTTTCTTTGGGTCCACCTTGATTCCTCTATGGGATACTATGTAGCCTAGAATATTTATTGATTGTAATTTGAAGACACATTTCTTAGGACTCAGCCAAACCTTATATTTCTCCAGTCTGTCAATTTTTTTGTAAGGATGACAATGTGTAATTTTTGTATCTTTGATTTTCCCAGTATGTCATCCACATAATCCTCCATAATGTCATTTAGGAGGTCATGAAAGATGGTTTTCATATCGCATTGATACATAGCTCTGACATTCTTGAGTCCAAACGGAATGACATAGTAGCAGAAAGTACCCCAAGGTTTAGTGAATGTCATCTTATGTTTATCTTCTACTATGATCTTTCTCTGATTATATCTCAAAAAACCATCCATAAGTGACAAAATCACATGTCCTATCATCAAATCCACTATGATTTCTATGTTAGGAAGTGGAAAATCATCCTTTGGACATGCTACGTTGAGGTCTTAGATATATGAACAAATGTGGATGCCCCCAACAAATTTTCCTACTGGTACAATATTGGTGACCCATTTAGGATAGTCTATGGTCGTATGAATGCAACATCCAACATTTTTTGTAACTCTAATTTGACTAACAATGCCACCCGAGGATGCATCTTGCATAGATTTTGTTTGACTGGTTTGACTTTGGGATCTATGGCAAGGTGATGTACAACCAAATCGAGATCCATTTTAGGCATATCTTTGTAGGACCAAGAAAATTTATTTTGTGCCTTTCGAAGGAATTCAACATGTCTTTATTTTCTTTCTACCTGAGAAATTCTACTATGAATGTGATTTTAGGATCCTCAGTTGTTCCAAGGTTAACTTCTAATGTGTCTTCGATAAGGATGAATGACTTTTTTGGTATTGAGGATCTGAAAGAAAAGTACACTTCTCCCTCTTCTAGCACCTCAAAAAGGTTTTCACTAGAAGAAACATCCTTTATTTTATCATTTTCTTCATCTAAAGGTGCCTTGGAAAGGTTTTCACTAGGGGACTTGTTATCATATTTTTTTATCTTTTTTCTTTCATTTTTGCAACTAAGAGAATTAAATTGGCCACCGGAGGAGGATTTCTTGTTGTGGTAGATCTGATTTTATAGTCTTGGAAATCTCTTAGGTCAAAAAAGGC
The DNA here is from genome assembly GCA_018584345.1 of Thuja plicata. Classification (NCBI taxonomy): domain Eukaryota; kingdom Viridiplantae; phylum Streptophyta; class Pinopsida; order Cupressales; family Cupressaceae; genus Thuja; species Thuja plicata. The sequence goes on along the minus strand of MU224572.1, from coordinate 18,514 downwards.
TAAAACTACCTCATCTGATTCACATATATCCAATACAGGTGGTGATCCTTGTTGGTCCCAATCAATGAGTTCGGGGTGTTTTAGTGGAAGGCTAGGGGATGAAAGGTCAACTTCGGTGATAGTATAGACATGGATGGTATTGATAAGTTCACTCTCAATATACTTGAATGGGAATTCATAGAACTGCTCCTCAAGTTTAGAATCAGAAAAAACCTCACAGACATTGGTTGAGGGCACCTTGGTTTCCAGGGAGCCCAATCCTCTACCTGGGGGTAACCGGTTGCTATGATCAATTTTTTCATTCCTTTTTATTTTGCACTTAGACATGTTCCATGATATCTCATCCTCTCAACAATGGGAGTGGCCTTAACATAATTTCCCTTGGGTATTTTCATAGGTTCATCTTCTCCATTTTTGTAGAGCCGTGATAGAATATCAAACTTCATATGCTTGTCACCAAGGGATCCCCAATGTTCAAAAGTTATTCTCTTGCATTCCATTATACATTTGTTCTTATCAGGAAATATTTGTAAGGATCTTCCATGGTATTTCGGGAATATGGGGAGTTGGTCGATGCATAAGGCATTCTCAAACTTGTATTCTCCCATTCCTTGGTCAGTGAACTTGACTTTTTTCTTAGATTCAATGTTTATTTCTTCAATGACCTCTTTTCCTTTGGGATCTTCAGATGTGGATGCCTCATTCATTGATAGTTTGTTAGTTTCTTCAGTGGAAGTTTTCTTAGTAGAGGATTTAGGAGGTTATTATCTTGTAGTAGGTACAAAAAACCCATTTATTATATAGAATTATGTTTTTTTACCTTCCATTCATTTGCATTATTGGAAGAGATCAGGATCTCCAGGGATTGTGACTTATTGAATTTAAAGCATTTATTAAATGTGGAAGGTACACCTAAAATAGTGTGTATCCTGTTAGACCTATTCAACTTTTTCATGGTTCCATGTATTATCTCTTATCTCTATAATTGTTCCTAGTCTCTTGCCTAAAACCATAGGTCTTGTTGAGTCATTTTTATGCTAAAACCCTAAATTCCTCATGACCTGTTCTAATTGGAAGTTACTTTTTTGTAACTTAAACCTTTAAGTCATGCATCATATGTCATGTCTCGATGGAGTCATCTTTATTTCCATAAGTCATATTTCCTGTCAGGGTTCACTTTAATTTTTCCTATTTTCCTAATTCCCTGATGTGCCTTTACCTTTTTCATATGTCGAGAAAATTATTTTCAATTGAATGATTAGTATTGTGCCCTAATCATGAGATGTGGTTGCTTTATTTATCAAGGCAATGCGCTCATTTGACAAGTGTCCTATCGAGCTGAATATTCCCTATGGTCTAGAGACTTGGCAGGCCCTTTATCTCTTAATCTCATAATGATATGGAATATTATTTTTATTTTGTGAGATTAAGTCATGGTCATGGATGTTATTTTGATCATATGGTTGTTTTTGAATCACCTGATAAAAGTAAAACTCTTGCTTTCTTTCAGAGATCTGGCAAGGACCGTTGATATCTTTTAGATTGTGTAGTGTGCACATGGTCTCAGAATGTGACTCAGGTTAAAGAATTTATTCAGTGAGTTGTAGATAAAGGGAAAATAACTACTCAGAGTTAAAGGCTAGTTAAGGTTAAAGTTCAAGTGTGAGTTAGATCTGACGGTTGGCGCATTGCCTCAAAAACAAATATGAAGTTCTTTATTCATCAAGGCATCATGACAGACAGCCATGTAGAGGGTGGTGGGCCAATTTCTAAGCCTTTAAGTTGGGTTCTGACAGTGGGTGTAAATCCTTTAAGTTGGGTTCTGACAGTGGGTGTAAAGCCTTAAAGCAGAGATTCTTGTCAGATAGTCTTTGAGGCATTGCGCCTAGCTGACACCTATCCTCCTGTGATTGTGGGGCCGGAGCAAGGGAAGGTTAAAAGGAAAGCTGATGAACATGAATCGTGTGGCAGGCACAATGACATAAGGGATATATGATTGCAAGATAATGTTTGATCCATTGCACCTATGCGACACCTGGCAGAATCTGATTTGAGTGCCCGAATAACTTAAAAAGATCTACAAATATGTTTTAAAGTTGAAAAAAGATTTGATCTCAGTCACCCAAGTCTTTTTCCACGCCACCTGTGACCATTATAACCAAAATTCAAATATTTAAATTTTTCTCAAAGGGTTTCATGGCGGTGGACTCGGATCTTTTCTTAGAGTCATTAATGAACTGATATGATATTTTGGATCAATATTGCACAACTGTTGAATAGTGTAGGCATTGAAATATTATATGGCAAGATACATTTAATACCAGAGTTGATAGATATAGGTTTCTAAATAAGATGGATAAATTCTTGTAGCGGTGCCTAGTCTCTTTGCATTTATATTCATCTGCTCTTCATGTCATGCCTTGGAATTCCTTGCACCACAAGGTCCTGCACTCATACCATGGACTATAGAAATTGATTTTAGATCATATTTTCATAGATTGAAGAGAAAGATAGGGTTTCAACTTGATCATAGAATTTAATTCTTTTAATGTTTGCATTGATTGGTTGCAAACCCTAACCCTAAATGGTTCAAAGCTTGTTGCATTCTTGTTCCTATAAAGGGATTTCCAAGACTATTTAGTAAGGGCTAGAGAATTGGGAGAGTATAAAGCATTAGGCTTATACTTGTTTCTAGTCTAGGATATAGCAGATTTTTTCCGATTGTATTAAGACAAAATACAATTTTGTATGATCTTTTGCATATTGTATTATTGTGTATTTCCTTGTCATATTGATACAAAAACAATATTTCATCATACTTAATATAATTGATCTAAGATTTTAAGTCTCTCCTTTGTGTTATCTTGTGAGTTGTAAGTTTTATGGCTTACTTTATGAGTCTTGTTTATACATATGTGTATTAAAAAATTCTTTGATCTTAGATCAAATTAAAATTCTTTGGATATTACATTGATTCTATTGGATTATCTACTTAAGTATCTTATAGTGTGTAGTCTGAGAGATTTTATTTTCATGGATTTGAGTCTATACCAAGAGGTTGTTTTAGTTTCAGTATTGTACTTAGGAGTATACCCAATGGATAATGCACTGATCTAGAACTAGTATATTTTGTGGAGATATATGTTTGATAGGTTTGGCTATATTCCATCCCTAAATTTAATCAAACTCATTACCAAATTCTTTACATTTGCAGTTGTTTGTTGTTATCCCACCATGGTAATGGAGAGTCAATGAATTCTTGGTTGACATTTAGCACTTTCTTATGATCATCTATTGTTTGAATCTAGAAGTAGAAGGTGTTGTAAAGAGTTGAGTTTTGTCTGGATTAGGTGTACCTTCCATGGTTTTGCAGAGCCAGAAGTGCAGAGGGCAGTCTTGTCACTATAGTTGGTCCAGTTATCTTACAGAGCTTTCACACTTGGAGATAACCACTCCTAATATCAATCTTAAGATATATTGGTTTCTTCTCAAAGCATAATAGTTTTAAACACCAACATATCCATGACCTTCCAAGTAGGATATTGTACGACAGGTCAAGATCCAAGACTTGACAAGTAGTTTCAATCAATGCAAGACCCACTTGAAGAGTTAGTGTGATTAACCCATTGGATTCTCTTTCTTTATCATCATAGGCCTTAATGGTTATTATTTTTGAAACATCAAGGAGATCTTCAAGGAGCCCCATTGTCTTATCATTTTCAAAGTACAAATATTTAAACCGGATCCACCCTCTATAAGGACCCTTTTTATTTTATGGTGATGGATGAGGGTCTCAATGTGTAAGGGTTTATTGTGATGCAGATCGGGACCACAAAAATATTTATCTATGAATAGCAAGTGTTGTTGTGCAGCTAAGTTCTTGATCATGTCTTGAAATTGTGAGGCATTGATATTTTCTAGAATTCAAGACCCAAGGAGAACCTGCTCAAGGATTTCTTTATGTACAGGCGAAGTGTGGAGTAACTCAAGGATGGATATTTGTGAAGGAGTCTTCCCAAGTTGTGATAAAAGGTCATACTATAAAGTTGGTCTTATGGAGGTGGACTTGGATAGTGACTCTTGCTTTGGGAGTGGTTGCATTACAATTTGCACCCTTAAGCTTGAGGGTGTATATATAGTTTTCAGATTGTTCAATGTGCTCACATAGGGAATCAAATCCAAAGATCTTATTATCCTCAACATTACCACACAAGGAATCAAAAACCATAATTTTTTGAGTTGAGTAGTCTTATGGTACAACCTTTAAGGACAATAAATTTTTCTAATCAAGCTTGGGGAAGGGAGTACTATAGATCTTAAGTTGAGAATTTGATGGTGATGGTGTTTGTCCCTCAACTTTGATCTTTTTATTGTCAACAAGGTCTTGTAAGAAATTTTTAACTTCATACATTTCTTAGTGTCATGAAATTTGATGCAATGGTAATTGCAGTATTGTTATCCTTATACCAAGTGAGATTTGGTTGATTCTTGTCATAAGGCCTAGTGTTTGGAAATACCATAAGGTTTTGATCAACAATATTTTGAAAGATAACATTGAAAGGTTATGCGAGGGAAGTGTACGTTTGATGTTGTCATTGATTAGAATTATTGTTGTTGTTATTGCGAGGTTTTTGTTGAGACTCTTGTTGTTGTGATGAATTATTTTGATTGTTATTTTTGTTGTGATTATTGTGATTATTTTGATTGCCTTGGTTAGATGCTAGATGTTTTGGACATGATTGGAATCTATCACCCCATCATTGACAACTCCTTTGTTTTTGGTTGAAAACTTAGGTTTATCATTGTTAGAAGGGGTGTAGTTTTTAATGGAACCCTTTTGCAAGAGTCCATCCTCAATGTTTTTCCCTTTCTTAAAAAGAGACTCAAAAGTGTCAGGTGGAGTAATTTTCACTTGGAATGACATTTTAGGTACCAAGTTTCTAGTGAAGATGTCAATCAAGTGATGATCGGGTATTTTCCAAGGCATCCAATTTGTAAGGTGTCTCCACCTTTGTATAAAATTGGTAAATATTTCCCCATTCCTTTGCTTGGTATTTCACATGTCACTCAATGACTCTTGATGTTTGATGTTGTAGGAATATTGTGCAATAGATTTCTCTATGAGATTAGAGAAGGTAGATATGGACCCATGAGGAAGGTTCATGAACCACTCAAGAGCGGGGCTGCAAAGACTCCTAGTGAAGATTTTTTTATAGATAATTATCATTGTAGGAAACCTCTCGGCATGCAACATAGAACTCTTTGAGATGTTGAACCAGACATGTTTCCCTTTTGTATTTCTCAAATTTAGTGATCTCAAAGTTTGGGGAAAATAGTTGCATGGCGATTGACTTGTCAAATGGGTAGGGACATATTTCATCAAAAGAGAATTCTTTCTTCCCCTCATTTTTAATGCTATGCATAAGGCTCTTAATCTCATTGATCTATTGAGCTAGGTTGGGAGCATTGTGAGTCATGAACTATTGTCCAAATTATTGTCCACCTCCAAATTGTGAGGCTGAAAAGCCTATTGATGTCATTCTGACTGTAGGGGAGGTTTGTAATGATAATCTTGGGATGTTTTTTGTGTGGATGTCTTCATGGAGGATGAAGGAAATGTGAACTTTGATTATGAGACCTGATGTGCAGATAAAGTGATTGATATTTTCCCTATGTTGAGGACACTAGCACCAGCAATAGACATGTTCATTATGGTATGAGTGCTATTATGTGAGGTCATGTTGGGAAAAAATTAAGGATTTGTTTAAGTTGTTCACCTATCAATTGAAATGTTGGTTGTGAGGTTAATGTAGGAATTCATGTAGAAGGACCACTAGAAGTGGCCTTACCTTGGTCTTGTGATAGTTTTTCACTATATGTTAAGGTTGTGGTTGTATTTGTAGAGGTTCTAGCCCTGATAATATTGTTGACAAGGAGGGATTCATCAAATTCAATGGGTATTGTGACACCATTCTTGATAAGTCTCATGAATATTTCCCCACTATTTTAGCTAATATCCTTTTCAAGCATCTCTAGATTGTATGGATCACTAAGGAAGTCATTCACCTAGGTGGGTCTTTCATCCTGATCCACCAATTTGTTCTTTTTAGGGGCATTAGTGATGTCTTTGACTTGTACTACATTTCCATAGAAGAACTGATGAGAAAAAGGATTCTCATCATCATTGTTGGTATTTTCTTGAGCATGCCTCATGTTTTTAGCTTGTGATCAGATGAAAACCATACAATGGTGACTTTGAAGGCTGAAATATGAAAGATGAAGTCTTAGAAATGAGATGAATAGAAGATTTCATGATGGTTAAAGGATGAACTTAGGAGTAGGAGAAAAAAATTGGACTTGTTTAATTATGAGGGCAGGGCCTTAGCATGATTGATTTTGATGATTAGATTATGGTGAGGATGGGGCCTCAATTTTATTTGATTGGGATGATAAAGGTTTTGGATAACCTTGTTGAAATGAGATAATGTTGAGCACAAATGATTGGATAACTTGATGATATGTTTCCTCTACTTGGAGATAAAATGATGATCTCAAGAAAAATAGGATATTGGTTAGATCAAATTGATCACTCAAGATGTAAAATGTTATCAAGAAACACAATTCAACCAAGATTTATAAGGATGAGGATAAGGATAAGGATATCAATTTCAACCTAGGATTAGGGGTGTGAAGGTATGAAAGAGGGGGTTTGATGGGTCTTGACTTTATTTGGATGTCGATTAATCAACACAATGAATCTATTTAGGTCTAAGATGATGATGCTCCTAAAATTGATGGTGATAAAGAGTGATGTGAGTATAAAGGTTGGATCGTGAAGGTCTAATCGTATCTCTCAAATTTGATAAAGGTGTGATTCAAATGATAATTTCTCATAGACCATGAAAGCTTGTTGTTGAACATGATTTTGTCGTATTTATCACATTCTTGGATCTCTTATCAGATTGATTTCATAAGGTGTTGGTTTTTCTTGGCTTCCTGATAAGTTATTTTCTTCTCTTTGTACACACAGGGTAGTTGGATTTTCACTTTCTTATGTTTCCTTGAATTAGGCATAGATCATGAAGTTCATAATTTTGGACTCTAGGGGATTGATTTGGTTAGAAAAAATAGATGTTTAGGTAGGTGAACGTAGATAGTCACTATTTGCAAGTCCCTTAAGCTCATTGTTTTCTAGTAGAGACAAAAAATCTCGGACGTAGACAATGTTCTGCAGAGATATCAATCTCAAGTCGGAGATGACGATTGGGGAATCTGATGAAAATTTAAATTTTTGACTGGGTTTTGACTGATTTGGTTCAATTTAGTCACTAGTATGAACTAATTTCAATCACACATCAAGGCATTAAATATTTTAAGTGTACCTTGATTCAAATGGTAGCTTTCAATTTTTTTAGACACACGTCTGAAAATAATCTTGCAAGGGACAAAGAAACCTTGTAGGAGATAAGTAGATGTCATTTTAGGAAGCTGATACAAATTTGAGAACTTTGATATGTGTATGTTCAAGTGACTTTTTCAAGTCACCTTGTATTTTTATTTGGTTTGTAAAAATGAAGATAGTACAAGAAGTTCCTGTTAGGAATAACACTTCACAAGCACAACTGAGAGGGGGGGGTGAATCAGTTGTGATACAGAATATTAAACTTTAAACTTTATAAACCAAAACTTCAATGCAAATGATAACATGGCAAATTCCAAGACAATAACATGATACTTGTTATCGAGGAAACCCTCGTAAAGGTAAAACCCCGGTCGGAATTAGCACCCACAAATGATGTATTGAGAGTACAGTGTCCCTATTAAAATATTTAGCCCCGTTAGGAGATTATTACAACATCACAGTACATAGTCCATGTTAAAGGAAAGACCCTGTTATGAGTCAAGAGTAACAGTGGGCTCACTGCCCAAAGAAGGTTAAGGTCACCCTTAAGGATTAATAATCCAAACAAGTGTATATAGAGAAAAATACAATCCATTGAACTGTCTGATAGCAAGTGTCTTTTCTTGGGCAGTTCCAATGAAGTACTCTTATCAAAAACTCTTCTCTATATCTATCAACCAATCAAGCTTCACAGATTTCACACTTATCTTCCTTTTCAATCTCTACTACATCTTTTCAAAAGAAAATATCTCTCATATATACCCTAGTACAATAATTGATTAGGTCAGCCAATTAAGCTTTCCCAATATAAATAATTAATTAGGTTGGCCACTTAAGGCTTTCCAATATACAAATAATTAGTTAACCCCTTGATAAGATACACATGGTACCTAAAACAAGTAAACATCAATTAAAATACATCAGATATACTCCAATATACGCAAGCCACACTCACAATCCATAATACACGCTACATCTCTGAATTCGGCCACCAAATAGGTCTCCTCCAGAATACATGCCACAGCTGACGTCACCAACATGTTCATGACTATCGATCAATACCCAATAGTCCTCAATGAGTCATCTATCATCCTTTAATCTCACATACCCTAAAACATATTCTCATGTAAGATATACCCAAAACACAGAGACCTACTCTATCAAGCATCAGTATCACAATCAAGAAACTAGTCTTCACTAAAATATTTGTAACATCACCAATATGCAATATTAAGCCAAGAGACCTTAGGAATAAGGTCATCACACATCCTTCTTCATATCATTATCTTCCATTTTTATGATTAATTCATAAAGTGTATGTACACTTCTGTCAATTATCATAACCAGTTTGTTCTCTCCACAGAAACATATGTTGACATCAGTGACAAAACTGTTAGGAACATGTGTGTTCCTTCTGTTTATTTTGTTAGTGTAGTTTTGTTGGACGCATATGCTTTGTAAATCATCCTATGATTATATTATATTATCCCACATGCATAGGTAGTTATACTTTTCTAGATTTTACTTAGTAAATAAGTGTGTATTGAGCCCTTTGATGGTACAAACAAATTTATTGTATTGAGCTTGCTCAAAGGACCTTACCCCCTCGAAGTGGCACGTGATCAATAGATTTACTCTGAGTTTCACTATTGCTCTATATTTATTCTATTTTGTGCATTTTTGTCATATTGATGTAGGAGGTTCCTCTCATCTAGTATCAGAGCACTTTCTTGGGCTTGCTGGGTGGAAATTGTCAAAAAAAAATTTCGTCGTGGCCTTCAGGTTCTTTTTTTTTGCATCTGGGTTCATTACAAATTACAACATTTCTTTTTATTGTAGTACTTCATTTTGGAATACTTCCTTCCTTGAAGACCCCACCCCAAATTCCACATATAGAAGCCCTAAATCTCTCATTTATCTAATTTTAGGGTTTGCCCTAACTTTTTTGCTTCTCAGCCAATCGCCACTAGATCTGGCCACAAGGTTCATTTCCTAATTCTACTCCTTTGTCCCTCTTGGACCACTCATCCCTTTCCATCAGAAAGTTTCCAACCACTCGTCAAACCCCCATTAACCATCTGCATTTTTCCCAAATCCAAGTTTGCCCTAACTGGAAAAAGTTTTTGTTTCTATTGTTCTATCCATTTCAAAAAAAAGAAAAAAAAATCCTGCTATATGATTGTCACCCGTATAGGAGCAAAAATCATGGAGGAGGAAGTTACATCCCTCAAGACCAAACTTCAAGATTTGGATGACAAATTTCTTGGTCTCACTCTTCAGCATTCGGCCATGAACCGAAACCGTTCTGGAGACGTTGGGTTCTCTTCTAGAAATTTTTTGTGGACCGAAGCTTTATTTTCCTCACTTCAATGGTGCTGATCAGACTAGATGGATTTACCAGGCAGAGTAGTACATCAGCTTGCATAATACTCTGGATATAAACAAATTCCCGCTTGCATCTTTTCATTTGGAACATTAAGCTCTTCAATGGTTCTGTTGGTACATCAAGGATGAAGACCCAAGATGGACAGAAATGTGCACCCTCCTTTTGCAGTGCTTTGGTCCTAGTGCTTTTGATGACTTCACAAGAGTACTCACTAAAATTTTCCAAATAGGCATAGTAAGAGAATACCAAATAGAGTTTGAAAAATTAGCTAATCACACAGAGGGATTGTCTGATGAATTCTTCCACATTTTTTTTGTTAGTGGTCTGAAGGATGCACTTCGATCTGAAGTAAAAATGTTTCGTCCCACTACAATGATGGAATCCCTTGGGTTGGCTAAGTTAGCAAAGGACAAGATTAGTTCTCTACAACGTTACAGATCCAATTTTTTTCCATTCCAAAATATGGGTTCTTCACACCCTCAAGTCGTGCCAGCTCCCAGAACTACGCCTATCAAGCACTTGTCTGAAATAGAGATGCAAGCCCAGTGAGAAAAAGGGATTTGTTATAATTGTGATGAGAAATGGTCCCGAGGCCATAGATGTGTTCATAAAAAGCTCTATCTCTTGGATGTGGATTCTCCACCTAAACTGGAAGAGTATGTAGATGCTCACAAAATAGTAGATGATGAGGTTGAGCCTCAACAGCCGCTTGTTGAACCTCTTTCACTAGAAGCCCAACTAGAGATATTTTTCCATGCTTTGGAAGGAGTCACTACCCCACAAACCATGCAGGTCCAAGGTTTCTTCAAGAAGATCTCTCTTACTATACTCATTGATTCTGGTAGCACTCATAACTTCATTGACCCCTGAATAGCCAAACAGGTTGATTGCTTTGTCCATCCCTGCTCTAGCTTTGAAGTCATGATTGCCAATGGGGGCACTTTACCTTGTAAATGGAAATGTCGCAATGTGTGTCTCTCTATAGGAGATTACAACCTGCGCTCTGACATGTTTTCCTTGCCCTTAGGTGGATGTGTTGTGGTTTTGGGCGCCCAATGGTTACGCACTCTTGGCCCCATTCTATGGGATTTTGCTAAACTTTGGATGCAATTTTTAGCCAATGGGAAACAACACACTTTGAAAGACTTACAACCAGGGTCTCTCAGCATCATCAATTCACATTGTATGGAAAAGCTTCTTAAGAAGAATTCACATGGTGTCATCGCTCAGCTCCATTCCATTCAGATGTATCCATCAGCGGTCTCTAGTACTCCTACAGATCTACAAAAAAATTTGGATAAGTATTTTGGTGTATTTTCTAAACCTGTGGGACTGCCCCCTTCTTGCCCAGAGGACCACCATATTTAGCTCCTTCCTAGCAGCATTCCTCCCAACATCCTGCCCTACCGCTACCCATTTCATCAGAAGACCAAAATTGAGATGCTCGTTCGTGACTTACTGAAGTAAGGTATTATTCGCCCTAGTACCAGTTCCTTTTCTTCTCCAGTTCTGCTTGTCCACAAAAAAATGGGTCCTTGTGAATCTGCATTGATTTTTGAGCACTTAATCATCTCACCATAAAGGATAAGTTTCCCATTCTAGTTGTTGATGAGCTTCTTGATGAGCTTCATGGCGCTCATTTTTTCTCCAAGTTGGATCTTTGTTCTGGGTATCAAAAAATTAGGGTTAATGAGGAGGATATCCCTAAAATAGCCTTCTGCACACATGATGGTCACTATGAATTTGTATTCACGCCCTTTGGCCTCACTAATGTTCCTTCAACATTTCAGGCAGTGATGAATAAAATATTTTGGCCATACCTCCGAAAATTCATTCTAGTCTTCTTCAATGATATCCTCATCTATAGTAAAACCTGGGCTGAGCATCTCCATCATCTAGAGCTCATAATGCAACTTCTCTCTGATCATCAACTCTATGTGAAACTGTCTAAATGTGTGTTTGGCGAGGTGGAAGTGGAGTATCTCGGGCATATTGTTGTACACCAAGGGGTTCAGGTGGAACGTACAAAAATAGATGCCATGAAAAATTGGCCGCATCCTCAAACTCTCAAGAGCCTTCAGGGTTTTTTGTGGCTGATTGGCTATTACCGCAGTTTTGTCAAGAATTACAGGAAGATTGCAGCACCATTGACAGCTATGTTAAAAAATAATGCTTTTACTTGGACCCATGTTGCTGAGAATGTGTTTGAACAACTGAAACAAGCTATGTGTAGTACACCTATTCTTGCTATGCCAAATTTTTCCAAGCCCTTCACTATTGGGAGTGACGCTTGAGGCAATGGACTGGGTGTTGTTCTCCTTAAAGATGACCATCCTATTACATTCACTAGCAAAGCCCTTTTTCGGTAAGAATTTATTCCTATCTACATATGAAAAATAAATGATGGCTATTTTTCATGTTGTATAGAAGTGGCGGCCATACCTCCTAGGGAGTCATTTTTGCATCAAGACTGATCACCAAAGTCTGAAATACTTCCTGGAACAACGAGTATCCTCCCCTTCACAACAGAAATGGGTTAGCAAACTCATGAGGTATGATTATGAGATCACCTACAAGAAGGGTAAGGACATTATTGTGGCAGATGCTCTTTCTTGTACATTTGATGATCAAGCTTCCCTTTCAGCTATTTCTATGCTAATTCCCAATTGGTTAGAATCTATTCAGTAGGGCTATGTCAGTGACTCTTCTTTATCTCAAATCATTCACCAGTTGGCCAATAATCCTTTTGTTTTACTGCATTACTCTTGGGATGGTGCTTCTCTCTAATACAAGGTCTGTCTAGTGCTTCCTCATAATCTAGATCTGCAATAGTCTGTCTTTTATGAACTCCATGCCTCTCCTTCGGCAGGGCACTCTAGGTTCCTCAAAACTTATGAGCGGGCAAGGTAGAACTTCTATTGGAAAGGAATGAAACAAATGATTCAAAAAATGGTGCCTGAATGTGATACCTTCCAATGCCACAAGGGTGAAATGACCCTCCTTCCTAGATTGCTGGAACCCTTGCCCATCCCTACATGGATTTGGACTGATATTTCTATGGATTTCATTGAAGGGCTTCCTAAATCAAGAAGCAAGATAGTGATCTTGGTTGTGGTTGATCATCTCTCCAAATATAGTCATTTTTCTGCCCTCATCCACCCCTATACTGTCTCCTTATTTGCACAAATCTTCATGGACCAGATCTTCCATCTTCATGGCCTCCCTTCTTCCATTGTCTCAGATCACGATGAAACTTTTACCAGTCATTTTTGGACTGAACTGTTTGAGAAAACTGGCACCAAACTGAAGATGAGTTTGGGTTATCACCCATAAATCGATGGTCAGACCAAAATTATAAACAAATTCTTAGAAAATTATCTTCGCTGCTTCAAATCTGAACAACAACATCAGTGGGCCAAGTGGCTTCCTCTTGTTGAATGGTGGTACAATACCTCTTACCACATTGCAGCTAAAATGACTCCATATGAAGTAGTCTATGGTCAAGTACCTCTAGTGCTCCTTCCCTACACTCCTAGTAGCTCACCAGTCCAAGCAGTTGACACAGTTCTCTGCACCAGGGATTAGATTCTTTGCACCTTATAGGATAATCTTCACATGGCCCAAAATTGAATGAAACAACAGGCAGATCAACAACATTCTGAGAACTCATTTCAAGTTGGGGATATGGTTTTTCTTCATCTACAGCCATATAATCAATCCTCCCTGAAGCTTAAAGGGCGTCATAAGCTGGCCCCAAAATTTAATGGGCCATATAAGGTTCTGCAGAAGATTGGTTCAGTTGCTTATAAACTGGAACTTCCTCCTTCTTCCTGCATTCATCCAGTATTTCATGTTTCTTGTCTCGAGAAAGTTCTTGGTTCCAACATCAGAGAAAAAACTACTCTACCTGAAATAGATAAGGAATGATCCATTATCTTGGACCCTGAGGCAATCCTTGACTGGCACACTCATCAGCTTCACTCATGCACTATCTCTGAGGTCCTGATTCAGTGGCACGGAATGACACCAAAGGATGCTACATGGGAACCCCTTCTTCAGATCCAGCAAAAATTTCCACACCTTAAGCTTTGAGGACAAAGCTTTTTTCTAAGAAAGAGGGGATGTTAGGAACCTATGTGTTCCTTCTGTTTATTTTTTTAGTGTAGTTTTGTTGGACGCATATTCTTTGTAAGTCATCCTGTGAGTATATTCTATTATCCCACGTGCATAGGTAGTTATACTTTTCTAGATTTTACTTAGTATATAAGTGTTTATTGAGCCCTTTGATGGTACAAACAAATTTATTGTATTGATCTTTCTCAAAGGAGGTTACCCCCTCAAATTGGCCCATGATCAATAGATTCACTCTGAGTTTTACTATTGCTCTATATTCCTACTATTTCATGCATGTTCGTCATATTGTTGTAGGAGGTTCCTCTCAAAAACATGAATATCAACAGTGTATATAGTAACCAAATCTGATATCATCCAATAATCTCCCCTTTGGCATTGATGGCAACATATGGGAAAATCCATCAACCCAAAAAGTACTCTCTCTCAATAAAATCTTCTCAATATCCTCAACACAAATCTCCCCAAAATAGTAAGGCTTTTCACATAGAATCTTTCCCCCTTTGGCAGCAATGGAAAAGGGTGCCATAACTCTTCTAAAATATTCTATAAGGTGTATCTTTTTCAAATCTTCATGTCTAATAGCCAGGTGAAAAATCACCCAAATGTGATCCATAGTGTTCCTGGGATCACTCCCCATGAGGAGTAGATCCATACATCAAGTCCAAAAAATGATATAGCTTTGAAATCCACTAGACTGATGCATGTCTGTATCAATTAATTACCACTGGGAGGGGCTCTCACCCCAAGTATGATTCTAAGATATTTAAGAGAATCTTTTGGCAAAGGTTTTGTAAATATATCTGTTATTTGTTCCTTTGTGCTAATATACTCCAGTTTAATCTCTTTCTCTACTACCTTCTCCCTCAAGAAATTATACTTAACAGAAATATGTTTAGTCTTTGAATGCATTACAGGATTCTTCAACATATTCATTGTGCTAGTATTATCACAGTGGATAACCACTAGCTCTTCAAAAATTATTCCAATGTACTTTAGCATTTGTTTCATCCAAACAACTTGTGTACAATTTATTGCAGTAGCAACATACTCTGATTCAGCAGTAGACTAATCAATACTTCTTACTTAACCAAGAAACTAGCCTTTTCCCAAGGAAAAATGCTCCACCACTTGAACTCTTTCTATCATTCACATTACCTACCCAATCAGCATCAGTGTAAGCCTTTAAAATAAAGTCATCTAATTTTTCATACCACAATCCATATTCTATTGCTCCTTTCAAGTATCAAAAAATTCTTTTCACAGCAGCAAGGTATGTCTCTTTAGGATCTGCATGATATCTTGCCATAATTCCAACTACATTAGAAATATCTGGTCTGGTGTGAGTTAGTATTGTAGACCACCAATCATTGATCTTTACTTTGTCTAAAAAACACTTTGAGTCTCATCATTACTAGTCAGTTTGTATCCAGTCACCATGAGTGTCCCAACAGGTTTACAATCTTCCATTCCAAACTTCTTCAACATTTCCTTAAGATACTTGGTCTGAGATATAAAAATACCATTCTTACTCTAATTGATTTTCAAACCAAGAAACAATTTCATTTCACCAATCATTAACATTTCAAATTCATTTTCCATTTCTTTAGATATCATCAACAAAAACTTCTATGATTAAGATTCCATCTTTAGAAGTTCTTAAGTATAAATTATTGTCTGCATTACCTTTTCTGAAACCAAGACAAAGTAAATACTTGTCCAGTCTTGCATATCATGCTCTTGGTTCTTGTTTCAGTCCATACAATTCTTTCTTCAACTTACAAACCATGGCTTCATTTTTTGTCAAATGAAATCCATCGGGTTGATCTATGTATACTTCTTCTTCCAAATCTCCATTCAAGAATGTTGATTTCACATCCATCTGATATAGTTTAAAGTCTTTATGTGTAGCATAAGAAAGAAATAATCTCAGATCTTCTACCCTAGCAACAAGAGAAAATGTTTCTTCAAAGTCTATGCCTTCTTGGTGTGATTAGCCTTTACAAACTAGTCTAGCCTTATTTCTTACCATTGTTCCTTCCTCGTCCATCTTGTTTCTAAAAACCCATTTAAGTCCTATCACAATTTTTTTCTTAGGACTTGGAACCAATTCCCAAGTTTTTTTTTTCTTTATCTTTTCAAGTTATTATTTCATAAATTTATTCCAAGATTCATCTCTACATGCTTCATTAGTATTTTTTGGTTCAACTTGAGAAATCAAAAAATTCATCTCTAACTTTAGATCTAGTCATCATACCTTTACTTGCATCACCAATGATTTTATCTTAAAGATGGTTCTTCTTAACATACCTCAGAGTCTTAGGAGTCTCAATAAGCTCAATTAATTCATCTTCAATCTCATTATCAACCATCAAAGGTTCTTCAGGTTCAGTAGTGACCTCTTTTATTTCTGAAATCTGACCACAGTCATACATTCTTCCTAAATCTAAAACTTTTCATCTATCCTCACATTAGTGCTTTCAATCAACTTTCTCAATCTCAAATTGAAACATTTATATGTTTTTCTCTTAGTAGAATACACAAGGAAAATACCTTCATCACTTCTAGCATCAAACTTCCCTATCTCATCATCTCTTTTGATATAACATTTACTTCCAAATATTCTAAAATATTTTATAGCAGGTGTATGATCAAACCATAAACATAAGGAGTTTTACTTTTACCTTATATGATCTGAATTTTGTTCAAAGTGTACACAGTAGTACCAACAACTTCTTGTCATGCCCAAAAGTTGGGCAAAAACACAAGAACAAATTTTTTTAAAATAACGTATAAAAATGGGATAACCAAACAAACATAAGGGTAACATGAGCAAGCAAAATGGTGCAAGGGGTAAACAATAACCAGAAAGGTCTCAAGAAGAGGACTAGCTAACACAACTATCCTAAGGGATGAATAAAGTTCCCAACTGGAACTGCACGCAAATTGAGACAGTTTGATAAGCCGTACTGAAGTTGAGTCTAGTGCCCATAGCTTCCTGAAGTCCTCTCCAAAAGGATGAGGTGAAGAGAGAATCTCTATCTGAAATGATCTTACGAGGTACGCCATGAATTCTGACTATATCTCACAAGAACACTTGTGCTACTCCTGGTGTGGTAAAGGTAGTATGCACGGGTGAAAAGTGAGCCACCTTAGTCAACTTGTCAACTGTCACCATGATGGCATCATGACAACGAGAAGACATAGGAAGACCTACTATGAAATCCATAGATATGGTGTCCCATTTCCACACTGGTACCTCATGAGGCTGAAGAAGACCACCTGGATGACGGTGTTCCGCCTTCACCCTTTGGCACTCTAGGCATCTAGCTACCATCTCTGCAATTTGCAACCTCATGCCTGGCCAATGATATAGTTGCCTCAAGTCGGCATGCATCTTCTTAATCCCGAGATGCGCTACATAAGGGGCCCTATGAGCCTCAAACATCAAAAATTCATGCAACCCACCGGAAGAAGGTATATAGATACGTCATCTATGATGCAATAGTCCATCGGACTCCAAGGCATACTCTGAAAACTTCCCCTCAAGGGGCCTCTAAGATCGAATCAACTCACAAATCTCTATGTACATCTCATCCTCTTGCAAGTGATGAAGGATGTGATCTCTCAAATCCGTGCCAGTAGACATAGAAGAAAGCTCATGCCGCCTCCTACTCAAGGCATCTGCGACCATGTTCTCTTTCCCTTTGATGTAATGGACATCAAAATCATATTCACATAAGAACTTCATCCATCTCCTCTACCTAGCATTAAGGTTCGGCTGAGTGAAGATGTACTAAAGACTCTGATGGTCTGAATGAAGTTTGAATCGATGTCCTAAGAGAAAATGTCGCCATCTGACAAAAGCATGCACCACTGCTACGAGCTCAAGATCATGGGTAGGGTAGTTGAGCTCGTGAGTCTTTAGTTTCCTAGACTCGTAGGCTATAGCTCATCCAACTTGCATAAGAACTGCTCCTAAACCATCCAAGGAAGCATCTCTGCATACCATGAAGTCTGCTGAAGGCTCTGGTATAGCTAAAATAGGTGCACTGGTGAGTGCTCTCTTGAGTTCCTGAAAATCCTTATCACACTTCTCAGTCCACTCAAACTTCTTTCCCTTTCACTGAAGAGAGGTAATGGGGTGTGCTACCTGAGAGAACCCATTAAAAAACCGTCTGTAGTAACCGTCTAAACCCATGAAACTCCTAACTTCAGTCACAGTGGTAGGTGCTGGCCAATCCATGATGGTATCAATCTTTGATGGGTCTACTGAGATCTCATCACCTGAAATAACATGGCCAAGGTACTTGACCTCTGTTCTAAAGAAAGCACACTTTGACAAGCTGCCATACAACTGATTGTCTCTAAGCCACTGCAAAACTTGCCTCAAGTGTTCCTTGTGCTCTTTCTCATTCTTGGAATATATCAAGATGTCATCAAGAAACACAACTACAAACTTGTCAAGGAAGGTGTTGGTTCTTTTTCTTGCTGATATGAAAATACCCTCTGAGGGTTCACTCTATTTATCCCTAACACTGATTCAGCATAGAATAGAATAACAGAAACAAGGTTTTGAAACCTTCTGCACTTTG
>MU224571.1:1143272-1158413 GCA_018584345.1 Thuja plicata | reverse complement strand
TCTTGTTTCCTTCGAATCTTTGCACCTATGGGAGTAGCACCGCTGGTAAGCTTTCATCAGGTTCGATCCCCGTCCACTTGTTAGCTTCTTCATCCTTAGGAGTAGTGGTGAGGTAGTGAGTAGCTTAGTAGTGAGAGTTTATAAGATTGAAGTGATATAAATTCAAGAAGAGAAGATTGGAGTGATATAAATTCAAGAGGAGAAACAAAGGGAATATACATTGAAAAGCTAGAATCCATCATCATCATAGTCAGAATTCAGTATCTTCAAAGAAACAACGTAAGCTCGCCGACGTGATTACCAGCAAATCACATCATTATAACTGAGTTAGGATCCACAGGTAAAGAACCTTGGAGTGTTTCCTCATGTCCTTTGTGAGTATATGCTTTTCAAGAGAGGGTTGAGCGTTTGGTACCCTGTATCAAGTGTTTAGTCCTATATGTTATGTAGTGGTACAAAACTCACATCAACAGGTTGCTGGTAAAGAACGCCAGGTTCTCAGACTGGTGAAAGCTCTCTATGGCTTGAAGCAGGCCCCCAGGGCATGGTACATGAAAATTGATAAGTACCTCAGTGATCAAGGCTTCCAGAGGAGTTCTTTAGACTCAAATTTGTACATCAAAACTACTGACAGTGACATCATCCTTCTGGTCATTTATGTGGATGATATGATCATCACTGGGAGTTCAGCATCTTTGATTTAGGGAATCAAACATAATTTATGCTAGTCTTTTGATATGACTGACCTTGGCCTCATGCATTATTGCCTCGGTGTTGAGGTTTGGCAGTAGTCTTATGGTATTTTCATTTCTCAGTCCACCTGATTTTCTTCACAAGTTTCTTGCAATCCGCTTTTCTTGGCCACCTCTGATATTTTTTCCTTGCTGGGTTCAAACTTCAGCTCTCCTTCCTTGGACAATTTATTTATCAGCTCTTTGCTTCTTTCTTTGACTGCCTTTGACTCTTGGAGCAAATCCCCTCTTTGCTTTGTATTTTTTATTGCTGTTGGAAACTCTTTTAAAGAGGATTTTGGTTGAAATCCCACCCACACAGCCAATGTGGGATTAAAAAACACCACCTTGAAGTTTGTGTATGATGTATTTTAATTAATTCCCCTTTATAATTATTTTAATTTTTACTTTATTTCACCAAGGGAAAATCGACCAGCTTAGGGACTCCATAATCCTTACAATTTGTCTTGTTCCCATTTGAATAATTTTCCTTATACATGGAGGGGAGAATCGACCCTTATAGGGACTAATATAATCCCAATACTTGACATTATCACTTAAGAAAAATGTCCCTCAAAGGGAAAAATGATCTTCATCTGGATTAGGGGAAATTTCACATGCATAAGGACAAGTGGAGATTCTTCATCCACAAGGACTTTCCTGACTTTCCAGCTCAAAAAACATTCTAAGTATTGGATCGGTGGAAAAACCATCTTCATAGGGACAAAGGGAAAATCCTTGTCTATAAGGACTTTACAATTTTCTCAAAAATTTTTAAGTATAGAGTCCAGTGGAAAATCGATGTGCATAGGGACTTGTACTCTTTGTCCTTGTTCTTGATGTCCAGGAGGGGAAAATGACCTCCATATGGACAAATTGTCCCAACACTTAGTTTTTTTATTGCAAATCTCTCCTCATGAGTGGAAAAACGACTCCTATAGGGGCTTTCATGATTTTTAAAGTGGAAATTCTATTTCCATCGAGACAAAGTGCATTTTTGGAGTGGAAATTCTATTTCCATCGGGACAAAGTGCATTTTTATAAGGAAAAAATGATTTTCATAAGGTTTTTTCATATTTGAAGTATGAAAAATAAAATTTTATAAGGATTTTAAAGCCCTTATGCACAAAATATGTCTTTATAATGTATTTTGGACTATTTGACTAGCCAAAATATCAATTCATTTAGGGATCTTATCTCAAACCATTGCAACTTGACCCAGTGTAACCTTAATCTTGACACTCCTATTTGCACTTGCAACCTGACAACTTAATCACTTGACCACTCCTTAATCGTTTGAGCTCCGAACTGTCACCTCAACTGCCAAAACCTTACAACTACACGGGAAAGAAGGGGTCCCCACTTGCAATGGGGCGATGGTGTGAAAAGGTCACAACAAGGCCCTTGGTTTGTTGGTGAAGTTGAATGGTTCTAAATGAGCCCACCAAAGATCAGGTCTTGTTGAGTGCAAGGCTCCAACATCATAACAGATGAGGCCGGGAATGTGCCTTGGGCAAATTTGGTAGAATGGCTCTTAGTCCGTGGCTCTTTAGCCTATGGCTTGTGCTCTTGTATCAAGTAGCTAAATAAATCTAGGTTTGATATAAAACCCTCCCTTAAAAAATGAGTTGCTTTTCATTTCATCTACTAAAAACTAGCTACAAACATAAAAAACAAAAAAAAAACTCTCCTAAGTGTTTAAAATTTTGAAGGAAATGGAAAAAATAAATTCAAAGGGATGGGTGAAATTGAGCAATGGATGCTAAACCTACCTCAACTAATGTTGTTTTGATGCTCTCTTGTCATCTTATCATTTTTGTTCATCGCATTTTCTTTAACTTCTTTCGATAAAATGCAAAATGCTAAAATAGGAAATTGAAGGGAT
Organism: Thuja plicata; assembly: GCA_018584345.1. Classification (NCBI taxonomy): domain Eukaryota; kingdom Viridiplantae; phylum Streptophyta; class Pinopsida; order Cupressales; family Cupressaceae; genus Thuja; species Thuja plicata. Next base: position 1,155,797 of record MU224571.1, on the reverse strand, counting down.
CTTGTGTTTTTAATTCTAATTGCCCTTTTTTAGGTTTAGGTTTGTGTAAATTGTAAAGGTATGGGGAAAGCCTTGTGGGTCCCTTGAATAGGAAAATACTATGTGAAGTCACATACTATTTTTGAAAGCCAAGAAAATCTCTTTTGATTAGTCAACAAGATTGAAAACTTTGGAAATAGGTGTTGAAACAAACATTTCTAAATATGCGACTTGGGGAAGAAAATTGAGTAATTGTGGAGAGAAGTGGCCTTTATTGAAAAAGTCTTAGAATGTTGAGAGGAAGTTGCTTGTTAGTCTCTAAGAAATAAGAGATTGCTGCTAGAAGGCTTACACGTAGCTTGACAAATTTGTCTAGTCCTTATATTGAGCCCGCCAATCTAGTCTAGAGATGGTGGCCTGGTTTTTGGGAGTCGGTACATGTTTGAGACTTTGTAGAGAAGTCCAAGATAATGTAGAGGCCTCTCGAGAGTGGGTACCTATAAACATGCAAGAATAAATGAAAAGCAAACAGAAAATGACATTCGGATGTACTCAACGTAAGTGATGAAAAATAGAGAATAAGGAAAGTTCCACTTGAATTTTTGATGCTATATCATTGGATTATAGGGCTGAATTTTGCTAGATACCTTTTAGAGAAGTTTGACTGTGAAAAATTGAAAGGACAAGGCTGCTAGATCTCCTAACACCTTGGATGATTGCTTGGTCCTTTTTTTACACCCTACTCGATAGCATGGTCTTGTCCTTTCATCCTGCCTAATAGCCTAGTCCTTTCCTACTGCCTTGGTCCATGGTGTCAAAATGAGCTAAAAATTGGTAGAGTTTCAGGTGATTTCAAGCACTTTTTCCTTCCAGCACTCTTGGAGATTTTTCACTGATTTTCTTGTTGGAGGAGATGTGAGGTAGAAACCAAAAAATTAGGGAAAGATTGATGTTTTGCAAAAACAAATTGGGAAGGAAATATAAACCATGGAAAACTAGGGTTCGAAGAAGAAAAGAGAGGGTGGGGAGATGGAAAAGAGGTGTTAAATGAATATGAAATGGAGAGAGAATGGATTGAATGGAAAGAGGCAAAGTAAGGGAGGGGGAAAATGCAGAATTAAGAAAAAACTGGGTGAATCTTAAGGGAGTTAGAAGAAAGAACTAGCTCAGATAGTGTCAAACAATGGAAAAAGTCACCTAGTAAAGAACAATTGTTTGCCCTTATGCCCACCAGCTTCAAAAAACTGTTGCAAAGCTTGGAATGATTGCTATAACATTGCTGCAATGTTTAATGAACTATAGAACTCTTGCTACTGGAGGAAAAACTGTCCAATATAGTGATCAAGTAGAAATTTGGGAATTCAGAGAAGAAGCTTATTATAGATTTTTTTGTAAGATGTTGGCAATAAAAAGTAGGAAGACTTAAACACCATCATTATGTGCGTTTGTGATTCATTTGGTGGCAAAAGAGTAAAAGGTCTATGTGGCTACCTTATACAACCAACATTATAGCAATGTTTGTGAGCTTGAAGAGGTCCAAATTTTGAGAAAAAAAATGAAGAAAGGTGGTGATTCTAAGTTATGACAAGTCATGGTACACCAGATTTGAGTAGAAAAGAAGAGGGTTGGATGAATGTTGGAGGGATGGTAAAGCATTTAGTAATTTGATCACGTGAGAAGAAGGGGTCAAATAATTCAAAGAAACGGTAGGAAAGTCATGGGAGGGAAATCACTTGAATGAAGGGGAAAAAGGGAAAGGAACATGGGAAAAGGGACAATGATGCCATTGGGAGGTCTAATAAGACTTAGGAAAGGGAAAAGAAACCAAAAAGTATGTACCCAAGGGACGTGTCCCTACATTTTCAGTCCTTGTCCCCTATAAGGGATGTTTTGGTGGTATGGAGATGGGCTGGAAATGTCCCTCATTGTCCTCGATCTACAGATTTTTTAGGAAATATCCCCATGACGTTTTTTTTGTACTTTTTCTTTTTCAGGGGATGGTAGGGGATGATGGCGGGGGATGACTAGCTGTCCCCTATGGCCTAGTGATAATAAAAGACTATATTTAAAGAAAATAATAAATGAAAATTTGAAAAAAAGGACATGTTGGCTTTGTTTCAACTCTGTAGGCAACATTTCCTTATAGCACTGAAAATTTTGCCTAAACATAACGAAACTCTGCTATCAAAATGTTCAAAATCAAATGTTTGGCAACCACAAGTCACACCAACTATTTCTGTGTAAGTTGCTATATAATTAATGGTTTTCAATGAGCCTGCCATTCTCGATTCATGTAAATCTTGGTTTCAACAGGAATACTAATTGCTTCAGCCAAAGATAGTTATCGACAATGTAAAGAAAATTGCTATTTAAGTGGACCATTGATTATCAAATCATTAAATGTGCATCCTACAACTTGGAAATTTGAGCACTCTATTAAAATACAATCATATGCTTGACACCTATGCATTGCTTATGGTAGTTTGTAAATTATTTTGAAGTGCTATTTATATAAACTTGTGTTTTCTAGTTCTAGTGTATTTTCAAATTGAATTTGCCCCATGTTTGTCAGATAAGATGATTGTAAAGGCACAAGGCATCCAATCAAATTGTCATATTAGATGTGTGAACATTTAAACTAGAAAAGCACTACAAACCCTTGAGTTATTTATGTATTATTATAAAGCTACTACTTGAATATGATTGCACAATCAATTGACTATTCCAAGTGGTAAGCACATTCAACTTTATATATATAATGTTGAATAAGAAGGAAGGAACATTTGACTGTTCCAAGTGGTAAGTATGTTCAATTTGCTATATATAGCTGCTAATTATTAATACGGGTTAATATATGTGCCGATGACATTGAAATAACGATTTTTTTTAATGTGTGTCGACTCATGTGAAATCTCAATTCAGCTCTAAAATTATGTATTAATGTTCTATAATGTATATGATAAATGCCTTATCAATGTGTTATCATATGAATTTTTGAACTTCATTTTACAAATCCCCCCCCCGTTCTAATAGCCATCCTCGCTAGTCCCTTAAAAAATGATCTCCCAAAACATCTTTCCCAAAATGCATCCCTCAATCATTTGCCTCCCAAATTGTCTTGTAATTATTTGGAGTAGAGAAATCCCCACATTTGTGAATTGGGTGAATAATCTGTTGTAACTAAGTAGAGTGAAGCCTAGAATGGACAATCTCATGAAATAGTTGCGAAATAGGGTAAGTCCACATCATATTCGAGAAATTCCTTCAGAGGCCCTCACAATTAACCACTTGGCTAGAGCAAAGCTTCAAAACAACTTTTGAACATAGCGTTAGAAAACAAATGAAAGTTGGGCAGAGGAATCTAATTTTAGGCTGAACATGGATATCACAAAGAGAACTAGCGTAGGAGACCTAAGGAAATGAGGTGATATGAATGGGGGAGTTTCTTAGAGGAGGGTATGGCTAAGATCTTAGTGGAGTGCAACAAGGAGCTTCTTTTGCCTCGATGCAAAAAACTTGTGTATCTTACATTGAAGAAGACGATGATAGTGATGATAGTCTCCATGGGTGGTAAAAATAGGCTCAAGGCCATCGATAAGGATAAAGTGAAGTTTCTAATGCATCACTTTACACTCGTCATGAAATCAATGGCTCATATAGCAAAAAACATGAAAGTGGAGTGGAGTACAATGACGAGTTGTGTGGTCAAAGGAGTTAGGGGCAACCTCATAAAGAACATCAGTGGAAAACTTATACAAGGTAGCAACAGTATAAGGTGGAAGGGAGTAAAAGATCAAATTGGATCATGGTCATGGAAGAGGAGAATTGAATTGAGGATTTTTCTTTAGGCCTTTGGAAAACTGCAATTTTTGTCTCTTTGTAGCAGACTTGTATGCTTTCATCAGTTATTTGCATGGTTACCCAGAGACCTGTCTCCCACTTCCTGAGTCCAGTACTGGAAATGTCTCCAGAAACTTCTCGATGCACAGGTTTCTTTTGGCTGTCGTCTCCCGCCATCTCTGAAGGCGCTCGACCAGAAATTGACGTCTCCAGCCATAAAACTTAGGGAAAAACGTGTTAAAAGGAATAAAAGGAAGTTCAAATAAATAAAATAAGCCAGCATAATGTTTCATGCTGATATTTTGGATGATAAAAATATTCATGCAAAGTTATAGTGATTGGATCTACTGACAGTGTAGACTTTTTGAGAGGGACAAAATCAGTTGTATGACTGATTTCCTGTCATTGTAATGGTCTGAAGACAATTTGGTTTTATTATTTACTGTTCTTGTGTGACCGATTTACTATTCTTGTTTTTAAAATTTTATGTCATGATATTTTCTGGAAATTATTAAATTATATTGAAATATATGGCATCTCCAAGTACATCCGTCTCCTATTTTTGAAAATTAGCCGTACCGAAACCAGTACCAGATTGACATCTTCAAGTACCCCCATCTCTTAGTGACTATGGCTATTTTTTAATGGAACGTTTGCATATTAGATGAGAAATAGCATTATTCTTTTATTGGGAAATGTATTGTTGCTTCTCAACATGAATGTGTTTTACTTTCTAATAGAAGCACACTATTATTTTCCTTGCATGATATGTTGTTGCATGCAATCATTCTTACCTTTACAAGACTGTGTTGTATGAGGGTTTCGATGGTGAATTATGGGTCACTTGTGAGTGCAGATTTGGTTAAGAGACTTTGGGATTTCTTTTCAGTTTTCTTTTTTCTCATATGTATACTTCATATTATCATTCTCATTTCCAAACTGGCTATCATGAGAGTCCATGGCGGTTCTCTGAACTTATTCCATTGAAGGTCTCCCAACTTTTGTATTTTTCTCGTTAGCTTACATTGTTCTGTACCTTTTGTACTTTCTGATAAAAAAATACATAAAACCCAAAATCCCTATCACTTGTGGGAATTGCCTACTTAAATTTAGAGGGAATCATCCACTCCATAGTGACATTCACACCTATCTTGCTCCTTTTGTCATTGTCTTTTGGGCACGAGTCAATAAATTCAGTGAAGGGCTTCTGGGACAAAAAGTAGCGGCAAAAATGCTGTATAACAAAATATGTGCCATATAAATGAACATTTATCTATGCTAACTTAACCAAGCAATGTTGTCAATCAATTAAGTCTAGCACGAGGAAAGTTATAAACAAATGTCAATCTTTGGCATGTGTAAACTAGATCAGCGGAAAACCTAGGAAGGGCATGACATGTTAATTGATGTCATGAATTATTTTGTGAATTGGGTGCAGGGCTAGAATCTTGAGTGACGAATATTCATCAATGTGCATGCTTCCAATGCCATAACATAGATACACAAGAAGCAGTGAAACATATCTGATATGCATAGATGGTAGAACTGCTGGTAAAGTTAAACATCTATCCTGTATCCACTATGACTTTAGGGGGGTAATGTTTTATTCTTTAAGCTTAATGTGAGTGATGTTGATAAAAATCATGAAATTTTGAGATATGTAAACCTACGTTTCTATGTATTGAAAATAGGAAATTATATTGAATCAATAATAGGGATTCAAAGCTGTTGATGGGCAAGAAATATTTAGGTTTTATATTCATATGCAATAATTGTTAGATTTTATATAACGTCATTGAAACAAATAAAAGTCATTCAACTTTCTACAAGCAGATTTAAGAATTATATTGGCATCCAGGCTATCACCAAAATTGTAGGAAATAACGAATAGGGCTGCTTTGCAACACCTTCAAAGGCAGCTTGTTGCTGCTTTGATCTCCACCAATCCCACATCTTGATAGATCCAGTCACATTCATCACATCTTGAGCCTTTAGAGTGGGTAGGAATTTTTTTTCACCAGTTGAAGAGATGACTACTTGCTCCACTTTTGCTTGCATAACAATTAAGTAGCCACTTGCAAAGTGAAATGAAAGTAACATATTCAAAATATAAGAATAGAAACTTGAAAAAAGAAATATATGCAAGATTTTGAATGTAAAGATAAAAAATTTAAGAGTAGGTTTGATTAACAAGGTAACCTTTGAAAACTGATGAATAGTCAGATGGTAAAGCAAGGGAGTACTTACTATGAGCTGCTCCAAAAAGTCCATCAGATTAAGTTTTTCTCTGCTATACACAGAGTTCTGATATGCAAGGTTGCTTTTTGATCTCAAATAATTTCCAAATTCAACCCATGTCTGTATACTATCCTCACAAACATAACAATTGTTGACAAATTGCTCAATTTCTCCATTAGCACATCATCTTGCTTTGGTCTCTTATAAAACCACTGGGTGTTTAATAAACATGCCACTGATGCAGAGGGCAATGGGGCATGTTCTGTCTTGTGACAATAAGATCCCACACACCATAGCCCTGTTTACATTATTTATTATAGATTGCTCTTTAAACATTATTTGATGAAGCTTCTCCCTCTTTTGATCATGGCTTCCATATACATCCCCAGGCATGGTTGAAATATCCCACCCGTGATCTGAAAATGAAAATTCTGATTTTGTTCTGAATTTTTCCTGATTTTCTGTTTTTATGTGTTTTTGGAGTTTTTCTTATTTTTTTTTGTTTTTGCATATAACATGAAATAAATTGCTGGAAGTTGAATTACAACAAATAACTGGAAACTACTTTAAAATAATGGGCCAAATAATTAAGTTTTTCTTATTGCAAGGTAATTCTGGAACATATCAATCTCTTACCACTTGCAAATACTTTATAGAAATTCTGGAAATTGTTTCAGATCTGATCCAATGCTATGAACAACAAATTAAAACAATTCTCCTTTCTGGAAATGAAACCCCAATTTCAAATTCGCATTACCTAGGGTTACAAGTAAGCATTTCCAAGTATGGCATCGAAACTGGTAAGGTTTTTGGTTGCAATTAATAATTGAAATTCTGATCAGATGTGGCGCCTGGGAATGAACAGCAGATCAGATTCACAAGCCCTCATAAATCTCAACTGCTAACCCTCTAATGTGTGTGGCAAGGCTTTGGATGAGGTATGGCCAAGGTGTTAATGTTTAGCCCAGAAATAATGAGAAACAGCAATAAACAAAAGTAGAACAAAATAGGTACAAAATACACACCGAATTTATCCTGGGAAAACCCTCCAACTAGAGGGAAAAACTCAGCCACACCAGAAAAATATCTCTTTTATTAATAATAGAAGTTCAAGTACAATGCTTTCAACTTAATGTAATACATACACACAAAGCAATCACACACACACACACACATACATATATAGAATTGAGAGACTCTTCATATCACAACCGAAGGTCTCTTCAATTTCCAAAAACAAGTCTCTTCATATTTCCAACCGCACGACTCTTCGCATGTCCCATGTCTCTTCATATAATAAAATGTCAAATATTTAGAGTGTAACACCTAGCACACATTTGTAGAATGGTTATTAGTCCACAATGTACAGAACAATACAACATATATTTAGTGATACCAACAAGACATTTACCAATAATACAATTATTACCAATACCAATGAAATGCACAGAACACCATACCAGAATACCAAGATGGCGAGGAAATGTTTGTTCTATATTTATTACCAGCAAAACCATGAGTCCAACATCCATATTCCAAAGTTCTTATATAAGGTCGGTTGGTTGGGAAAACCAATGGACGCATCCCCTCGCTTCCTAACTACCCTCTCCCAACAAAGCATAACTAATTCTAATTACAATATTACTTTATTACGTACTACATTTATCCCCCCCAAAAAAGAAGTCGTCTTCCAGACGACTACCCAACAGAGCTAAAAGGAAAATCAGACTTCAAGAAGTAGGATGTGAAGACATCCCTGGACTTGAGGCTCGTTCGTGGAGGCGTAAGAGATCTCGTTCAACAACCTTCTGTTTGGCTCGAACTCCTTGGAGTACACGCAACGCATCCATCTTCTTTACTTCTGCTGCTGCTAATTTCTCTCCTTCCCAAACAGTCTTTTCTTCTTTCCATTCCCTTTTCCTTCGGTTTTTCAGTTCCTTTTCCTACTGAAGTTCCAAGTATGTCCTTCTAAATGCTACCTCCATTTCTACAAGTGTGTGTAGGAGGGGTGGTTGTTCCTCTGCGAAAGGTATGGTACAACGGGCTGTCCAGCTTTTAACTAATTCCTCTTGCCTGCACCCACTTTGTTGAAGTAGTCTCCAATCTATATGGCATTTCCCCTTCATAAATGTTGCCAAGGATTCCGCTACTCTGACTATTGCCTCTAGGTTCTGATTCTTAGCCTGTTGTATAATATCCTTGGTAGTATGTTCCATAGCTTGTAACTCTCTGAGAAATCTTTTTGCTGTGTCTTCCAATGAGAGGGCCTCAGAAAGTCCCACTTGCGCATTTAGCGTTTCTGTTACGTTTTCCCTTTCTACCTCCAAGGGGGCTGGCGAGGGTGGAGGTCCCATCCCAACTTCTTCAAGCAGTCTATCTGCCTCTTCTAGTACTGCATCCTCAACCAGTATATCCTCCCCTAGTGTGTCTTGATTTTCAATGCTGGGTTCTTCTCTGTACTTTTCATGTTGTGCATCCATTTTTCCGGCGGGCTTTACCACCAAGGCAAGTGGGTGTGCTACTTCTATATTTTGCGGTGTGTGTCGTCTTATCTTGTGTCCACATTTTTTCTGACACCCGAGATCTATCACCTTGGCACGACTCTGCTGATTTGTAGGAACCAAGTTTGCTACTCCTGGCAAGGAAAGTCGTGTTGCCCCCCATTGAGGAACCTTCTACTGTCTGCCTTCCCCCTTTGTACTATAGTTCTTCTCTGTACTGCCCTCTGTGGTACGGTCATCTGTCCGTGTACTAGGCATGGTACAGATGCCTTCCTCCGTACTAGTAGTGTTACGTCCCTCCTACGTACTAGGCATGGTACAGATGCCTTCCTCCGTACTAGTAGTGGTACGTCCCTCCTGCGTACTAGGCATAGTACGGATGCCTTCCTCCGTACTAATAGTGGTACTTACCTCCTGCGTACTAGGCATGGTACGGATGCTTTCTTCCGTACTAATAGTGGTATGTCCCTCCTTCGTACTAGGCATAGTACGTACGCCTTCCACTGTGCTAATAGTGGTACGTCCCTCGTGCATACTAGGCATGGTACGGACGCCTTCCTCCGTACTAATAGTGGTTCGTCCCTCCTGCGTACTAGGCTTGGTACGGACGCCTTCCTCCGTACTAATAGTGGTACGTCCCTCCTGCGCACTAGGCATGGTACGAACGCCTTCCTCCGTACTAATAGTGGTACGTCCCTCCTGCGTACTAGGCATGGTACAGACGCCTTCCTCTGTACTAATAGTGGTATGTCCCTCTTGCGTACTAGGCATAGTACGAACGCCTTCCTCCGTACTAATAGTGGTACGTCCCTCTTGCGTACTAGGCATAGTATGAATGCCTTCCTCTGTACTAATAGTGGTACGTCCCTCCTGCATACTAGGCATGGTACGGATGCCTTCCTCCGTACTAGTAGTGGTACGTCCCTCCTTCGTACTAGGCATAGTACGGACACCTTCCTCCATACTAATAGTCGTACGCCCCTCCTGCGTACTAGGCATGGTATGGACGCCTTCCTCCGTACTAATAGTGGTACATCCCTCTGCGTACTAGGCATAGTATAGACGCCTTCCTCCGTACTAATAGTGGTACTTCCCTCCTGTGTACTAGGCATAGTACGAACGCATTCCTCCATACTAATAGTGGTACGTCCCTCCTGCGTACTAGGCATAGTACAGACGCCTTCCTCCGTACTAGTGGTGGTACATTCCTCTTCCGTTGCACCTGTGGGACGACCTGGTAAGTTCCTCTTCCTTCGGATGTGTTGCTCGTACCATGTTTTGAAACTCGTACGCTTGCCTCCTTTGTACCCGTGCCTGGACTTACCTCCACCCCTCTAGTTCATACGTCGTTTCGTACGAGTCCAATACTTCTCCACCAACCTCCAAAATTTTTGACTGCTCGTACTCCCAGGCGTACGTGGGTTCCTACTACTGATGCTCGTACGGCAGCAATTGCTGATGTTTTTGCAGCCCGTACGTTGGTAACTCCTCCTGTGGCTCCAACTCGTACGAATGTCTCCAACTCATATGTATGCCTCCAATTCATTCGTATGCCTCCGACTCGTACGCTTCCAACCTATACGCCCTTCGTTTGGACTCTTCTAGCTTCTGGATGTTTTACCTCCTGCACGTTCACCGCAGGCCTGTTTGTGTTTATTGTTTGCAGCTTAGCCTCCTTGTATTCCAGTTTCTTCTCCTTGCTAAATATACCCTCTCTGTACTCCTTATAACCTTCTGGATACTTTTCTTCCGATTCGGATTCTTGGATTTGCAACATATTACATTCCGGCTGGAATACTTCATCGTCTCCCATCTGCCAGTGAAACAGGCTGTTGAGAGAGCATGTTTCATCTTCTGAGCACTCCTCAAGCCGGAGTATTCCTTCTTCGTCCGGTTCTACTCCTCCGTCCTCTCCTTCTGCCTCTGAATCAAATGCCATATCCTGACTTACAACCTGATTCTTTAGATCAATTGTGTACTTTTGGCTGTCTACTTCTATGGAAAGGGTATTTCTCTTCCAATTATGTGTGGCCTTTGCTGTGACCAGCCATCCTCTTCCCAACAATGCATCATATCCTTTCTTTTCCAGGGAAATCACCACAAAGTCCAAGAGAAATTGTTGTGTACCAATTACTACCTTTTGTCCCATCAGAGTTCCTATCGACTTAATTCCATACTGGTCTGCACCCACCAGTTGGAATGTGGGTGGCCAAAGTGTAGGTTTCCTTAGTGCCTTCCAAGTTTCCTCAGGTAGGACGTTCACACCCGACCCTCTGTCCACTATAGTATTTGTGAGTTTGCATCCCATTATCTCCATTTCTACAACTGCAGGTGTCCTTCCCATTCCTATGGTGAATAGGGTGTTGGTCTCTTTTTCGGCTTGTGCTTCCTCTTTCTCCTCCTCCTTGGAGAGTACCTCTTTGCTACTTATTCCTTGTGTTATTGCTACCCGCAACTAAGGTAGTGTTTCTAATAGATCAACAATTTTCACCGGAATGGTGGTCTCCAGTACTTGTTTCATGATGTTTGGTACCAACCAGTTGTTTGGGAGTTTAGTCGTACTTACTCCCTCTTCCTCTGCTATGCTATCTCTAATGTCGTTTCTGGCTTCTTGGAATCTTTCTTTCTCTGTAGCTGCATCCAGATATGCAAGTTGCCTGGCCTGCATTCTTGTGATGGCGAATACTTCATTCTTTGATTTTGCAATGTCAAGCCCGTTCACCCCCTTTTGTCTAGGGCAATTGGCATCCTCATGATTTCCTGGTCCACACCATTTACATAACATCCCTTCATTTTGTCCTCCCCCGCTCTGGCAATCCCGTGCAAAGTGTCCCCACTCGTTGCATCGCCTACATTAGATCATGGGTCTTCCTTTAGAATCATACTGGATTGCTCTCCGGGGTGTGTTATTATTGGTGTTATTATTACTGTTGTTGTTGCTCCCGCGTCTATTGTTTCGGTACCCTCCAGGTGAAGCTTCTGTATTTGTGTTACGTGGAGGGGTGGCGGGTGGTGTGGATTGTTCTCCTTGGGTGAAAAATACTTGAGCACTCCGTGCCTTTAGATTGTAGGGGCAGTCTTTGATTGTGTGGCCTAACACTTGACAAATATCACAGAAAGCTTTGCGGGGACATGTTCCTTTTGTATGCCCCTCCTCACAATTTGTATACCAGAGTTCCCTCCCTTCTCTTTTTTCCTCCTTACTTCCCGTAACTTCCTTCATCAACCGCATCATGTCTTTTCGTAAGGCCTGGATGGTCTTGGACTTGTCCCCACTTTCTTCTGAGCTCACTCCCGCTTCCATGCTTCGTAGCTTTGGAAGTTTTATTTTCATTTTCGATGTCCATTGCTCGGGTGCATGCCTCTCCAAAGGATGATGGCGGTACTATCTTCATTTTCCGTTTCAAGGACGGGGTTAACCCTTAAATGAACCATCTTTTTTTCAATCCGTCAGCAGGTTTGTTATCCAATTTTCCTATCAATTCCTTGAGTCTCCTGGTATAACCCCTAACTGACTCGTTTTTCCCTTGTCTGGTATTATAGATTTCCGTGACTATCTCATCATCATCACGTAGGAGTCTGAATTCCTCCTCAAAGGCAGTACGAAGGTCCTTCCATGTGGTTTTCTGGGCAGCCTCCAAGTTTGTGTACCAGTCAATAGCGATCCCTCTTAATGTGGCAGGGAAGGCTTTTAACCATTCATCTGTATCGTTTTCTCCATTGGCCTGCCATATGGTGATACACATTTTACAGTGTCGGGCCGGGTCATCGGACCCTTCTCCAGTAAATCTCGGAAGTTTCTGCTTGACTACTGCCATTCTTCTCCCTCTTGCCGGGACACTTCCTCCTGCAGGGACACTTCCTCCTGCCGGGACACTTCCTCCTGGTGGAGCATTCCCTCTTGGTGGAACGCTTCCTCCTGCCGAGATGCTTCCTCTAGAACTAGTGCTCTCTCCTTCTCCTTGTG
>MU224571.1:1118217-1134736 GCA_018584345.1 Thuja plicata | reverse complement strand
AACACTATCCAGGTTGCAAGTTCTTCAGTTGCTGAACGGAATTGGAGTACATACTCCTTTATCCATTCAGTGAAGCGCAACCGGCTGGGCTCAAAGAAAGCTGAGGACTTGGTTTACATTCATACCAGCTTGCGTCTTTTGTCACGTAAGGAGGAACATTACAAGAAAGGGTCGGCCAAGCTTTGGGATGTAACCCCTGAGTGTGCAAACTTGGATGCAACAATTCAGGATTTGACTGAAATCATAGATGATGGTGATAATACCATTAGTACACATGATATTGGTGCATCTAGCACCAGTGGAACCGCTTTAGCTTCAAATGATCTTGAACTTGCAGCACATGGAGATGATGAGAATGTGGATTTTCTTGAGAATACTTATGATTCTGGATCTGATTAGTGAATCTTGAGTCTTGACTCTTGATTGATGAACATTGAATCATGAACTAAGTTTTGGTTTTGTAGTTCAAATTGCATTTGAATCTTGAACATGACTGATTAGTATTAAACTTATTTCAATTTGTTGTCACGTCTTTGAAGTTTTGACTTTAAGTCTTTAAGTTGAAGTGTTGAACTATTCTGTATCAAATATGAAATATCTTGAATCTTGATCAATGGTGAAGTATCATACTATCATATTCATTATCAATTGACAATATTAAATGATCTATTTTTGTTTCTTGCATTTCTTTGCATATATAATATATTATACTATTTATATATATATTTTAAAAAAAAATAAAAAAATATATATATATATATAAAAACGCATCCAAACGCACCCGCATGCCCCCAAAAAAAATTTTCACGCATCTGTGCACCCGCATCCCGCATCCGCATCCGCACCCGAATTGGTAACTAAGTCTGAAACCATACACCAGATCTCTTCAACTGAAATTGATGATGCACTTGGTCTCTTGGTGATGTTTATAAATAGCAGGCTAACTCTCAGTGTCTTCTTAAAAAATAGAAACCCTCCTAAAAAATAGGAGACTGTCTCTGAACATCTGACGGTTGGGTCCCCTATCCACTGTGCTGACCTACGTGAACCTTGATCGTAGGTCAACCCTACTAAAAATAGAACTACCTAAGAAGGGGACATTACAATAGTTTATCTTGTCAAATATGCAAATGGACTAAAGTATTGGAGGCAGAGAAATGATAGTCACTACATCCTTCTCATGTCTCCAAAAATCTGAACAAAATCAGCCAATGATAGGTACTCACCTTCTATACCATCACTAGAACTAGATCTGTCCCACCTTTGCCACTCAGAGAAAACTACCATCTCTCTAATTAAGTGGTTTGCTTTTAAAAGACACTACAACATGATGAAGGTGGAAATATATCTTTTTTTTGCACATTGGATAAGTTGCAGCGTGACGCATTTCCCTTAGATTGCCAAGAGTGCTGCATGATTGACAATGTGACTCGTGACTTTTAAGAATTTTTCTGCATTTATTGTTTCTCCAACAGTTCACCTTATTCATTTTTATTAATATCAATAAGGAGTTAATGTGATGAACATACCACAGTGTCTAAATGATATGTGGGTACTTGTTCTCAATCATACCCCATGCAAATATATTATTGGCTGCTTTATTTGTTAGAATTAAAGAACACTATCTTGGTCACCTTATTTAATAGCCTCTATGAAGAGACCTGTCAAATATAGACAAAATCATTGGTCCTTGTACCATCATGGCATTCTATAAAAATATAAACACGTAGTTCAATTAGAAAACAATGTCAGAGAGATCAATGGCTAATTTATATCTTACCTGATCATTTGAAACAATAGATGACCCAGAATTCCTCCATATATGTCTATGCCTTCAATCTGAGCCTTCTCATTTGTCAAAGCTGTGGTTCTCATACTTTCAAAATAAGGATACATGCTAAGTTGTAAATCACTGACAAAAAAAACTACCAATTGATGAATTGATATTTTCTTAGCCAAAAGCATCCCAGGGATGTTGAAGTGGGGAAAGACCATGATGTTGAGTCAGTGTTCCTTGGGGACATGTCTTTGTGCCTAGATACATGTACTGGATATTTTGGATACCAGACAATGCATCAGCATTTGATGGGGGTGGGAGGACAGATTTGGTTTTCTTTTTCATTTCCTTTCTTTTTTGTTTTGAAGGTTTCTTGGATGAGTGTTTCTTGAGGCCAGAAATTATTTGAGAATCAAACCTTATAAATGGGCTGTCTTGAGAAACAATTTCTTTTATCCGGAAATAGGATTGATGACCAGAAATGATAGTTTCATTTTTATCTTGTTTAGCAGGCTTTTTTGAGCATGACAGGCTGTCCCTTTCATGTTTTTGGTGCATAGAAAAAATTATGACTTTAGCCCACTCCATTATTGTTATTCCTAGTCGATGATTTTCGTAAACTGGTTGTATTTCAATTCTCAAGCATCTAACAGTACACTTTTTCTGCTATTATTACTCAAAATCTTGAGCTGGCTTAAAGGAAGCATGATTTGCATGGGGAATTTGGAGATGATATGGATTTCCAGTTGCTTAGGGCTTCATTATTTTCATAAATAAAATATCCTTAGAATGGGCAGGGAAAACTTTCAGAAGGAAATGAATCTTCTTTGCTGATATTGTCTATTTTGAGGCAATATACATGGAATAGAAACATGGAACAAAACTATAATAATGTTATCGGATGCTTAGTATCTGTTATATTTTTATATTGGGCATATACTTCAACTTGTGGTTTTACTCAAATTGTTAGATACGGGGAATCAACAATGACCTATTCTCTGACAGCAAATAGAGGCCCTGGAACCTGGGATCAAGTTGATGCTGATTCTCTGCCAGAGAATTGTGGAGTTTCTAAAATTTTTAATTTTGTAGTTGGTTCTTGTCTTTGTTGAGAATGTCGCATTGATTTGGACTTGTAACAGCCTTTTTCTGTCTCAAAATTGGTTGTATGATGCTAGCTCTTCAATTTGCTTCTAATTTTTTATACAATCATCTTTATATTTCCTCTCTCAAAGACTAACTGGATTAAACAATCAAACTTGATCATATTTCTTGTTTCAGATGTATGCTGGGTCATCAACAGTTGAGGCAATGCTGTCTCGATTGGGATCAATATTTTATGGAGATATTAGAGGCCATGATAGAGTAAGTTGTTTATTTCCTCTCAATTAACTACAGTTAAAACATATTCAGGCTTTCTTTTTGACATTTTGATTTTCTAGTTTATATTCGATGTCTATTTTGAAAGAGGTGTTTATTAAACAAAGTCGTGTGTTTTTTATGTATGCTATACTTAAAAAATGTTTGGGAGTAAAGAATGCAAAGAAGTAATATATAACTGGATTGAATTTGACTGAATGACAGATTTCATTATCATTTTCTAGCTTCATAAATCTATGCAAGAAGAGCAGAGGAATTCACAGTAAGGCAATTGATGAAAAACAAAGTCAAGATGGATATCATATGTTAGAGGATGATTCAAATGAAGGTCTTTGTAGTTATTTAGATGCTGGCTCTCAGATTTATCTGGCTCAGGTGAGTTGTCTATTTTTTTTTTATGTTCTCATTATTATTTAAGTTCATTGGATGGTAAAAACAATGAGAAAGAACCAAACAAACGGGGTATACATGCTTTTTAATCACAAAGGAACTGCGAGAAGACCTAATCTGCAATGTGTATGAGCTTTTTTTGTTGAGAGCATCGTAATATTATAATTTATAAGCGAGAATATAAAATTGTCTACTTTGAAATACAAATATTACATGTGATATGGAAGCAGTCACATTTACTTGACAGAATGCTCCCCTGAAAGATGATTGAACAATTACATCTTCAATCATTTGCATATGCAATGATGCAAGTTTATATTTAATACATTCATTGTGTTCCTTTGCCAGGAGCCAGCTAACATTTTTCATCTGTTCAACAGCTCATCTCATTAGGATGCTTGCATTTATGTGTGACATTTTGACTATTCATAATCAATGTTTGATGATATATTCTATCATTCTCTTTTTAAGAATATATCAAATGCATAGAAGTTTTACACTATACTTCAATCCAATTTGTGATTAGAAGTTGAACTGCTTATCATTCGAGTTCATTATCCCTATTTTACAGGATGCTTCATGGTGGGATTTGGTTTCTATGTTGTTGTTTGCTGTTCCAATCCTCCAGCACTTGACATTGAGTTCTTTCCACTTAAAGATGCCCCGACTGTTTCCAGTTTTTGAAGAGTGTTGGGAATGGGATTTTTGTGATTCAATCCTAAAATCTCACTATGCAGACATTGGAGTGTGTGTTCTAAAGACTTGCAATTTCGTCTGTGGACATGGTGGACTTGCCAAACAGAGCCTACTTGTCTTGGTTCTTTAAGTTCTGATTTTTAAGGTTCACATGCAAATGAAGCATTGTTAGTATGCTTGCATTTATGTGTGACATTTTTACTATTCATCATCAATGTTTGATGATATATTCTATCATTCTCTTTTTAAGAATATATCAAATGCATGGAAGTTTTACACTCTACTTCAATCCAATATGTGATTAGAAGTTTTGCCAAACAGAGCCTACTTGTCTTGGTTCTTTAAGTTCTGATTTTTAAGGTTCACATGCAAATGAAGCATTGTTAGTATCCGTTTCGAAAAAACAGGTCTTAAATGTGTAAGACCATTGGGGTCTTATGTGTTCTAGCTTTATGAAATGTTGTCAAGAAGCTTAGAGGAAGAATCATCACCAAATCAGTGTAACTGAGATGTGGGAAGGGTTGACAAGGAACAAGGATGGTGTGAGACACCTTTGTGAAGCATTTGTTCAAAGTTGCAGACTTAGAAAAGACCCAAAAAACCAAGCTTGATGAGTTTTCTGGTATAGTGGGGGAAAACATGTATTCTCTCAGTGAACTTGCCAAACACCATGGGAAATAGGCGTTCACCTTGATGAATTTGTCAAAAGTGGCAAACTTTTTATCTTGTAAACAGGTGAACCCATCTTTGTGTAGGTAGTGAATTGGAATTTAGAATGTTTGGCATTTTGTCTTTAGTTTGGACACTTCGCCTTTCATCTTCTCACCTTTGGAGAGATATGGGAAAAGTGAAGTTGCTTCCCCAAATTTGGGAGAGAAATAGCTCTCATGTTTTGGTGGTGTAAAGCCATTGTTATTGATAATGCAAGTATATATGTATGCAAATCTGTATGTAATCGGGAGAGTATTGTATGTGTAGTTAGGGCTCTCTAAGCTATGTAGAAGTTTCTAGATGCCTCGTTAGCATTCTAAAACATTTGTAACAATCTTTAACGTAGGGGCATGGAGAGTTGTTGCTTTCTAGGCTGGATTTTTTCACCCAAATTGGGTTTTCTTTAGGGCAATTATAAGTTATTTCATTTTGTGTTTTGTTGTAAAGTTCCATATTTGTGAGCATGGGAATCTCTGTTTACTTGATACACATTTGTCATTTGTTTTTAACATCCTTAGTTAGGTGGTGCTAGTGCTTTTTAAGAATTTGTAAGAAGTTTTTCACAAATGATTTATCTGTTTCCTAATAACAGTGTGTGGTATGATCATCCTGTTTAGGGATCAGGTGACCAGACTAGTTGCATCCTTTGGTTTGTTTGCTTATTTTCTTGATTGCAGGGGTTACAAGTGTATGTCGTCCAAGAGATCACGTGAAAAAAGAAGTTTAGTAACTTTGAGTGAAGAGACTGATTAAGCAAGTGAGGATAACGAGTATAGTGAGAGAAGATGATATAGAGGCAATTATAGAAAGAAATCTAGATGCAATTATAGTAGGAAAGCATGATGCTTTCCTTGAAAGAAAAAATGTGCATTTCTGTAATGCCCCCTTTCTGGAATAAGATTTGATAAGAAATAATAAAAATAAATAAATAATATAATATAATAATATACTATTAATATAATAATATGTTATTAATATAATAATACATTGTTATTATAGTAATATAATATAAATAATAACATAATTATGACATAATATTATTATTAAAATATAAATAATAATTTGATTAGATTAATCTATTATGAAATATGATATATAATATATCATAATATGATAAACAATTAATTAATAATATAATATCATATACATGTATCTCTAAATATCAAATATTAAATACTACATAGATTAATAATCAATATAATCTATTAATTATTATTATGAACTGAAATATATAATAAATAAATTCTAAATACATCGTATAATATTATATATAAATGTAAATCTTAAAATACATATAATATTAATGAATGGAACCTAAGATATAAATTAAATAATATATCAATGTGTTAAGCGACTAGAAGACTCGCAGCCTCTCTCCCTACCCAGTTATAAGACGAGTGGAAATGAGCATTTACGGAGAAAAACAGGGGAAGGAAGAGACTCAGCACCCAGTTCATACAGTCAGTAATACTAATGCTCAGTCAGCATGTCATTAGGGTAGAATCATCAACATTTCAATAATATATGAGCAAGGAGCGATCAAAGAAGACAATAGACGGAGATAAGACATATCCAACACTCCAGCAATTAATATATGTAGGGGATTATAAACGATACATATATATAAGGAGTCAGACCAGAACGAACAGGGAGTTGTGTGAATATATCACCGAACCATTATGAATTGCGAGTTCCTCGGCATCATTACAAACATCAAAAGAGAAGATAGAGGGCCAATATGGGGACGTCCAATCCTTAGTGGATTGGCGGAGCATTGACGGAGTAAACAATCACAAATACAGGACTTTTATAAACATTTCAACCATCTTCCTTAATACCGTTCGGACATTCAACTATTCTCAGTGATATCATAAATATAGTGTCGAGCTACACCCATAGTATGGGATTATATGTGGGGGCATCGATGAATAGCAAGCAGCGTATGTAGTATATATACAGCACTGGAAATAATACAGTGGCAGCGGACAGACCACAGGACTGATCAAGAGAAATAAGATATTAAGATGTATACAATCAGTGCTGATTAGACGGCATCAGCAGTTTTGTCTAAATCAGAATTACGGTATGTAAAGACAATCTCGGTAATATTTTACAAGGGCATTAGATCATTTTATATATATATATATATATATATACTATAATCAGATATATATATTAGTGAAATCAGATATATATAAATATATAATTATGTTACATATAAACTTAAAGTATATATAAGAGATCGTGATTATATATAAAGTGTAAATCTATCTTTGAAAGATCTATAATATTAATATGTGTAATATGTAGTATATTCATTAGTAATAATGGTGTCATACTCATACTTCTATATATATATATATAGTTGGAATGTATCTATTATGTGAATTCTTAAATTAATGCATTCTTGTATAAATATGAATTTCTCATGAATAAACTTTAAATTGATTTTATATTAATGTTGTACATTTATGTGTCTCAAATTCCGAATACCATATAGAATGAATGTTAAATTCATTAGAGATGGGATTTTGGAAATAATGATTCTGAATACCATATAGAATGAATGTTAAATTCATTAGAGATGGGATTCCAGAAATGATGATATTGAATACCATAGAGAATGAATATTGTATTCATTAGAGATGGGATTCCGATATCTGTAGGGGGGCTAGAGGAGATTATCATGGTTTCCCTAGTCTCAGGGTATGCGCCCAAAAAGGCAGATTTGGATACCATATAAAATGAATTCTATATTTATTAGAGATGGATTCCTAGCTGAAAAGGGGGGCTAGAGGAGATTGTGATGGTTTCCCTAGTCTCAGGGTATATGCCCAAAAAGGCAGGTTTGGATACCATATAAAATGAATTCTATATTCATTAGAGATGGATTCCTATCTGAAGGGGGTTAGAGGAAATTTTTATAGCTTCCCTAGTCTCGAGATTATTATAATCTCATATAGGCAGTATATATACTAATAGCCAGTCATATGCATATTGGTAGGCTTGGATAACGGTGTTCGTATCCAAGAGAACCTAGGAACAGTGCTCTACGGAAAGACGACTGATAGCCCGATTGCTTAGAGTGGATCTTATATCCCTCAAGCCGAGAATCAGGAATTCTGTGAAGCCCAACCTAGAGGTAGTTCCTAGGGTCATATTCCCCTTACTAACTTAGAATAGAGTAAGTGTCATGTAAATATTGAGTAATATTTTGTACTAACGTCGGTTGTGCAGGGAATTATATAAGGAGAATAACTAGGGACATTACAGTGGTATCAGACCATGATCATGCCATCTTGTAGGGTAAATGATAAATAAAGGATCATTTTAACGAATAAAAAGGAATATAACAATGTGTGTAGGTAGTGTATACTTTGTGTGTTAAGTGTGCCTACTCCGTGTCTTCTCATACTCATACATATATTTCAAATGTGTTTAGTTCTTCTATGGATTGATCTAGAAACAGAAAGAACAACTAGAGAAAGATGAAATTGAAGTTTTGGCAAAATTTGGCACCATTACAAAATAATTTATAAGATCAATTCTCTAGATGATGAGAGAAACATACCTTAACTTACCCAAACTCTTTTATCAAATCATAATGAGGAAAATATATAATTGCTTGAGGACAAGCAATTTTGGGAAGGGTGGACTGTAATGCCCCCTTTCTGGAATAAGATTTCATAAGAAATAATAAAAATAATATACTATTAATATAATAATATGTTATTAATATAATAATATATTGTTATTATAGTAATATAATATAAATAATAACATAATTATGACATAATATTATTATTAGTATAAATAATAATTTGATTAGATTAATCTATTATGAAATATGATATATAATATATCATAATATGATAAACAATTAATTAATAATATAATATAATATACATGTATCTCTAAATATCAAATATTAAATATTACATAGATTAATAATCATTATAATCTATTAATTATTATTACGAACTGAAATATATAATAAATAAATTCTAAATACATCATATAATATTATATATAAATGTAAATCTTAAAATACATATAATATTAATGCATCGAACCTAAAATATAAATTAAATAATATGTCAATCTGTTAAGCGACTATAAGAGTCGCGACCTCTCTCCCTATGCAGTTATAAGACGAGTGGAAATGAGCATTTACGGAGAAAAGCAGGGGAAGGAAGAGATTCAGCACCCATTTCATACAGTCAGTAATACTAATGCTCAGTCAGCATGTCATTAGGGTAGAATCATCAACATTTCAATAATATATGAGCAAGGAGTGATCAAAGAAGACAATAGACGGAGATAAGACCATATCCAACACTCCAGCAATTAATATATGTAGGGGATTATAAACGATACATATATATATGGAGTCAGACCAGAACAAACAGGGAGTTGTGCAAATATATCACCGAACCATTATGAATTGCGAGTTCCTCAGCATCATTACAAACATCAAAAGAGAAGACAGAGGGCCAATATGGGGACGTCCAATTCTTAGTGGATTGGCGGAGCATTGACAGAGTAAACAATCACAAATACAGGCCTTGTATAAACATTTCAACCGTCTTCCTTAATACCATTCGGGCATTCAACTATATTCAGTGATATCATAAATATAGTGTCGAGCTACACCCATAGTATGGGATTATATGTGGGGGCATCGATGAATTGCAAGCAGCGTATGTAGTATATATACAGCACTGGAAATAATACAGTGGCAGCGTACAGACCACAGGACCGATCAAGAGAAATAAGATATTAAGATTTATACAATCAGTGCTGATTAGACGGCATCAGCAGTTTGGTCTAAATCAGAATTACGGTATGTAAAGACAATCTCAGTAATATTTTCAAAGGGCATTAGATCATTATATATATATATATATATATATATATATATATATATGTATGTATGTATGTATGTATGTATATATATATCAGTATAATCAGATATATATATATATATATAAATATTAGTGAAATCAGATATATATAAATATATAATTATGTTATATATAAACTTAAAGTATATATAAGAGATCGTGATTATATATAAAGTGTAAATCTATCTTTGAAAGATCTATATTATTTATGTGTAATATGTAGTATATTCATTAGTAATAATGGTGTCATAATCATACTTGTGTATATATATATAATTGGAATATATCTATTATGTGAATTCTTAAATTAGTGCATTCTTGTATAAATATGAATTTCTCATGAATAAACTTTAAATTGATTTTATACTAATGTTGTACATTTATGTGCGTGTCTCAAATTCCGAATACCATATAGAATGAATGTTAAATTCATTAGAGATGGGATTCCGGAAATGATGATATTGAATACCATAGAGAATGAATATTGTATTCATTAGAGATGGGATTCCGATATTTGTAGGGGGGCTAGAGGAGATTATAATGGTTTCCCTAGTCTCAGGGTATGCGCCCAAAAAGGCAGATTTGGATAACATATAAAATGAATTCTATATTCATTTGAGATGGAATTACTATCTGAAGGGGGTTAGAGGAAATTATTATAGTTTCCCTAGTCTCGAGATTATTATAATCTCATATAGGCAGTATATATACTGATAGCCAGTCATATGCATATGCGTAGGCTTGGATAACGGTGTCCGTATCCAAGAGAACCTAGGAATAGTGCTCTACGGAAAGACGACCGATAGCTTGATTGCTTAGAGTGGATTTTTTATCCCTCAAGCCGAGAATCAGGAATTCTGTGAAGCCCTACCTAGAGGTAGTTCCTAGGGTCAAATTCCCCTTACTAACTTAGAATAGAGTGTCATAGAATATTGAGTAATATTTTGTACTAACGTCGGTTTTGCATGGAATTATAGAGAATCGAGTCCACAATAACAGTAAACAATGGGCATCATAGAATTACGGTAGTTATTTTAGTTGAACAATCGACACTTGTATATGAAGATGGGAGATGAAGAAAGAAGAGGATTACCGGCAACAACGATAGTAGTCCAGTTGGCAATATTAATATGCCAATTATATTGTGAAACTATCGTTGCAAAGCACATAATCAAACATGATGCTCAATAGGAGGAGAAACAAACGATATAATGGGGAAGAAATCAAGCATCTTATTCAGAAATCATCTCAGGATTATTACTCTCTGGCGGTGGTTAACATAATCAATCTTTGTGACTGCATCAATGATATTAGCGTCAGCCTATAGTTGCACCCAGATTTGGGAGCCTTTACCTTATTGTGGTTATCATTGGAGCTAGGGTACTTTGAGGACTGGCAGAGATAGATGATAAAGCCTAGTCATCATACTCGAGCAATGGAGTGTAAAGTGCCAATTACCTCCAACATATATATCACTAATAAGGTGATAGAGAACATTTCATATTCGAAATTCAATGGGAATTACAAATCAGTGGGACACGTACGTTCCTACATCTGTAGACTCGTGTCACCACACACATACATATAACATACATGTGCTACCACTGAAGCTTACGTAGAGAAAAGGGAAACACGTTAGACAGGGCAACCTGGAGAATCTTGCTATTGTTGAGAAATTGATATCATTGAGTTTCTCTTAGCAAATCAATTTTTGGGGAACAAGGCAGAATTGTGGAGGGTTCTGATAATCACTCTTTACATGAAAGTCTGAAATGGGCATTGTTCAGTTTAGGTAGCTTGATAATTGCTGAATAGTGGGTGCTGAGATTGGCAAAGTTATAGCTTAGTTAAATTCCTGTGTGGTTAGCAACAATCAGAAGTTCCATGCTGAAGTATAGAATGTAAACAATGTCAGAAATTCCTAATGTTAAGCATTAATGCTCTTATATATCAATCAAATGCATATGGTGTGGAAGAATCCTTAAGCAACTGTGCAAGACAACACTGCTAGAAAGGGGACACTACATGAGGCTACATACGTTTCTATGATCAGCCATTCCTCTTGACCCAGTTGTGTTTACAGTTCAGAGATCACCTAATTACTCGGCTCTAAATCAAGATAAGTTCTATCTACTGAATAATTCTTAGAATTTTAAGTTGAACATCAGGATGAAATATCTTCAATTTTGATAAATATATATTTTTAAATATATTGTAATTCTCATTTTAAATTGGAATTACTGTTTTAGGACAAAACTAGGGTAAATCCCCCAAAAAGGGACATTACAAAGATTGATAAATATCAATGGCCAACATCTAGCAATTGACATACTTATCATAAATTTTTCAAGTAAGACGCTGAGTATTGGTATTGATGATATATATATATATATATATATATATATATATTGCTGCATGGTTCATATGAAGGAAATTGTAAGACATAGTGCCAACTATCCTACGAAGTCAAACAAATATTGAAAGCAATCATACATGTGTGAGGTGGCAGCGACTAGTATATATATATTGTTGCATGGTTCATAACTTCATACGAAGGAAATTGTAAGACATGGTGCCGACTATCCTACGAAGTCAAACAAATATTGAAACCAATCATACATGTCTGAGGTGGCAGCGACTAGCAAAAAATCATTGGTTATGAGAGGCAGCAATTGAGGAATAATATCAGCTAAGGCTAACATGTATCGATTGAATAAATACCAATTAGCATTGGTGATAGTTGGACCAATCCAAATACCATTGACTAACGGATGTCAACTATTGATTGCAACACTGATTAAGGGGAGAATAATTACCAACGGTTAAGAGATGTGATGTAGTTTAGTTATCAATGATTAAGGGAGTTAACTAATGAACATGAAATAATGGAATAATGCGATTATATATAAACTATAAACCGATCTATGCAGCGGTTGGTGATTGTTATGAAAAGCTGCGATTATTAAAGTGTAAGTCTCATTGATAACCTAAGACGTGCGATTAATAATTGTTATGAAGAATGACCAGCATGAAGGGACATGGAACGTGTCTTTCACCAAGTGACTTATCATTCCAAACCTACGATATAAGAAGACACTCTCCATCATTGATTCAAAGAGGTTTTTTTTTTTGGGCGGGGGATCAATGGAGGATGAGAGATTATTATTTGGTACTCATCACAAGGAAGAGATCATTATATTAAGTAACAGAAAATTGGTTTTCTGTAGTTTATCTATGAATCACATGCTGATCTACAGAATATTATATCTGAATTCTATTAGGAATAAGGGGCCAATATATATATATATATATATATATACACACACACACACACACACACACACACACACACACACACACACACACATGTTAGCTGTGTATCGGACTTAGCCGGGCAGGCCGACGGTTACCACCGTCGGTCTGTTACTTCCGTATGTCGGGAACGGGTGGCGACGTTTGATCGCACCGTTTCGAGGTTTATATATATGCTTTGTACTTTGTAATTAGGACATCATGTTCTTGTGGCTAATATGTATGTACTTGAATACAGATGAAAATAAAGACTTTGTTAACATTCTTGTAATTCATTCCTGTAAAGTCTATGCTTAAACTTGGTTACCCCAGCGGGTAAACATTTGGCGCCGCTGCCTAGACGAACTCGGAACTGGATGGCGTACGGAGACAATGGGATTATCCGTTGACGAAATAAACCCCGAAGCAGACGATGCACATACAGAACTGTACGAAGGGGAGGATAACCAAACAAGGGAATTCAGAATTCTATTGCAGGCGGCGATAGAAACGTACGTCCGTCGGGAATTAATACACGACTTTGTTACATATAAGCCTACCTGGCTTAGTTACTTTCCTGTATATATGTCTGACATTCCTGTATATATGTGTAACTTGGTTAAAAGAACTGGTCGGCAAAATGGAAAGCCAGCCAACCGACGGCCTAAAGAAAAGATGGTTCGTAGAAGGACTACAGTCGCACCTGAAGAGGAAAATGAAAATAGTTCCTCCTACTTCTTATGATGACACATATAACCGGGCAATGGACCTGGAGAGCGAGCAGAAAACGTCAAAGAAGAAAAAGAAACACCAGTCTTCTTCCTTTGAGGAGGATGAGGACGACACTTCAGAAGAGGGGATGGACAGTGATGATGCAGCAAAGAAGAAAGTCACGGCACTTCAAAAAGACATGGAGCGAATGATGAAGGAATTCAAATCCATGAAGGGAAACACAGGACGAAACGACGAAGGGGAGCTATGGTGTACGGAGTGCAAAGAAAAGGGGCACACGAAGGGCTCATGTCCCAGGAAATTATTTTGTGATATCTGTCAAGTCATGGGCCATTCCATTAAGGAATGCCTGTATAACATGAAGGCACGGGGCCCACAAGTACTCTTTACACGAGCAACCGACCACCTCCGGGACTGCCAACATAGCGCAGCAGAACAACACTGCATCATCCGACGGATACCGAAATAACCGACGTGAAGGAAGAGGAAATAGTGATAATACCAACAGGAGCCGGATACAATATGACCCGAAGGGAAGGCCAATGATACAGTGTCGGGCCTGCAACCAGTGGGGTCATTTTGCCCGGGACTGCGACAAAGGCGAGACATTCCAGAAGTTGTGCCGATGGTGCGGCCCCGGAGACCATGAAGATGCGACCTATCCGACGAAACCCGGAGTGAATTACTTGACCGTCAATGAAGAAAAGGTTCTGGCAATTACTCGGAGCCAAACAAAAGAGGCTTGGTACCCCGATCCTCGTACGGAGAAACAACGATTACAAAAGGCTTGAGAGGACATTGGAAAAGCCATGAAGGATGCAGGTGACCACGCCAGCCCCTCTTGACGGACAGATGCCGAAGACAATATAATTGGGCAAATGTTACAGACAGAGATACCAATTAAACTCCAGGACCTCCTACAGACTCTGCCTCAGTTGAGGACAGCCGTACTGAATACCTTCCCCATACGTCCTGAGGCCACTGTACAGACTGAGACTGCCGAGACAGTACAACCAAACATTCCTGGAGAATCAGTAGCGGATCCTATGTTACTTTCAGTAAATAATGGGCGACACCCAGCAGTGGTAGAAATGGGTATCCTGGGGGTGATACTGACAGACACCATAGTAGATGGCGGGTTTGTAGTGAATGTCCTCCCGGAGGAGACATGGAAGAAACTTGGTAAACTCACTCTGTGGCCCCCTACATTCAACTTACTGGGTGCCGATCAAAACGGGATCAAACCCTTAGGGACCCTCATGGCTCAGCAAGTGACGATTGGAACACAACCGTTTGTGTTAGACTTCGTGGTGATTCCGCTCAAGAAAAGAGGGTATGACGCTATCTTAGGAAGGGGATGGCTGGTCATGGAGAAGGGCAACCACAACTGGAAAAAGAACACACTCTCGATGGAAAGGGGAGGACGGAAATTTTCCATCGACCTTCGAACCCAAATGGTAAGTGAGGAAATGGCATCTTCGGAATTAGAACCGGAGGAAAAGCACGACCAACGAAATGAGAATGAAGTAGAACCAAATGACCAAGGGGTCCTAGAACTTGCAGAATGCTCCAAAGATGAAACAAGTTCCATGAACGGGCTCCTCCATTGGCAAATGGAGGATTATGAAATCTTTTAGACATATATGCTCGGAGTAGAAGAAAAAGAAGTATTCCCACCGGAATATGCGGAATACAAAGGAGAAGCTGAAGTCAACAACCGGCCAGCTCACCAGTTTGAGGGGGAAAAATCAATCAAGTACGAGGAACCATCCCTCCAGACCATCAACCTTGGGGATGAAAAAGAACTGCACAATATCCTGGTAGGAGATGATTGGGATCCAGTCCTGAAGACAACAACATTTAAAATTTTCACGGAATACAAGGATGTCTTCGCCTGGACTTACAAAGACCTAAAAGGGGTCCCACCTGAATTATGTGCACATCGGATTCCATTGGTACCAGGAGCTGTACCAATGCGGAAAAGACCGTACAGAATGAATAAGAACTACGCAGCCAGGGTGGACAAAGAGATCCAGAAGATGCTAGAGGCAGGTATTATCTTTAAGGTATAGACAAGTGAATGGGTATCTCCCATAGTAATATCCCTGAAGAAAGATACCACCCAGATACGGATCTGTGTTGACTTTCGATGCCTCAATTCAGTCATTGTCAAGGACCCCTTTCCTATCCCATTCACAGATACAATCCTGGAGGAAGTGACTGGGCATGAGATGTACTCCTTTATGGATGGATTCTCTGGGTACAACCAGATTTCCATCGCTGAAGAGGATAAGTTAAAAACAACGTTTGTGGTAGAGGATGGAGTGTACGCCTACAATCGAATGCCCTTTGGCCTGTGTAACGCACCTGCAACATTTCAAAGGATCATCCTCCACATCTTTGACAAGATGTCTGTGGGGAACTTTCGCGCTTTCTTAGATGACTGGTCCATCTTTAGCGACAAGGATACACATATGGTAGCACTGGGAGACTGCATGGAAAGATGTCGCTGAGCGAGGTTGGCACTCAACCCGAAAAAGTGTAGATTCATGGTCCCACAAGGGAAGCTTCTGGGTCATATAGTGTGTAAAACAGGGTTAAAAACTGATCCGGACAAAGTCCGAGTGATAGTAGAGCT
>MU224571.1:1096514-1108016 GCA_018584345.1 Thuja plicata | reverse complement strand
GACGGTTACCACCGTCGGTCCGTTACTTCCGTTTGTCGGGAACGGGTGGCGACGTTTGATCGCACCGTTTCGAGGTTTATATATATGCTTTGTACTTTGTAATTAGGACATCATGTTCTTGTGGCTAATATGTATGTACTTCAATACAGATGAAAATAAAGACTTTGTTAACATTCTTGTAATTCATTCCTGTAAAGTCTATGCTTAAACTTGGTACGACTTTGTCTGACATATATATAGGAAAGTCGTAAGAAACGTACGACTTTGTTACCTATATATACACATATACATATATATACATACATGAGATATTAATATATACATAGCCTATTCCTTAATCACTTGCTATTGCCCCTTAAGAGGATAGGTTGGTTTTGTTAGGGAGAGGCGGACTACATCCTCACAAGGTAGGTGAGTCCCAAGATGTGATATGGATGGGGTACTGAGGCTTTGAGGGAGCCTACTTGTAGATTGGTTTCCAAGTGCCCTATGACATGTAAATCCCCATCCTCCTTAGGATTGATGATTAAGAGAGAAGTAAGGAATTAGGGGTTAAGTATGTTAACTTTCAAAAGTATTATGAATTATGAATTGTTTCTTTATGTAATCTGATTTAAATGCATAGTTATGTATGTTAATAATTGGGAATTGGCAGCCTCTTAGCAGGGGACATTACAGAGACTAAGTAACTTACCATTCTCAAGTGCAATCCAAAACCTAGTCAGGAATTTTACGGTAAAACAAGTAAAGTCCCAATTGGGGACATTACAATGGGAGACCTCTATAGGATGTCAGACTTGTGGATTGAACGTGATCAACATAAAAGTAGAAGACTTTGCACAATAAAATGAAGGAAATTCATGCACAAGTCAAAGGCGTATAGAAGGATGTAATGTAAGATACAAGTCACATGTAAATGAGCATCAAAGGGAGAAGAATCACTATGTGAAAGAGTTGGTCATGGTGCATTTGTGGAAGGAAAAAGTTTGATGGTCCACCGGGAACTCATAAAAAATTGAAACCCAAGAAATTCCTCCTTGCAAAGATTTGCACAAATTTCGGAAAATGTGTACAAATTGAGTTGCTTGAAGCAATGGTTCTCTCACCAATATTTAATGTGTTAAATATATATTCCTATCATACTTGTGGTCCTAAAGATAGTGTGCAAGAGTAGGAAGAGAGAGATCGGAAGATACACATTTTATAGAAGTAACAAGATGAAATTGCACAAGTTTGGGATACATGCATTGCAAAGAACAAATGATAAATTGAGTACAAGGAATATCTCATTTTTTGGAAGTGTAAGGACCAAAAGAAGATTGATGGATTTGTGACACAAAGCTGAGTCAACTTGGACTGCATAATCAATCTTCCATGTATTCTGAAGTTTGAGTATGCAACTCAAATTCCTTTTACCTGGAGTGTGATGTAGGAGAATCTTAGGGGTCATGCAATCTTGCATCATCCAAAATATGTTTGAACATTAAAATATTTCCAATGCAATCTGTTTTTTTTTGTTTTCTAGTGGTATTTTGTGCAAGTGTTGTTAAATTTGTTGGTTACTCATACAAGGTGCTGATCCGAGTGTAGAGACTAGTTTGTTTTGAAGCCATGTGTAGGTGTTCTTTTGATGTGCACAGTTGGTTGCACCGCCCATTTCATTCATGGAGGACAGCATTCACGAGTTGCACATTGTGTGGTAGTTCCATGCATGCTCGTCCTCGTGCCTTCTTGACAATGTGTCATCATATAATTTGTCACCAATTTTTTTTTGTGTTTCTTAGTGATACCTTGGAAGTTGGAATGGCTTCCTTGGAACTAGATTCCTATTGAGATTGATAATACGTTTTCTTGTGAGAAAATTTATTGACAAAAGAGAGGATTATTTATATGCAATAGAGGGATTGAAGAAGGTGGTTTGTGGGGCTTGATTATTCAGGGCTCGCCAAAGAGGGATCAGAGAGGGTGGTTTGTGGGGCTTGATTATTCAGGGTTGGCCAAAGAGGGATCGGAGAGGGTGGTTTGTGGGGTTTGATCGTGGATTGATTGTTGTAGGATTCACATTGTGGAGTCTCTCTATACATTGCATTTTAATCTTTTGAGTATGAGTAGTTACATGTTTGAATGAATAAATATGTTAAATTTGTTTGTGTTAATTCTTTGAACATCTTCTTTTGTGTCTTTGCTTGTTTTCTCTATGCTTGATGACCCGTTGTTCATTTGACCTAGTACTTTTAATGCATCAGCTCATTCAGACTAGTAATATTTGCCGATTTCACTATTAGTTCTCTGAAGAATGAAGCTTTGGTAAAAATAATGAGGATTTGGTGTCAGAGAAGACATTGGATCACCGGACAGACTTATATTTATGACAATATCATATATTTTTTTTTATTAGTTTAATAATATAAATATTAATTAGTTTGATAGATATATATTTACACTGCCAGCTGCTGTTCCCCAGCTGTCCCCAAAGAAGGCACTTGTAAGTGATTTATATATTTCATGCTAGTACACTTTGGTTTTTACTTCCTAAATATTAAGACTTTGACAAAAGGTAAATTGTGTGATCTCTTCTGCTTGGAAAAGTTTCTCTGAATTTGGACAGTGAATTGCATGAGGCAGGTCACTGAAATCATCTTAATCTCAAAGCCTGAGTGCAACTTGAAGAGATGATTGAATTGAATCATATCAATAATCATGTGTTATACAGGTTCCACTTTTCAAAAAGGACAAGAAGGGGGAATCTCCTTTGGAAGGACTACTCAAAGACATAAACACGGTTAGATTTCTTCCACTTGATGTCAAATTACTGTAGTGATCATTTTTAAATTTGAATGCTACTTAAAATCTGAAACAATACTATACTGTGCCTTGATGGTCAACAATAGACATGATCAATATATTAAACAAATGGAATGATTGAAAGAGCTATAATTTGGAACAAATTGAGGGATTCCACAATCCTCATAAAGCAAGAATAAATGGACCGCAATAACAGAAAACAAGAACAAAGATTTTGAAAATGAAGTACAGCAATGGAAACCGGAAAGCAATTTTGGAATATAACAATTTGGGAAGCTCTGGAAAAGATGATTCGGCATGTCACATATATTTTCTCAATTCTTCTATTCTAATGGTTCAATACATGAGCAAGTTGATTTTTTGCTATGCAGCCAAGATTTTTGGATCCAAATGTTCTATCAAGCATCAATTTGTGGATGAATGTAACCCATTCCAGATCAAGTACACATTATGATCCACATCACAATTTGTTGTGTGTTGTTGCAGGGCGCAAACAAGGTAAAACATCATAGGTAGTTTGGTATGTTTGAAGGTTGTTACCTTTTTATATTAAGCATTGTTCAATTAGTTCTCTATCAAGACAAAGACACAAGTATGTAGTGAATTTTTCTTATTTTATCTTTTTACTACATACAAAATGTTTAGATATAACAAATGATTTATATTTTATAATATTGTATCATAAAAGTAGAAATATTGAAATATTTTTACAAATTAGTACAAATTAATGATCACAAAAATATTTTGCATCTTATATTGCATATTTACAACAAAATATATAAATATAATTAGTTGACCAAGACTGCGAAAAATTCTTCAATCTAAATGTTTTAAATGGCCTGAAAATGCACTTCACAATATGCTCTGAAGTTTGATGGACTCATAATATTAGGTCCAAAAATTTGATTACAGCAAAGTTTCTCAAGGAACAAAAGACTCATTCAACCAAGAACCTGGTTCCTTCCAATTCATGTCCAACCAATCATCTAAAAATGTCTTTTGGTTGACCCATTTCCTATTTGTGATCATATGAGAGATCTATTAAGATTGAAATAAAATATATTCAGTTCATTTGCTTCTTCCCTATATTTACAAATGATTCTTGCGCACGCTGCACACATCTATTCTTTGAGTTTCACAAGTTATTAAAGGTTTGAGAAAGTTGTAGCTATAAGAGAGAGAAACAAGTGTAGGACTGAATGGACGACAATTATTATAACTGTACCTATACGCTCTTCATGAAATATAATAATTAGTTTTAAAAGAATATAATATCAGTTATTACCCTTGTCAATTGCATGAATGCGATAAATTTGATTGCCATGCTGACCACAAATAAAATAAATTCTTTCAGGTATGCTACAGTGACCTTTTCTTTATATCCTCATCCTTTTTGAGAATAATAGTCACATCTTTGAATCTGTAGGGTAGCTTGTATTTGCTTCATTTTCTTATTTTTGAGCTTCCTGGCCTCTGCCAACAATCTTCCTTCTATTTGTGCCTGTTGCTTTTTCCTCTTCTATTTGCCATTTTGAACTGACTTTTTCTCTGTGCTGAAAGCTAGTTGTCATGTGAATATCTTGCAAGTTGCTTGTCTTAACACTCTTTGACTATTGGAATTTCTCCTACTACTCTTCGCGAACTTCATAGTACACCTGAGTTGACCTAATGGTGGAGAAATTGTACCCTTGAAAGAGAGGTTACAAGTTCAAATCCTGCAGGGTGTAGGATATGTGCACCTCATTTGTAGCATAGGTGTCTCCTGCATGGAATATGGGGTAGTCCCATATGCTGTAAGCCATCTGTAGACCCAAAAACAGAATATCCAGTATCGTGGACTATAAAAAGATCTATTTCCATTTTCTTTTCCATGAGCCCATTTCAGTGGCATCCAATATGGCTTGCATGGCTTTCAACATCTCAACAATATGCTCACTATATTAACACAGTGATCAAATTCTTCCTTCTGTATCTCTGTCAAGGGCAATTCCTCGTTTTGCTTTCTTGCTCTGATTTTATAAATGAGGATATGTTGAGGGTCAATTGAATTATCAGCCATATAGCTGATCTATAGTGCACAAGTAGTAGAAGAAACCAAAATGGACACAAATAAAAACTTCCAACTTATGGATTCTGCAGTGGTGTGTACATAGACAATAACTATCTGAAACGAAAAGAGTTCTAAAATTTAACAACCTATTCAAATATCAATAGCATAACAAAGTTTCTCCTAACTTGCTTGCTTAAGCTTTTTCATTAAGAACTTCAGTCTATTTTTCCAATCCTGCCCTTTCTTCCTTTGACATCAGGGTGTTCTTATACTTTTGCAACAATCATATCAATTACAAAATAATTCTTCATCATCTATGGTTTGTGCTGTTTAAGAATTCTTCCCAATGGCTTTGGGGTTTTACTAACTTCTAACTTCACTTGCAGTTGATGATGCATCTGATTTCAAGACTTTGACAAAATCTTCAATCATCACATCAACCAATTTTTTTTGGATGAAGTTTCTTGTACAAAAGGATCATGTCAATGCCCTTGAGGTGAATTGACATCATTAAGTATGATGCCATATCTTAAATGTCATCATATTTGTTTGACATCAGATGTCATACACTTTTGTTGAGTAAACCTTGCCTAATGTTGGACAGTCTACTTTAGATGTCAAGAATGCTTGTTTGACATCAAACTTATGTTTGAACTTTGAAGATATGTTTGGAAACTCCATTTGTCTGCTCTCAATCAGATATTAAGATTTTGATTTTTTTGATTCTACTTCCATCCATCTGTTTGAGGATATAATTTTCTAGTTGTAGGCTATGATGCCATTTTGGTTTGGGTGGTTGAATTGTTGAAGTTGGGCTCGTTTGATTCTGCTTATTTCAGTGAGTTCGAGGATATAGTTTCAACAAAAAATCCACTCTCTGCTTCTCGAAATCCACTTTTAACCCAAAATGATGTTACTGAAAAGTTTTATGTTTTGGCTGTGTATCTTGTCAAAATTTGGAACATAAGCTCATTTGATTTTTTTTTCAACTTTTAGGATATAATCTCCACCGCCAAATTACACAAATTAGACTTCAGAACTTGTCTTTGGTTTTGTTTCTGAGTCAACAGATCAACTGACCTTGCTGGATTTGTTTTGATAATAATCCATTTTGGGTCACCTCACTTGTACAACTCTGATCACCAAATGTGCATTGATGCTCACGGTCATGAATTTGAGATTGAAATGAAAGATTGCATGCTGACTTGACCATATCAGACTTCTGATCTCCAAGTAGTTTCTTTTGGATATTTATTTTTCATCTTCTAGTTGCATATTCTTATATCAATTCTTTCATCCAAAGTTTTAAAAAAAAATTTCAAATTTCTTTTATGGATTTCCTCTTATTCATATATTTTCTTTTCACATTGAACTTGGAAACCTATTGTTGCAAGGGCCAGCTTTCATGGATTTGAATTCTTAATCTATCCTATCAGGAAACTTATCCTTTCTTAGAGGCACCTATTCTATATCTTCTACAGTCCCTTCTAGAGGAAAATTATCTCTTGTTTTGTTTTCGGCAGTCCCTTTGACCCCTCGTGGTCTTTTGTTGGACATTAATAAATTTATCTTATCTTATCTACAATAAGTGTCACTTCTTTCTAGTTTCTACCCACTTCCAACTTCTCTGTAATTGCTTTTTTCACCTTTTCATACACCCTTGGCATAGATTTTGCTAAGGCTTCCACATTTTGCTGCCTTGGATTTAACAAATTTCTGGTGGTAGTTGCACTAAATGCATACATTGTACTTTTACAACACTTTTTGGCGTAAACAATTTCACTTTTACTTTTATTCATTTTGGATACTGCAAGAGTCTTTGATACCAACCCAATAAGGATAATTTTCTATTTGTCTCATCGTCTAGTCATTTGTCTGTTTGGAAAGTCTTTCATTTTCTTATGTGTTCTTAGGTGTACTTTCCTTCAACAAGATCTTCACTTCCATTGGAGTCTCTTACTGCATGTCAGAGTCCTATTGTTTATGACACACCTCTATATCTCAGTTTCCTGTAGAAATTCTTTTATTTGAGACCAACACCAACTTTCTGTCCTCCCCTACTTTTCATGTGTATTAACTCAAAACTCTTGCAACCTTTGGAGAATTTATATCTTTTCTTTATTTCTCCATGGATTGCACCTGACATACTAGCAAGGCCTTCCTGATTTCATCTAGAATGTGTCCGTGGCTTTGTACCACATTCGACATCTAATGTGGAAACTTATTTTACGCTGCTTGGTCATGACAGCTTGAAATGTTTTTTCCAATTGCACAACTGTATATGGATTTGGGTTGGAGCAGACTTCAAAACCATCTTGTGTACCTTCTCTGGACATCCAAATTCTTTGTTGTTTCCACCATCAATAATCCACTTGCAAGATTTTCCAGCCATCTTGCACACAATTTTGAGACTACTCCCTGCCACGCACCTTTTTGTCTCATTGCCTTCAACAATTCTTTGTGCAATATGAGATTTTCCTCTTTCATAGGTTTGACAGAGACAACTTGTTGTGCACCGTCTCTTGCTTCACTTCCCTTTCCCTTCTGTGCATCTTGACATTGAAAATTCCCCGATGGCCATGCTGGATACATCTAAAAAAATTCCTTCAAATCTTTGATGTTCATTCCCTTCATAGCTTTTCTTCTGTGAGATTAAGAGTCACCTTTCAAACTGTGATGGACAGGAATCTCATTTATGCTCTTTCATTTTCTTCCTTTCTATATTTAATATTGTTCGTTTTCATCAATGGTTTGTCTCAAAATCCTTTCCATTTTTGTCTTCCAATTTGGCGTTTATGGACCAACTTTTGCAGAATACAACTTTAGCCAACTCAACTATCTTGATTGGAAAAAAAATATCTTAATTTTCCATGTTTGGCATCTATGCAAAAATTAAATAATTAATTAACTATTTTATTAAGATGTCTTAAAATATTTAGAGCAACTAATATTTAATTAATAATTATTTAAAATAAAGTGATTTTTGGTTAACATTAAAATATAAATAAAATCATTTAATGTCTAAAGTATTTAATTATTTTGTCTAGAAATTGCCTAAGTGGTTGCCTAAATTATTATAAAAAGGTGGTGAAAAAACAGTTATGATAATCTTCTGGAAAATATTTTTATTGGGAGAATTTGGAGAGCTTGTTTATAGGTTCAGAACCCTGAGGACGAAAACCCTTGGGACAGTTGGATTGGACAGAAACCCACTCCATCATTAGGGTGGACTCATTTAGGATTCATGATTGGGCATAAATGAAGGAAACCTTTGTAAAGTTTCCTTTGAAGACAGGTTTTCATAGGTATTTTGTTAAGTTTCAGAATAAGGTTATATTTGGATGATTTATTGACTGGCAGAGAATAAAGTTTATTTAACAAGGAGAATTGTGGGTGAAAATAATTTTATTCTTGCTGGAAAATAAGCAAAGGTTTGAGGCAAATAAATCATTATTTTGGTCAATATTAAATAATTGTGTTTGCATCTGAGGACTTCATTATTATCGTGGTTTTCCAATTTGGCGATACAATATTCAGAATGGAAAATGAGCAAGAGGAACTATTGCTACGTTGATTTAATATTTATTGATTAGTTTTATTGTTGGAGATGGCGGTCGTATCAAAGCTTTGAAGATTAATATTTGAAGAATCGTGAGTATTTGGGTCTTGGCAGCCAAACAAGGGTGTTGAGCAGAGTTACCCAGACGTGTCCTCGATCCTATTTGACTTGTCTGGGTAATGGGGACCTCCTGGGGACACCTCGTGGACGTCCCCTAGCTGTCCCATAGTATTAATGTCTGAA
This sequence comes from Thuja plicata, assembly GCA_018584345.1. Lineage (NCBI taxonomy): Eukaryota > Viridiplantae > Streptophyta > Pinopsida > Cupressales > Cupressaceae > Thuja > Thuja plicata. The sequence goes on along the minus strand of MU224571.1, from coordinate 1,099,359 downwards.
TTTTAATAATTTGTTTGACTTTGACTCTCATATGAACTCTCAATTTAACTTATTTAACACAAATGTTATATGTTAAGTTCTATAATGTATATACATATGCTTTATCCATGTTTTAATATGAATATTTAAAATTTCCGTATATATTCAAAAATTTCTATATTTTATATAGCTGTCCCCTTTGCCTTCCCCTGGCTGTCCCCAAAATGGTTCACAAAATTGCGGACAAGGATACGCATCCCTTTGTCCTCCCAGTTCCCTGTCACGAAAACTTTGGGTAACATAGGTGTCGAGTATTTTCTCTTTATGGATGATTTAATCTTCTAGTTGGCCATTAATTAAATCCAATCGATTCATATCAAAGTTGAGTTTGGCCAATAGTTTGGATAATTAACTAGGGGCCAATTAATATTTGCTTGGAGATAATAGTTTGGCTTGAGAAGCAAATTGATAATGTTGGCATTTGGCAAATACATTATTTTAATGTAACCATTCATGGCAACCCTTCTTGCAAGGTGTTATGCTCAATAGTTTTGAGTTGATTCATTTGGGCGGCTTATGGATTCTGTTGGAGGTGTGAACAACATTGTAGGCTGATTGCATACTTTAGCGGCTACCCTATTACTCTTGACTCTCCGCTGACCATAATACTCTCATTGGCATGAATATTTTTGAGTCTTTGGCGTAAGCATTCACCCAAGGCAGGTTGTGGTGTATGGAAGGATTGGGTGCTTCTTCAAAGTCCTGAGTAAAGGACTTTCCCGAAATAGTCACTTACTATAAATAGTAAGTGTGCCAATCTGACTCAAACGAAGAGTAAACCTAAACCTCCCTAACCTCTAGAGTGGGAAAATAGCCTCTGGTTCGACCAACCGAGACCCTATATCCAATTGATTAGCCTACGAGGGTCAAATAGTCCCACGAACTCTGATGCTCACGAAAAATGGGGACATTATAGATGGTCTAGAGCTATGTCACCGGGTTTGCCAGATTTTGTGCCTGAAATTTGAAATTCGACGAACTTCAAAGAAACCCCAAAAATTCATTTAAGTTCGCCTAAAATTTCTACAGACAAATGGGCTGACAATTTTTTTATAGTAAAATATATTTTAAACATGTTAAACAATATTTTTTTGATTAAAAACATAGCATAAGTACCTTATGTGAATGTCTCGCTAAGCGTAAATTTTTTTCTTCCTGCTTACGGCTTTGCCATATCCTTTTTGGCAGTCATCATTGAGGCATTATCATTGATGCCTATTCTCGCCCATACATTGGAGGTATATACAGGTCGAGTCTCTGCAAATATACAAATTGCAAGGTTGGAAGTCAATAATTAAAAAGTCGTTATATAATTTGAGTGATATTGCAAAAAATAACAATCGATAAAACCTGTAGCCGCTGTGTTCAGTTTTGGGGATTTTCGCTTTTGCAGACATCCATACATTTTAATAGTTTGTTTTTATTTTATTAATTTATAAATAAACTTATGAACATAGTTTTAATTTTTAGTGTTGTAAAATTTAATATTTTAAAATATTCAATTTAGATTTTTATTGTAGATATATTCAATTGAATATATTTAGTATTTACAATATTAAAATTAAAATTTTAAATGTATTAAAATAAATTATCAACATTATTTTAATTTTTAGTATCTTAAAATTTATTTTTTAAAATATTTTATTTAGATTATTGTTATTAATATATTTAATTGAATATATTTTATTATTTAGTATTTATAATATTTGAATTAGAATTTTAAATATATTTATATTTAATATCTTTAAATTTATGTAAGATGAATTTAATCACAATTTTTTTTTGAATAGTTTACACTTGTTGAATTTCATTTTGGATTTTATTGTTGTCAAACACAAACACAAACTTGAACCTTGTGCTTAGGTCTAGAGGACTCATATGACATTTTTAGATGTTATTTTCGACTTTTGTTGTGTTTTCCAAGATTCTTGGAGAGAGTGTCATTTATAATAAGTCACTTGGTCAAGTCCAATTCTCATTATTTTTCTTCAGTATTACTTTAGTGCAGTCAATTTTCGATTCCAATGCCTTTCGATTGTTTCCGTAACTTAGGTTTAATACTGAGCTATATTTTAATCAAATTTATATAAGGTTGTTATTTTAGTTAAAATAATTCAATGGGTAATAAAGTAATTAATGTTATATTAATGGTCATTTAGGAATATTTAGTCAATGTATACTTGTATATGTGTTCAAAGTAGCTTCTATTTGATGCGATTATTGTGTCTTTAAGGTTTATTTAATAAAGGGTGCATGCAACAAGCTTTAAATCCTTAAAAATCTCTTAATTTCTTGGGGTTTTCAATTTGCTGAGTCTTTGCCGAGTCTGGGTGCTAAGACCGAGCCTAAGTCAAAAATCAGCTTCCGAAGTCCCAGCCTAGTCCGAGTCTTGTACCATTGCTTTTAGTTTGATGCATGTTCCTCTAATTTTTCATAATTGAAATGTTTCTCCAACTCCATGAACCTATTGATCAATTTTTAGGATTCAAACTTCCAAAGAAGTGGTAGTATCAATCTTTGGCATGCTTCCTATTTGGCCGTGGTCATTATAATCTTCTCTTTATATCTGTTAAGTTTTAGGATAGCTGCAAATTTAATAGCACTCTATGTTGCATGTATTTTCCAAATGCAACAATCTCTCTTTCATTTATATTGGGAATGAGGCTAGGAGAGACATGTCCCTTCATTGAACATGTCTATTCATTATTATTTATAAGAAAGGACATGCCTCTTCCCATTAATTATAATTTAATCAATCTTATAATGTTTCATCAATCAATTATTAATTAAGAATAATATAATAATT
>MU224571.1:1079778-1096414 GCA_018584345.1 Thuja plicata | reverse complement strand
TTGTAGTCATCATTGTAAGCCAAGAGTCTTGGCATATCTACATTATCATTGCATTCATTTGATGGAGTTATCAGTTGCATGCCTCATGTTGTTGTAATGCTCATAATGATAAGTATTTAGCTTGCACACTAAGTGTTTGTGAAAATGACAATTGGCTGTAGGTGCACATTTTACATGTAGAATTTCTTATATATGCATTCGAAAAGACCAAAAGAAGTTTTTCATCTAGTTTTTTTTCTTAGACATTGCACAGTTAGTTTGCAAGCATTTGAATATCCTTTGAAACCATTTCAAGGAAAAACAAATCAATTTGAAACAAATGACAGCAAATTAGAGGATTCATGACAAGTGTTTGACAATATTCCTTGACCCTTAAAACAACAAGTTAAGGGCATATTAGCAAGGGATATTACAGATATGATCATTTTTTTCATGCAAGGAGTACCTGCTTGAGGAACAAAACCATACAAATGTGGCCAACAAAAATGTTACAAGATGCCATCTTTACATTGCTTATAAATCTCCTTTCAAGATGATCAAACAAGGATGAAATGAAAAATCCATAATCAACTAAGATAGATCTCCAAATTACAAAGATAGAAACCTTCAACAACAATTAAAAAATCCCAAATAAAGGACAACTTCTTTGGGTGTCAAGATATCTAAGTTATCAATTAGAGTTCAATATATGCAACAAAATGTAACTAGGATTGAATTTGAAAAAAGTGCACAAATTGATTAGAGGATCTCCTCAATACCTTTTCAATGCGGCGAGGATCATGAAAAGTGGATAAAAAAGAAAAGAGTTGTGATTTTGAAGGTCAAAATAGGAGATATGACTTCAATTAACAATAAAATCCATAAGCAAGAGAATTGAAAAATGGATTTGCACCATTATGAAGTTATTAGAACTATCTTTCCAATGAGAAGTTTTCTCCAAAGATCTAGTTCGTGGGTGAAAAGTTATGAATCTATGAAAAAATGATAGTTCCACATATTTTCCTGATAGGGGGACATGGGGACACATTTTGGGGATGAAGGGACCAAGTGCCTAAATTTGGGAATGGTGAGGGGACGAAGGTAGAGCGGCGATGGGGGATGATGTTGATATACAAATTAAGGCGAAGAAATATTTAAGGCAAAATTATAGTATAACATATATGTGAGTGCCACATGAAAGGAAAATTAGTTTTCACAAAGTTAAAGGTTGCAATCGTATGTAATGGCATGTGCCATATAGAAAGTGAGTTAGCGACATGCCCAGTAGAAGTGGTGGTCTTGTAAGGGGATATTTCCCCTAAGTTCCCAAGTCTAAAAAATGTCTCATCCTAGGGACACAATTTTTTTTTTGAGGGGACATGTCTTTGTGGAACACTGAAAAAAAAAACCTCTTTTAGATGCAAAAGAGGTCAAGAAACATTGTTGGTGTGGTCCTATAGTGATTCAATTGGCTTGGTTAGTGAAATTGGTGGTAGACAAATAGAGAAACCTCGGTGGTGGTGGGGGAATAAAATATGCCACTTCAACGACATTATCCACCACACAAGTGGTGGGAATGCATTGCCACTCATTTGTAAAGTCACAATGGGACTTAGCTCCCTAGACTAGAAATGATAAAGGAAAGGGCTCAATGATATGACCTACCACATTCTATGAAACCTAACTTAGCTTAGAAAGATTAAAAAATAATATTTTAAATTAAAAACCCACATTTCATACTTGATGCTTGAATATGAATACTATGATGCAGAAAGGAAGATACATCTTAAAAATTGCTATGATTGTACTTGGATCTACTTGAGTTTATAACAATTATTATAGATTGTGGGAATAGAATTTATAGATTTCTTCAAGCCCTAGTAAAAGTTGGTTGAAGATTTTTTGTCAACAAAATATAGAGACATATACGAAAATAAGGGTTTTGTGGCCTTTTGGACTCATTGGTGAGGTTTATTTTTCCCCAAAATATACCAAAAGAAACTTCATGCACAAATCTTATTCAAATATGAGAAGAGCATTGCAAATCTAGAGCTCTAATACCATGTAAGACTTGATAGAAAGCTCTAATAACCTTCTATAAGGGAGTACAAAAAGAGAATATATTGATTTATTAGGAATGTATAATGATCAATAATGAATCAATTATAGTACTTAAATAAGGTACATATGATGCCTTACTTATATAGGCAAGGCTGAAAGATGGATGAGACAAGATTGTGGCAAGTGTCTTAATCCTATGTAATGAAACAACTAGAGATAAGATAAGATCTTGTTAGTAGTGACTTATAGAAAGATTCCTAAAGCCTCAAGTAAACTTAACATGTGAACATTTCTTAACTAGGACGTACTATGTGAAGTAGTTAGATATATAACCTATTTACACAAACAAAATGTTCACAAGGTATTGCCTCCTTGCACCGACCTTTCAAGCACATTAATTTACACAAATCTCAGTACGGTGGTTTTTTTGGCAATACTATATTGTTGTCCATCTGTCTCCTCGGGAAAGCCACATTAATAAATACATTAATTAGCATATCAAAAGCTTGTGAGCATGAGATATGATATGAAGTACTAGATGGAAAAATCTGTGTTTTTTCAATTTTATTGGATAGACATATCAAGTCGTAGATTCATTATAATATTAATGGTGATAGCAATAAATATGCTAGTCGTAATGTGGAAGGTAGAAAAATATCATATAGAAATGTTTTATGGGTAGACGAATGAACCTAGTGTGAAAGATAATTATATTTGTAGCAAGCTATTGTAATAGAGTAGAGGTGAACAGCAATGTCGAGGGAACAATTCTAACAATTAAAGAAGTGAACTTGATAAGGAACCTATGACCCCAAAATGATTGTCATTAGACCTATTCTTGTCATATAAAGAATAGTTATAAAGGAAGATCATCTTAAGAACATTATTATTTCTTTGTAAGATTTAAAAATGATGCATAACATCTAGATCATCTTTCGATCATTAAGTGGCTAATGTTTTGAGTAAAAAAATGTGATTATATATTTTATTTTGAATTATAATGTAACAAGGATTATTTATTTAGTCTTTTTTAAATTCCAATATGCAAAACAGTGTTGTTGAAAAAAGCCTTTTGGAATATTGGGAAGTTAGTCTTTAGATAAATTCCATGGAATCATGACATCTCATTGTGTGGTTCTTGTTAGGTTGGTCCCTAGGTGGATCAAGATAAAATATATTATAGCTTAATTATATCAATGCTATCCTAAAACTTAACAATATCAATGCTCTTATTTAGTTTCTTGGGGTTGGTTTGCAAGTTGCTCTCCAATTTCACTCTTTTCCCTTAAATTTCCTGTTTGATGTTTGATTTTAGTGGCCTCCGATGTGGCCTGTATGTCTTTCAAAATTTCAGCAACATTGCCAATAAGAGCTACAAAATTACTCATCATCTTCTATTTGTTGTGGCAATTAGTGTTTCCTCCCACATCCCTTTTGAGAATCGAGTTCCAAATTTAATATTGTTCACCATGTGGCTGACTTCACAGCAGCAGTCAAATGTTTTGATTAACTCCATTGGAAATAATCTCTTGGAGAAAACTTTGGACAAATTCTCCTTAATGACAAAAGGACTGTATCTATGCCCTTGAATAATATTGATGTCATGGAGTTTGATGCCATAATCTTGGCATCATCATACTTTCTTGATGTTGGACATCACAACTTTCACACAAGAACATTTTACCTTACATTGGATTTCACACCTCTGATGTTGACAGAAGTTTCCTTGACATCAGATGTAACATCTCTGATGTTGGGAACACCTTGCCTAACATAAGATGCTAGATCCTAGGTGTGGGAACAATTTGCATAACCTCAAATGTCACTCCGGTGAAATCGGAAACACCTCACTTGACATTCCTAACCTTCATTCTTAACGTTCAAAAAGCTTGTACTTAGTGCAAGACTCCATTTTTCTAGTCTTAGTCAAATTTTTGAACTGCTTATTTGGTTCTCCTAGTATTTATGACATTTCAACCTAAGTATTAGTTATGATGTCATTTTTATTGCTTTTTTGGGAATCTTTAAACATTGGTTCATTTGGTTCTTCTTTTTGAGTTGGAGGATAGAATTTCTACCATTAAACTTAATCATTTGCTTCTCCATGTTTGTATTAAACTGAGTAGAATGGATCTGGTAGTTATGATGTTGTTTTGGCCATACCTAGTCAATTGTTTTAACATGGATTCATGTGATTCTCCTCAGGTTCATCAATGTGATGACAACTTCCAGCAAGTTCACCATTTTGACCTGCAAACTAGCCTTTGGATTTTTTCCTATGGTGGTTGGCCAATCTTGACACTTTTTTTTTTCCTTATAAACCTTTTGGGATCTCTTCACTTATGCAACTTTGACTCTGGCCTTGTAGGATGACCTTTTGTACAAAGTTATCTATTACATCACTTGACTTGGGGAACATGATAAAGAGACGCTAATATAGGTAAGGAAGGTGTCATTACATCGTGACACTTGATAATTGATGGGGGTAAGAGATGACTAAATGAACACTACCGTCTAATTTATTTAGTCTTCTAACTAAACAATGTGGTTAAGTGAACAAATGGAAATGATGGGTAGGTGATGAAGTCGGAAGTCAATAATGCTGCTTCAAGTAACGATTTGAGAGTGTGCCTCTTGGGACACAAGGAAAGCCACATTCAAATCTTAGCCTGATTGAATGCTATTTAGAGTGCTTTATTAGCAAAGTGACTGGAGGAACACTTGAAGCTCAACTTGATTAAATGTTTTTGGGGTAAGAGGAGGTTGCATTAGAAATACGTTGGACTCATTCATCAATTCAAATTTTTTTGTGGTGGTTCTAACTTGGGTTATAAGGAAAGTCATTCCCTAAATAAGCTAGAAAAGCTACCTTGCCTTGGATCACGACTTCCATTGTTGTCAACCAATTTTGGGTAGTAAAACTTTGCAGCTTTCCATAATCATTTTAGTGTCTCAAAAGAAAGCTCCTCACAAAGAGGTGCATTAAATAAATCAATAATTTTAGGTTGAGACCAAATCTCGAAGGTTTTGAAAAGACATCTTGAAAAATTAAGATGCATGCTTTTCTCTCTACTGCAAGATCTTATATGATAATTTTAGAACATCATCTTTGTGATGATTTACCTTAACCACCTAACTTGCTCATAGCAGTAACCATCCCAAGTTTTTTTTACAAAGCGATGTTTGGAATTTTTTAATAGTTCACATTGGCTTTACTCCTTGATCTCAGTTTCTCAGGATTTTACTTTCTTTTATTGATTATGGATCTTATGTTTGAATCTTCGTAGTGATGGAATAATGTGACCCATTAGGAGCTGGACAGTTAAAGTGTATTGCAGATGAAAATGTATGTTTGAATTAAGAATGGTATTACTTGATGATAGCTTTATTCATATGTTCCACCAAGTTTCTGGGATGGTAGTAGATGGGGTGGCTTGTTACAGGGATGGTTGGTGATGGCAAAGGGGACAACTACTAAAAAAATATGGAAATTTCATATACTCATATGATAACACTTATGAGGGTTTCATCATATACGTTACATATCCTTAATACATAACATTTACAACAAAATGCCTAATGGATGCAAGTTCCAGCTACAAAATGGCAAAAACATAGAAAATATGCTGCTACCCCCGAACTTGTGCAATCAATGAGCCTATCTCCCTTGTCTCAGGATTGTTGCAGTTGACACAAGCAACAAGAAGTTCCTTATTTTGTTTTGAGATCGAGGCTGCCTCAATAAAATTGAAATCTTTGCTGTTATATATTGCAAGCAATTTTGTGATTGCAAAACAACTAAAAACTGTCAGTGTTAGAAAACCACTGGCCTTGAGACTGAAACACAACCTTGAGAGGTACCAAATAGAGCTTGAAATCCTAGGTATATTTTTGCCCGATTTTCTCTTGGAAAGCTCTGCTATTTCGCCAAGCAAAATGGCTGATAACTGCTTTCAGATCTTGCAAAGTGAACCTCAACAACATGCAGGTGTCATATACCTTAAAGAAGCTTGAAAATCTGTGGTTTTGCAGACCAAAATCTCTCATTTAGGGTTGAGAGTTGGGGGCCCACAAAAGAACAATAATTTTTTAAATTTATTTTGGGCCTTATTTTTAAAAATTTGAGTGTAATTGCAAGGGGACGGTTTGCTGTTTACGAGACAGTTAGGGGATGGAATTGGAGTCCATAGTCACCTCGGGAATGTCTAGCCGTCCTTGTGTTTCAGAGATATTAGGGCCATTTTTTATTGATTAAGGATGGCACAACGACTTTTCTGGGGCATCCCAGGTATGGGAACATGTCAGAAAATACTGGGAACATGTTAGAAACACATCCCTGGGAGCATAGATCTATGGACATTCTTTTGCAATATAAGTTTGTGATAATTTTTCATGTACAATCTATACTGATGTAATGCCTTTAGTTGATAAGTTTTTTTGTCCTTTAATAAGATAATACTAGGTGATGATTTTGTTTATGTATCTCACAAGTTTGCTTTACAATTTTGTTTGCCATATTTATTTCAAATAGGGCATCCATTGTTCTTAACTATTTTTAGTACATAATTGAAAATTGACATTTAAAAGTCAATCTGAAATGGATATTTTCAAGTTAGACAAAGCTTGAAATTTGAATGCTATCCATATTTTCTGCTTTAATTTTTCCCTTTATTTATCACCATTTTGAAACTATTTATTTGTGCATTGAGGTCTCTATTCCTAACTTTACAAGAGGCACTAAGAAATCAAGGCTTATTCTATATACTGTCATGTTAAAATAATTGTGCTCCTTTATCCTATACAAGACATATGTAACACACCATATTGAACTTACCTGATATATGCTACCATCTTCCAGTGGTATTGTGGTCCCCCAGTGCAGCACAATTTCTCTACCCCATGCCAGCTTGTGGGGAAGCCTCAAATCACAGGTATGGTTGGTAATACTTACAGAGTTGTGTTAGGGTCTAGTATATATCGTTTTAAGGACTTATTTATTTCTTCTGATGTCATGTTTACATAAAATAGTAATGTTATATTTATGCTCCATGTATTTTTTAATGTTTTTTTTTTCAATCTATAGTGCTGTCAACCTTATTGAACCTGATTTAGAAGTCCATCCACGGGCTAAATATGCATGGGAGCACTGCCAAAAAGTTGAACTGAATGCTGGTGATGCACTTTTTATACCAGAAGGATGGTAATATGTCAATTTAGTGAAAGTACATTGCTGCTTTTCATGTCTTTTACATTAATTTGTGAACAATTTTTTGAGGTGTATTGCCCTTTTCATGTCTTTCACATCATTTTTTTCAATTTAATACATAATTAAAGCTTGTGATACATTATTAAATATTTCTATTATTCATCATCGTGAAGAATGATTCAAGCTCTCTCTAGTTCTTATGAAATGCATTAAAAGTATTAATAAATGAGTTCAATATCTCCCTAGGCTTCAAATAATATTTATTTGTCTAAATATTATTTGTAAATATTATTTCCATCTATTTAGCAGCATCTTAAAAATCTTGTTGCCTACCTACATGCTTAAATTTGTGATGTAAACTACATGAATCTTATTCTGTATGTCCTGTTTTTGTAGGAGAATTCATGGGAGAAATATTCTCTGAATGTGATCAATGGAACTTTGAAAAAGGGAACACTTCAAATAGATAATTTATAAACATTTTAATTTTTTAAATGATTGTAGGAGACACGTGAAGAAAGTATATCAGTATTGATAAAGGCATGCAAATTCTAGATTGCACTTTGATTAGAGTATGTCAATTCAAGATTGCTTGGAGTGCAAAATTAGTGTAAATGACTGTTGTTGTACCACACTTTCCTAGTGGAGGCTAGAAATTTATTGGAAATATTAGTTCAGACATTACTTCAGGAGTTGCGAAGAGGTACACATTAAAGTGCATTATTTTGAGGTAAGTGAAGTTACATGTCATGCAACTTCGAAGTGCTAGTTTGTAATAATCTTCACCGTTAGTCTAACTGATGACTGCATTGTTTTCTTTTTAGCGTATAGGATTTTATAATGCAACTTGCTTGCAATTAGTTCCTAGAATAGAAGTGGTAGCTAACTTATTTACATTCATGCAATGACTGTGTAAACATAGCAAATAAATAAGTACTATTTTCCATAGATGGCAGACTTGGACTTGGCAAAAATTCAGCAGACCGAGAATTTCTGTTTTGGCAAAAACTCAACAAAAAACTCGGCAACTTAATAAATTGCTTAAGTTTCTTCAAAAACACACTTTTTTGCAAAATTCAAAGACAAATATATCCAATGAGTCCATAAATGAGTACAAAAGTGCATTCAATTATATTTGATTCATTTGAATACAAATTGAGTGCCAAATTGCATCATCATGCAAAATACTGATACAATAGTTAGCTTGCAGCTATTATGCATTTATGATGTTTGCCTTTGAAAATCACCATCATAATTCCTAAATTTCATATTACTGCATTTGACATCTTCCTCTATCCTAGTCTAGTGAAAATTTGGGGAAATGCTCTAAGCTTTGCACTTTGCTGTAGCTCCCTGCTCGACATTGAAGGATGTGTTTGAGGCTTTGATTCAACCAAATCAATGAAGTCCTCTAGTTTATTGTCTACCTTTCCTTGTGCAAGGTTGAAGGTTGTATTGTATTTTATAATAATAATGGTATTTGAATTTTTGATTCTTAAAAATGTTACTTTATCACTGATCAATGATATTATGATAGAGATAAAGATAATTGTCTAAGTTGTCGATTCTAGTCTCTACTTCCAAATCCCCTTTTTGTAATCAAATTTCTTATATGAGAAGAGATCCCAATAAGTAGTGCGGGTCTAGGAATGGAGATTCTAATGGGGTTAAGGGAATGCCCCTTGTAGGGGTAGCGCTCCCAGTGGGGGTCTCGGGGCAGTGCCCTTTATGGAGGTTTCAGGGCAATGCCCCCAATACTGCCCTTTGCGGGATCCAAGAGCAGCACCCTTGGTGCATTCCCTGTTGCAATACATGGTGGGAACTTGGGGCAGCGCACCTACCACCAAGCCCAATTTGGCCTTTGAAACCACATAAAACTTCTTGTTACACACCATTTCACAAAATTATCACTTAAGGGAGAAATTAGGTATTTGGCACATTTTTTTGAAAAATATTTGCTCTGCAAGTGCTATGTGAGGAAGTGTGAGGGGTGTTATTGCATTTATAGGGCAAAATCTTGACTTTTTTGACTGTTTTTTGCATTGTGTTGGTGATTCCCATTTTTAATGTATTTGGTGAGTTTTTTTTGTCAAACTAGCTAAGTTTTTGGTGAGTACACACCAAATACTCTTTGGGTACCTGCCAAAAACTTGGTGAGTTTCTCTAGTGAGTTAACATGGGGAAAACACTAGTTTTGCAATTAACTTGGCAAGTTTTTGGCAGCTTGGCGAGTACTTGCCAAGCCTACCAACTATGTTATTTACACTTAGTTTTATAGTAGTAATTCTCATTTTTGTCTATTGTTGAAATTACTATTCATTGATTATTTATTATTGTTAATTTAGATTTTATTCTTTTAATGCCTATTTTTTTATTAAGTCCCTATTGAGGTTTTGTGTTATTTGTTATGTTTGTTGAGTTAGATCAAATTACTTACTATGGATTTGCAAGCTTTGAAATGTAGGTTTATTCAAAGTTGGAGATTGCGTCTTTGTGTTGATCCCTTAATATAATTTACTAAAGCAATTGTGTATTGTTTAAACTTTAAACCTATTTAGTCTTTATGCCTACTTGCATTGTTTATTCAATTGAAGGGTTTTCTTTTAGTCAAAAAGCATAAAAAGCCTTTTTCTTTGTATAGAAGCGTGTCATCCATTTTCTCTAGATGAATAAATAGTATACATATCTAATATTTTAGTATGATCATGAATCATCCAAAAAACTATAAATATTGTAAATACTAATAGTAAGTACACATAGTTCATACTAGGTTAGTTTTTGTTTTGTATGGAGTTTTCCCTTCTAATTCAAAGAGTGGTTCTACTACACATCTGTTTTGCTTTGTATTACACTAAAAGGTTCAAATAAAAACATAATTTTTGGTGACTTTATTGGGAAACAACAATAGACAAAGTAGTCTTTATCATTTTAGACATTCAAGTTTGGCACATAAGTTCTAGAACTCATAGAAATATTTTTCAGTTCTAAAAGAATCACTACAAGCAATGGCTGATTTGAAGGGTAAATGTGTCAAAAAACAACTCCATTGCTACCATGGGGAAATTAGATTGGTCCATGGGAGTTAATAGAATGTCATAAAATTTCTTGACGATGAAGGAAGAATTTTCCAAATTTCTATCATTTCTTTAATGGTCATCTTAATTTGTTTAGGTAGTTTCTATTTCTGACTTTTGTTTACGTTTGTTTCTTTAAGAAAGATTGTAATGTAATTGTCTATATATTGTAAACTCCGTTTTCATTATTGAATATACAATTACCATTACATATTATAAGAGTGGATCAATGGGGTTTTTTAAAGTTTGGCAAATTTTTTAATAAAAATTCGAGGCCTTCCTATAATTCATTCCAATTTTTTTTTGATTTTTTTATGAAAAAAATCATTGAAAGTTTTTTGGCGATTTTTTTTAATAAATTTTTAGGTGGTTTTTTCATCTCCAAATTCGAGGGTTTTGACCAATGATACATGACTCTGAGAGTCCTGGCCAGACTCTGCAAGTCCCGAGCCGAGCCGAGCCAAGCCTCTAGAGTTTTTTTGGCTTTGACTCTGGACTCGGCCGAGTCCAACAGAGTCTTGGCTGACTCGCTGAGTCAGCCGGGCTCTACTAACTCAGTGAGTCCCACGAGCAGGACTCTGCCGCAACCGACCATGCCAAAAAATAAAAAAATAACAATTTTTAATTGTTTTCAATGATTTTTTTTCTTATTTGCCTTCTTTAAGACCTAAAAGGTCATTCCTTCATTTGCAAACAAAGAAGAGAGAAAAAAGGCTTGAGAGAAGATTATTGGGGTTTTAGAAAATAGATCAACAGTTCGATTGGCTCTCATATATTGATTGCTGATTGTTTGTGCAAGTTTGTAGCTTGCATTCACACATTGAGAGGAGCTAAAAGAAGCATTTGGAGGTCTCTACAAATTTGAGGTGCATTTCTTCATTTTTGTGTTGTTTTCTGAATTTTTTACATTCATATTTCCATTTTGTTTACATTTGTTTTAGTTTTGTTCCATTTTATGTTGATGAAAAACTTGAAAGAAAGAAGCCCTAGTGTTTGATTTTCTTTATTGTAGATGCTTATTTTTATTTATTTATGATATATTGCAGCAGCAACATAATGTCTCAGCCTGAGGGTAGTTCATCTAGGCCTCCATTTAACCCAGATGCAGACCCTGTTTGTGTAGGAAGGGATAAGGCTTGGAAACATGCCATCCCTAGACCAAAAAAAGGAGTTGTTATATGTTGGCATTGTGGTGTTAAATATAGTGGGGGAGGTATTAACCGATTGAAGTATCACCTTGCACATATATCAGGGCATGATGCTAAAGCATGCAAAGGAGCACCCCAAGATGTTATACGTGACATGCAAGCTCATTTAGAGGAGTATGAAGAGAAAAAATAATTAAAAATGAAGCAACAAAAAGAAATGGCAAACTTTGGTGGAGAGGCCTCTTCAAATCTTCGTTCTTCGTTACTTCCATCTAGTAGTGGTACTGCAAGTCTGACCATTGGGCATTGGATTCGTAAGAAGAAATCCACACTAGATTCTATTTTTGTTCCACACACGACTCTGGGTGCCCAACCATCGCTTGAGAGCATGGGTTGGAATAAGGAGAAGCATGAGGCTGCGAAAATGGCACTTGGAGATTTTGGGTTCTACAACAACCTTCCATTTAATGCAGCAAGGTACTTATTATTTTAATTTCTATGTCTTGAATTTCTTGTTTTCAAGACTCAAGAGTATGCCACATTGATTATATTCATTTTTAAAGTTGTAAGTAAAACTTAATAGTATACTTATTGTGTTTATTTAATTTGTTTTAAGTCTCCTTATTGACAAATTGCAATAGATGTTACTATTTGTGGTCTGGGGTTCAAAGCCCCTAATGATAAGGAGCTAAAAGGTCCTATTTTGACCCGAAAGGTGGATGATGTTAAAGTCGCAATTGCCAAGCAATGTGAGGTATAGAGGAGGAAGGGTTGCACCATCATGGCTGATGGTTGGACTGATAGAAGAAGTAGAATATTGTTGAATTTTCTTGTCTCATCAGGTAATTGTAGAACTTGTACTAAATTTAGTGATTAAGTTTTTAAATTTTGATTGTACTACTACTAAATTGCTTTTTTTTTTCTTAGGTGCCATAGTGTTTTTGAAATCAATTGATGCTTCAGGGAAAACAAAAAATGTTGAGTATCTTTGTGAGCTATTTGAGGAAGTGTTGAAGGAGGTGGGTGAGGAGAATGTGGTACATGTAGTCACGGATAATGCAGCAAATTATGTTGCTGCAAGTAAACTTCTTGTGTAGAGGGACCCTACCTTGTTTTGGACCCCTTGTGATGCTCATTGCATTGACCTCATGTTGGAGGATCTTGGCAAACTCTCCTGGATAAAAACATGTGTAGAGCACGGAAGGAGTATTTGTAAATTCATATATAATCATACTTGGGTCCTCAACCTTATGAGGAATTTCACAATTAAAAAAGTGTTGGCTAGTCCAGGGGTCACCCGATTTGCAACAAATTTTATCATGTTGCAATCCTTGCTTCAGTCCAAGGCCAGTTTGAAATGCATGTTTGTAAGTGAGGAGTTGACCTCATCATCATATGCGTAGAGCAATGCAAGGATTGAGACGACAGATTGGGTTTTTGATGAGAGTGGCTTTTGGCAATTGACCAAGGAGATTGTGCAAGTAATTTTCCTTTTTGTCCTCATTTCCAATTCCATTTCATTTCATCTTTTTTTGTTTACACTTGTTTATGTTCATTGTTCATTTTTAAAACTAAAACTTAAAACTTAAAGCTTAATGTTTCAACTTTCACAATGATTACAATTCATAGAGCCTCTTATTGTTCTCCTACAGATTGTTGATGGAGAGAAGCCCGCAATGGGATATATTTATGAGGGCATAGACACGGTGACAGAGGCCATTAGATCTTTTTATACAGGGAATTGGGCTAAATATGGTCCCATATCATATGTCATTGATCGACGATGGCACAAGATGCTTCACAGGCCTATACATGCAGCTGCTCACTATCTTAATCTGACATTCCAATTTAGCCCAGGTTTCAAGGCTGATGATGAGGTGTGGAGTGGGCTCTATGATGTTGTAGAGAGAATGTTAGCTAATTCAACAGTTGAAACAAATGTAGTCCGTGAGATAGAAATGTATAGGAATTCACAAGGAGACTTATGCAAGAAAAATCAGACACTACTGATGCCAGGTAAAAATCTATGATTCTAATTTCTAATTTCTTATTCTATTACCATTTTACGTTGATAAAGTCAAAGTTATAGAATTGATTTTTGAATTTTCTTGTTTCAGATGCATGGTGGGAGATGTTTGGTACTTCAGTGCCAAATCTACAGAGGATTGCAGTTCGTATCTTGAGCCAGCCATGTAATGCTTCAGGATGCGAACACAACTAGAGAATGTTCAAGCATATACACTTGAAGAAGCACAACAAGTTGGCAGTGAAAAGGGTGAATGATCTTGTGTTTGTTCACTACACCTTTGCCTTCGTCACAGACAGATCTTGGGTGTTAAAATTCTGGATCAGATTAGTAAGTTGTATTTTAAATTTTATCTCCTCTTTTTCTTGTCTTTCTTACAGTAATTTTCTATGCCAAATTACAGTATATGGAAATCACAAATAATTCTCCAAATTATTGTCTCTTTGAAAATCTATATGCAAGGTTATAAGGTACAAATTGTACCCATACTGCAGAGGATTATTGAATATGTTATTTATCAAAGATGCCGATGTATACACTTGAGGCTGTGTAAGTTATGTATCACTCTGTATTATCTCCATCGGTCTCAGCACACATTAATATGCTATGGACAGAGTACGTGGAGTCATGCCCACGATGGAGCATGACTCTACATGGAGTCATGTTCCATCGTAGACATGACTCCAGGAATGAACTAATCCCTTTAATAACAATTGACTATTAAGTCGATAACATGTAGCCCGATTCACTTTGGACAGTCAGTTTATTAATTCGTTGATATTTAATATGTTTAATAATAATGTAAAGTATATTATATATATACTATTTTCTTATGTGATATAAACATATTAATTTAATAATATAATCATATTTATAATTTCACATAATGATATTTTTATATATATGTAATTATATAATAAAGAATCATTTTTTATTATATACATACATATATATATATATTCACATGATTAATTTCATTATTAATTTGATAATCTATCTCATAGACTTTATCAGACTGAAGCTACAAAAATATGAACACTCCCTCTTAGTTAGGGAGGATAATGAGTAAAATAACACAAAGTATGAAAATAGATTTTACCTCAATGTAATATCAAACTGAATGATATGTTCACAGATATCATAGATATCTACCATAATGATATCATCTCATGATATCAGGAGTAATGGCCAACAAATATCAAGTCTCATGATATTCACCAAGTACTCTCATTGTCCGTAAGGTATGTGCACAAGTATCACCCATGTGATACCTACCATAGGGACATCATATTCATGGTTTGTACATGGATGTTAATCCACCATGATATATCTATATGATACAACTAGTAGATATCAGTGACGATATCTATCTCTCAGTTGATATTGATTTACAAGATATGATATATCATGATCTGCTTAGATATCAACTATATGATATCCATCATGATAGAAGGTCAAGTTATTGTAAGATCGTCACCTTGCAATAACTTCCAGAAGTACAAGTGATAATCATTTAGAAGTTGTCACTTAATGATGTACACAGGGCCCATAAAGTCATGAAACAACACTCATGATTAAAATTATAGAAACATTTCATTAGTACAATGATTTAAAGATGTTGAGACCCATTCTCAGTAATTACAACCATACCAAGCTTACCTCTGAAGTATTCTACCTTCGTTTTCGCAAGAGCCTTGGTAAGGATGTCTGTTGTCTGGTCATCTGTATTAACATACCTCAACTCAACTACATTTTTCTCCACCATGTCTCTAATGTAGTGATAAGGTATCTCAATGTGTTTAGATCTGCTGTGAAATACTGGGCTCAAGGAGAGTTTTATACAACTTTGGTTGTCACTGTGGATGATGGTAGGTTCCAGTGGCTTCCTGAATAATCCAACTAGAAGCTTCCTCAACCATACTGCTTCTTGTGCTCCCATAGATATTGCAATATACGTTACTTCTATGGAGCTCTGAGCAACTGAAGATTGTTTTCTATTGAACCAGGATATCATAGCTGATCCTAAACTGAAGCAACATCCTGAGGTGCTTTTCCAATCCACAATATTTCCAGCCCAATCTGAATCAGTGTACCCATGCAAGTTAAGATCTACATATTTATATCTTAACCCATATCTGATTGTGCCACAGAGATACCTTAAGATGTGTTTAGCTGCTACTAAGTGTAATTGCTTTGGTTCACACATGAACTGACTAATTGCATTCATTGTATAACAAACATTTGGTCTGGTGTTCACCAAGTACATCAGAGATCCAATTATTTGTCTTTAGAGAGTAGGATCTGCAGTTTCTGAGTCAGTAGCCGCTTCTTTTAACTTGTGCAGATTTGTTTCCATTGGACTAGACATATGTTTGCAATCCATCATCCCGAATCTTTTCAGGATGTCAATAGTATACTTCCGTTGATTTAGGATAATGTCATTTTGTTAATGTCTATAGCTTCAGTTGTATGATCATTTAGAATACATATAATACTTAGATATTGATTAATCATAATATATTATATATTATTATTAATTATGTAAACTTATATTATTCTAATATATTATTGATTAATGAAACATTATAATGAATAGACATGTCCCATGAAGGGACATGTCTCTCCTAGTCTCTTTCTCAATATAAATGGAAGACAGATTGTTGCATTTGGAAAACACATACAATATACAATCTACGCAGTGCTATTACATTTGCAGCGATCCTAAAACCTCAATATGGTATCAGAGCCAAGCTGCAAATGTAAGAAAGTGTTTAAAGGCGTGGTAGATAGATTGATTTCAGAAATAGCGAAATAGCTAAATAAAGCGGTGGAGAATAGAGAAAATCAGAGACAACCAAAACACGACCGTATCAGGAGTTTGATATATCATCAATCTATCCTAACTAAGAAACTATTATTCGTTGGAGCCTTAAACATGTCGAATACTCTTAGGAACATCGATCTTTTAAATTGATATTGAATAATAAGTGTCGGAAATATCTCCATGAGACAAATATAAATATTTGAGTCAATCATTAAAGGATGAAGTCATCCTAATCGTTCCTTGTTCACATTGTAGAGAGATGGAATTCTTTCAGCGTGCTTATTGCTACTATGGTTTTGGGAAAATGATTTTATTGGA
>MU224571.1:1059219-1076002 GCA_018584345.1 Thuja plicata | reverse complement strand
TAGGATCCTTCTGAACTTAGTATTACACATTGACTGGACCATATGAGAAATGTCATGTAGTGGCATATCTCTATGTAAACTTAGTATCCATATGGTAGACATCATGAGACATAATTTCATTACACATTATGGACATTTATGGGCTATGTTGAATATCATGTGACTTGGTATTCCTGCATATACCATATCTCCTGATATCACAGTGAGGTGATATCTTCCCTTTTTCAAAATTAATGAATTTATTACCTTGATGGATTTTATCTTCTCTAGCTAAGAGGGAGTGCTGATGTTTTGTGTAGCAATGGTGAGCTTCATATGTGTTGACAAGGGAGACCACTACACATTTCGGTTGATCATCCTCCCTAGCTAAGAGGAAGTGTTAATGTCTATAGCTTCAGTTGTATGATCATTTAGAATACATATAATACTTAGATATTGATTAATCATAATATATTACATATTATTATTAATTATGTAAACTTATATTATTCTAATATATTATTGATTAATGAAACATTATAATGAATAGACATGTCCCATGAAGGGACATGTCTCTCCTAGTCTCTTTCTCAATATAAATAAAAGACAGATTGTTGCATTTGGAAAACACATACAATATACAATCTACGCAGTGCTATTACATTTGCAGCGATCCTAAAACCTCAATACATTTGCATGCTGCCATACTTCTAAGCCTAAGAAGTACTGAAGAATTCTGAAATCCTTCATGTCAAATTCGAATGC
This sequence comes from Thuja plicata, assembly GCA_018584345.1. NCBI lineage: Eukaryota > Viridiplantae > Streptophyta > Pinopsida > Cupressales > Cupressaceae > Thuja > Thuja plicata. Next base: position 1,075,258 of record MU224571.1, on the reverse strand, counting down.
TAGATCTTGTTTGCACTTAGTGATGAGATGATCTTCTCCTGTGATTAATAAATCATCAACATAAAGAATCAGAATCAACATTTCTCCATCTACTACCTTGAAGTAGAGATTTGGGTCTACATCATTTTTGGAGAAACCAAGTTTTGATAGATAATGATCTATTCTTTCATACCACGCTCGAGGAGCTTGTTTGAGACCATCTAGTGCTTTCTTCAATTTGCAAACATGGGACTGTTTCTCGTGCACTACAAATCCTTCAAGTTGTTCTAGGTATACTTCTTCTTCAATCACATAATTTAGGAAGGCAGTCTTTACATCCATCTGATGAATTTTCCATCCTTTAGCTGCAACAATAACAATTACAATGTTGACTGAGGTATACCTGGCAACTGGAGCAAATGTTTCTTCATAGTCAATACCTTCTTTTTGAGAGAAGCCTCTTGCAACAAACCTAGCCTTGTGTTTTTCAATGCTTCCATCTGTTGCATGTTTGATTTTAAATAACCACTTGGAGGAGACCATTGATTTTTCTTTGGGTTTGGGTACAATATCCCATACATCATTCTTTAGAATGGATTTATACGCTTCAGTCATGGCATCCTTCCAAGTTTGATGTTGAAGAGCTTCCTCAATATTTGAAGGCTCTGAATTTATGAGCTCACTCATGAGTGCAACATAACTGGAAAATCTATTTTGGTCTTTTGCTTTCTCTTAAAGTTCCTAGTAGGGCTGCATATTTTCCAGCTTCTTCAATCATCTTCCTAGCCCATAGAGGTCTTTTCTTCTTTACTCTAGATTCATCAGAGGTATCCATGGATTCAATGAAATTATTGTCTTCTCTGATTCCTTGAGTCTCCCCCTGAATCTCAGGAGGAGGGATCCTTTTGAGGATCTTCATCATTTATTTCATTTTCATCCTTGGATCTTCTAAATGCAATATCTTCTTCAAATATCACATCTCTGCTTAGTTCAATGTGTCTTTGTCCTGGAATGTATACTCTGTACGCTTTTAAAGTTTCACTATATCCAACAAGAATTCCCTTCTTCCTAGATATTCTAATTTAGATCTTTTCTCTTTAGGAATGTGAATGTAAATTGGACAGCCAAATATTATCAGGTGACTTATATTAGGTTTAATTCTAGTGAATTCTTCTTTAGGGGTTTTGTTTTCTTGATGGGAGTGTGGGCATCTCTTCTGGATGTATACTGTAGTACTAGAAGCTTCAACCCAAAGATAAGTTTCTAGGTTTTGATCATGCATCATGGCTTTTGCAACCTCAACAATAGTTCCGTTCTTTCGTTCCGCAACTCCGTTTTGTTGAGGGTTGTATGGAATAATGAAATCCCTCTTAATCCCAACATTTTTACAAAATTTTTGAAAGATTTCTGAAGTGTATTCCCTCCCATTGTCTGTTCTTAGTGTTTTAATCCTCTTCCTTGAAATGTATTTTTCTACTAGAGCCTTAAATTCTTTAAACTTCATAAGAATTTCTTTAGACTCTTTACATTTTAGAAAGTATATCCATGTCTTCCTAGAGTAGTCATCTACAAAGATAATATAATAAAAAAATCCTCCTATGGAGGGAACAAACATAGGTCCACATAAATCAGAATTAACAAGTTCTAGTATTATTTTAGATTTACTTTCACTATTGCGAAAAGTGCTTTTGGGGTTCTTCCCTAATGCACAACCTTTGCAAGTCCCTTCATGTTCAGTTTTGAGCCTAGGTAGTGCTGTTACCATTTTCTCTAAAGAGGGTAAGCCACGGAAATGAAAATGTCCTAGTCTCCTGTGCCAAATTTCACTTGCATTGGTTGACTCATGGATTAAGGCTTGAGAGGGAGAAGTGCATAGCTTGTAGAGGCATCCATGCCTTGTTCCAATAGTATGAGCATTCTTGATGTTTGAGTTCTTGAACCAAGCTAGTACTTTCCCTTCCATGAAAGTAATTCTGTACCCTTTGTCTTCGAGTGCTGAAACAAAGACTAAATTTCGCTTGATTCCGGGTACAAATAGTACACCTGTGAGTTGGAGAGAGATGCCTGTTTTGAGGTTGATTGTGCAGGTCCCAATTCCCTTTATTGGATAATTTGTATCATCTCCAATAGTTACTTCTTTATTAGAATTTTCATCTATGGAATCTAGATGTTCTCTGAAGCTTGTTATGTGCCGGGAAGCCCCACTGTCTATCACCTAGGTGTATAGGCTGTTTGAAACTTGACTAGATAGGGCAGAGTAAAATACAAGTTTCTCTGAATCCATATCCATGCTTGTTTTACTGACTTCAGCGAAGGAAGCTTGGGGCTTAGGTCTATCGAAACACTTTACTGCAAGATGACCATATTTGTCACAACTATAGCATTGCACTTTAGATAGGTCCCTCCTTTTCTTGAATGATTGTTTTCCACTTGTGTCCTTCCCGCTTTTCCTTTTGACGTTAGTCTTCTTCCCTCTTTTGTGAGATTGAGTGGCTAGAATCTGAATGTCTTCACTGGTAGAATTAATACCGATCCCTCTAGTTATCAATCTAGACTCCTCTTGAATGCAGTCTGTCTTCAACCGGTCAAATTTAGGAATTTTGGAGCGAGCACTAACTCCTTGAATAAATGATTCCCATGAGACATGAAGTGCATTTAGGGCTATCATAGTTAATTCCTTACTATCAAAAGTATGACCAATTATGGAGAGTTGGTTTCTGAAATCCGTTATCCTCATAAAATATGAGGTGATAGTTTCTCCCTGATTCATTTTAATATGATGGAGTTGTTGTTTAAGAGCAAGAGCCCTACTAGTGTTGTTGATCTCGAACATGTCTTCTAGGGCTTTGAACATAGCATGAGCTGATTCTAATCTGGTGATAATAGGCACTATATAATCTTTTACTTCGTCCACCAATAATTTCATCGCTTTAGTGTTCTTTTCCCATTGAATCTTTTCATCTTTCCCACTAGGTTCAAGGTCTGCATTTTCCACCATAGTGTTTAACTCATGTTCTTTTAAAGTAAGCATCATCCGGAATTTCCATGCTACTAAGTTTGAAGCACCTTCAAGTCTAACTCCATTCACCATTTTGTCGAATGTAATATTTTAAAAAAATATCTAAGGTGAGTAGACTTCCTTTGTATAATCTGATCTGATCTTATACTTCAAACCTGCTTTGATACCATGTTAAAATTCTGAATCAGATTAGTAAGTTGTATTTTAAAATTTATATCCTCTTTTCTTGTCTTTCTCACATTAATTTTCTATGCTAAATTACTGTATATGGAAATCACAAATAATTCTCCAAATTATTGTCTCTTTGAAAATCAATATGCAAGGTTATAAGGTACAGATTGTACCTATACTGCAGAGGATTATCGAATGTGTTATTTATCAAAGATGTCAATGTATAGACTTGAGACTGTGTAAGTTATGTATCACTGTGTATTATCTCCATTGGTCTCAGCGCACATTAATATGCTGTGGGCAGAGTACGCGGAGTCATGCCCACGATGGAGCACGACTCTACATGGAGTCATGTTCCATCGTGGGCATGACTCCACGAAGTAACTAATCCCTTTATTCTAATAACAATCGACTATTAAGTCAATAACATGTAGCCCTGTAATGTCCCCTTTCCTCAGACATGATTTAATAATATTCAATAATAATATAAATATATATTACGATATTTTATATAGTAATATAAAATTATACAGGAATTAAGTATATATATAATTTATATATATGAACAAATTATGATATAACTAATATGTTAATTAATATAATATTATATATTAACAATTGAATATAGTAATATTATAATATACTATATTCAATTATTAAATATAATATAATTATGTTATATGTATAATACATTGATGAATAAATAATATAATCTAATATTTCTATATATATATATATTTATATATATATGAATGAATGACAGATACAATTATATCCATCCTTATTTAAGCTTCCCTCGAATGTAAAGTAATACTACAAGAAGACAAACTATAGTCAACAACCTTTGTTGAATCATCGATAACGTGGACTTGACCATTGGTCGGGTGAAGCACGATTCCCTGATTATTTCAATATTCTCCAAAAACCGAAATATACAACGGATGCAATAACGTCCCACAAAGTTATTAATATATCAACATTTGAGATAATTAAGTTATCAACATAATACACCGATGGTCAAGATATCGACAAAAGATTGTTTTGTAACAGGTCTGAATTTGCTAAATCGTGTCAGGTGCTAGGTGTGTGAATATATTTCTGACTTCTATTCTACCTTTGGACGACTGCGGTTACAATGACTGGTCGAAGTATTGAAATCGATTTATAAAGATTTCGTGGCTCAAAAGCAATTACTAAGTGGCACGATTACTACCATAAGGTAGTGTACGAGCAAGAAAGCTTACTGCTAAGAGTATAGATTAACTATTATACAACTCAACACAAACCGATTTATTGTGTACACTTTACTTGTTATGAAGAGATGTGAGGAGGCATAGACACGTCTCTTAAAGTACAACCAATTTGAAGGCGACCATTCCCATGATGCACAATATATAACACCGATCAGACTCCATTGAAGGGGGTCGGAAATGGTTTTATTTAATCTCTTAGATCCAGTTTAGATCGGGCTTTTGGGGCAATTACCTCGTTGGTACCAGTTGATGACATATAATTCCATATTACTATAAGGGACAAAAATTGGAAAATCAAAGAACTCAACTGCGATAACCATTTGGGGTGGGATATCCAATCAATCTCAGATCAACAATAACATAGCCTTTATTAATATAGCCATTGAGTATAGCATGAGTTTTGGACAAGAACAACTCTTCCTCTATCTTTGACATCACACATATAGTTATAGATAGAGAGAGCTGGAGGTAAGCCTATGAAGACAAGAACATAGATATTATTGTTCAAGAATTGAAGTACATATAAGTATATATAGAGCTGTAGGTTAGCCTATAAAGACAAGAACAAAGATATTATACAAAGTATATATATATACCTATTTGAGAAAATTAATAAGCTAAACGATTCCTCGCAATATCAGTTCTTTGGGAAGGACAAACAAAGTAATTTTATAAAGGATATTACAACTCATACTTGGGAATTTTAGAGCCAATTATGTAAGATCATAAGGGGACATTACAACACAATTGTCACTCTTATTGGTTTCTCTATCAAAACCCTTCTTACAATTTATATCATCGGAGAATAGGCCCTTAAATGTTTAAATTAATTTAAAGATCAATTGAGTAAATTGTGTATAAATTTGAATAGGAAGAAGTCTTTTACGATTGAATCAGTCTCAAACACCAAAGACCGAACAAGGGATATTACAAGCCCGATTCACTTTGGACAATCAGTTTTTTAATTTGTTGATATTTAATATGTTTAATAATAATATAATATATATTATATATATAATATTTTCTTATGTGATATAAAGATATTAATTTTATAATATAATCATATACATAATTTCACATAATTATATTTATATATATATGTAATTATATAATAAAGAATCATTCTTTATTATATACATACATATATATTCACATGATTAATTTGATAATCTATATCATAGACTTTATCCCACTGAAGCTACAAAAACATCAACATTGGGCACTGACACATCTCTTATCGTTTTAGAGGAGGTTGATCCCTAGGTAGAGTGGAACACTGAGATTGATGATCCTGTCTTCTGCAATGAAGACTTGGAATGGGTTGATCACGTGGGTTGAGAGCAGAGGCAGTAGCGATGGTAGAGGAGGCTAAAACGTGAGGAGACCTAGTGGAGGACCCTGAGGCTGAGAGTGAGGGATCTGAGGATGATGAGGATGAGGATGCCACTGAGGTTGAGCCTCAGACATAGGGAGAGAAGATGGCTGCAGAATCTTCCATGACCTATCTTAGGCATACACGTAGGAAGATATAGGCTACTACTCTGAGCCTTAGTCTTCTAGGCTCTAGATTTTATTTTGATATGTGTTTTGAACTTTTGATTCTATGGATTTCACATTCCATGAATATTGTAGACATTTGATAGTGACACTATTATATTTCTAATGTGTTATTTAGTTTAACTTATTTCCTTCAGAAATTCGCATTTATACTTATGTGATCAATGTAAACTTGTGTATGTGTGCAAAGTAGCTTCTATTTATCTCAATTATTGTGTCTTTGATGTTAATTGACTAAATGATGCATGCAAAAAGTTTTAAATCCTTAAAAATCTTTGAATTTTCTTGGGTTTTTCGATTTGCCGAGTTTTTGTCGAGTCCGGACGTTGAGTCCAAGTCAAAAATCAGCTTGCTGAGTTCGAGACGAGTCTGAATCTTGTAACTATGGTTTTGACAACCCATGTTTTGTTGTGAGCTTCCTGGGTGAAGCCTACCAGTATCGTGTGTGTTTTCCTGTGAAGTCCGTGTGTGAAGGCAACTTCTGGTTCGTTTTGCTGTGCATGTGAAGTTTTTCAGAGTTTTTTTTCATTTCCAGCCCATGTCTCATCTGTGTCATGGGTTTTTCTTGCAAAAGTGACACTTTAAGCATTTGTTTAAGGTTCTGTATGCTTCGGCTCTCGTGCAACGATTGGGATTTTTGTTTGCGTTCGGAGTTTTGTTCAGCTTTGGTTTTTTAGCTTGTGCTCAACCTGATGTTTTGCTGAGCTTGTGCGCACTGCAAGAAAAACACGACCTATTTAGTGCACTAGAGGTTTTTTTGTGTGGCCCATGTCATTTTACAGAGCCCATGTCTAGTTCTGAAGCATACACGATCTACTTCGCGTCCAAGGACTGCTTTCGACAGGGTTTTGTTTTGCTCTGTGTTTTATGGACATTTTCAGAGGTTTAGTGCACTAGAGGTTTTATTGTGTGGCCCATGTCATTTTACAGAGCCCATGTCTAGTTCTGAAGCACACACGATCTACTTCGCGTCAAAGGACTGCTTTCGACAGGGTTTTGTTCTGCTCTGTGTTTTATGGACATTTTCAGCAATGACCTAGGGTCTATAACAAGATTGTTGGTTTCTTCTCTTTAGTCTGGCTAGGGTTTTGCATGTTTTTCCCAAATGGGTTTTGTATGATTTCATCCACAAAAATTGTGATTTTGTACTAGGGTTTTTCTTGATTTTCCCCAAAAATTGTGGTCATGCATTTTGGGTTTTTGCACGATTTGTTCACACAAAAACCATGGGCTCTTTCTCTACAAGAGGGTTTTCTGATTTTTTCCACAAAAAATCATGACTGATGTTTCAGTGTTTTGGGTTTTTATTGATTTTTCTCCTCAAAAATCGTGTCTGGTTTTGATTGATTTTTCTCAATTTTTTTGATTTTCTCCTCAAGTCATTTTTGGGTTTATTGATTGCTTCTATAAAAAATCATGATTGGTGTTGCTGGTCTCAAGTTTTACTGATTTTTTCTTGTAAAAAATAAATCATTGAAGGGTTTGCTTGTTTTCTTTTCCTAAAAAATCATTAAGTTTGTGTTGGGCACATAGAAATTAGATTTAGGAGTTTATATGAAAGTAATAAGAGTTGATGGCTAATAAACAACAGGTTGAACATATTTAGAATCTTAGTTGAGATGTAGCATACGATGTAAATGAAACATGATAAATTGAAGGCATGGCAAATACAATATGGTGAAGTAGATGCCTAGAATTTGGCAAAAGATGCACAAATTTGACAAACATTTTAATGATGGAAGTCCATTTACATTGCAATCCTTTTGCATGACCTTTGGTAATAATTATACACTTGGTAAACAGATTTGCCACTGTGAATTCACCTATAAAGTTGACCCTATTTACCCAAAGAGCGGTGACAACCAGGCCAACAGTTGGAGAGATTGCAGTAAGCCACAACCTTCCTCTACATTTGAGAGGGGCAGCTCCCTCGTATGATGGGGGTATTTGTATTTTCTATGTACTTTTCACTTGAAAGTACCAAAAGGAGACAAGACAAAACTAAAGAAAATGAATAACAAAAACCTTCTCACCAGACATAGGAACACCAAATAGGATTTCATGATTGATAATGATTGCAATGGGAGTTTTTATGATAAAGTATGTTTTGACATGCAGTGACAAACAAAGAAGGATGATAGATCTCAACATATGATGAGATGAGTAACTCCAATACATTCAAACCAAGATACCGAAGTCTGATTGTACTTCATTACATCAATTGCATGGGTTATAAGCATTTTAGTAAATAACAAATGATTTCCACATAAACAAAAGATATTACCAATTTGACATAAGAAAAATTAGTAATAATAACTTGGAAACACATCTAGAACGTACGAGTCAAATGTATTCTTCATTATCTTTATGATATTATACAATCTCAGAAACCTTTCTATACATATTGCGATATCAAAAGTCGTTACAAATTTCTTTGAAAATTCTCCAGAGTTTTCTCCTTCATAAAAGTTCCCTTTACATGACAAATAGCCTTGTATTTATAGGCTTCATAGGATAACTAACTTCTTTTCTAGGTTAATAGCCAACTCATTTTTGTGCAAATTGAATGAAGTTATTAATCCTACAAATTTTGCGCATAAAGAGTCAACTACTTAACTTTTACCAGAAGTGACATAAATCACTTTTTACAAAAATGGCAAGTTAAAACCTATTACATCATAGAGAGAACAAGATATTGGTCTTGTCACAGTGGCAATGTGTCTTCTTGTAATAGTGAACAACTTGTTCTATAATGAAATCTTCTACAACTCCAACTTGAAAAGTTGTTCCTTTTGTGCAATCAAATGTCCACCTTTGTAGTTAAACCCATATCACCACCAAGAAGATTGAAATCTGCAATAAAACCCATTCAAATTCTTATTGGCACTCTTAAAGCATATCCATTATTACCATTGAGAGCATCTTTGAACCGTTTTGTGTCTTAGGAACAAAATGTGTCCATTGGAACCATTTCCCACATTAGTACCCTTGTAACTTTGAACTTGCATTTTCTCAATTTCTTCCTCAAAAGTGCCACAAGTCGCAAGGTGAAATTCCAATTCCTCGGAGTTCACATCACCATTTGATCCATCTAGAAGGACAACCCACACATTGGCAAGAAAGCTTACAAGAAAATCATTACTCATATACACTTCTAATCCTTTCATTACACTTGATATATACTGCTTAGGCACACATTAAACCATCTCTAACCAAATATCATAAGTTTTATCATTGGGAGCATTCTAATTCTATTTCTCTGTCCATTTAAATATATTTAAGGCCACCTTTACTTTGTTTAGACTTTTCAAAACATGATTAATAGGTCACATTTTCATAGAAAACTGCAAGAGACCTCATTGAAGCTTCATTTCATGCCACTCCTTAAAACAAGTATTTGGTCATTTCCATTCAAGACGTTCTGACTGTATAATGCTTACATCTTTTTCAAGGCTTTCTTCTGAGGATCTAGTAATACTGGCAACAAACCACTTTCACTTGGCTTGGTATTGGTATCATGATTTAAAGTGAAACCAACAAAATGCTCCAAGATGACCAGTGCTTTTTCAACAATATCCCTATGCTGAGTTTTGGGATTAAAAACCTTGTTATGAAACGTCTGACTACCTGAATCTAGAAAGGAAGCTATAGCTATGGAAGCAAGAAAGCCACCATCTTTCTTATCATTAGATCTTGCAATCTAAAACTTTGAGAGTTTCCTTCTGAAATCCAATTTGTGCACATGCTGCAATCATCTCATTTAATTTCTCAGCGACATCTCTTTATTGCATTTTGTCAAACAATTCAAATGGTTTTTTTATGATTCTACACTTTGCATGCCGACATTTGGGAGTTTCTACAGCCTTTTCAACAAATCCATTTTGTGCATATATCTCATAGTTAGCACATTCTAAGAGGTCATATTTATTAAGGCATTCTTGTCCATCTGTTCATGCGCCTTGTGTATACTTCCATGGTTGTAACATTTTGGACGCATATCTTTTTTTTAGGCATTCAGTCAAACATTTTCGGTGTTTTATTAATGCTTCGCTATTTTGAATTTTCCATGCAGGTATGTGAGAGCATTTCTAACTATAATATCTGACAAAACCTTATTTTTTATGCTTCAAGTGTGTATACTATTTCAAGGCTCCCATTCTGGTAGTTGCGGTGGGCAGTGAGAAGCTGTTTAGACATGCTGATTGCATTTGCTTCAAAGTTTCGTCAACCTTTACAAGAAGTCTATTTTGTGCGTGTTGTGCTATCATGCATTCCATGAGAGGACATTTGCTTGAGGAATTCTGTCAAACACTTCAAGTATGTTGTCTATGATTCCACATTTGAAAAACCCTCCAATCACGACTGCAATCTTGAAACATTGAAGTATTACAAACCAGGACAATGTTGAAAGCTACAAGTTATCTTTATATTTTCATGAAAGTGTTTAAAACATTTTCAATTACGTTCCAACTCTGCAATCAACCCATTCCATGAGATGACAACTCTTGAAGGGATTTTTCAAATAGTTCACTCTCTGTTTATGCTTTAATAGACATCCATACATTGTTTTATTGCCTCCTTTTGTGCACCAAACTTGCTTGAAATTTTGAATGCATTTTTAATATTTATCAAATCCCTTTTGCACATAACATGCAATAATGGTATTCTATGAGATAGCATCTTTTGAGGCACTCTATTGAACAATGGAGGTCTGTCGTCTATGATTCCACATTTTGAATGCATGTCTCTAATAGTATTGTGCTTTAATGGATGGACATACCCATTTCTAATTGAAACTTTCACAGAAAAATCGTTTCTGCAAATCTTGCTATCACTGCATTCCATGAAAGGACATTCCTTTGATGCATTTTGTCAAACAATTGAGGTGTGCTGTCTATGATTCCACATTTGCATGACCGACAACTGATAGCATTCATGAGATCACATTGCTTGAGAATTTTTATCATAAAGTTGTGGCATTTACATGCATACCCAAGAGGGAATTTGCAATTAAAGTGTTTGACAAAAATCTCTGAACCATCATACTTCGATAAAATCCCATATGTTGTCTTCAAAGCTTCCATTTTGCACAGGCATGTTGGCTGACAGAGGTTGTATAATAGGACTTTACATCTGCAAATTGTGCTTGAAACTTCTTAAAGCTTTTTCAGCAAATCTGTATCCCGCTAGTCCAATAATCATTGCATATTCTTGAAATGAGATATCTTTTTGAGGCACATTATCAAAAAACTTTGCTTGCATGTACATGTTCTCATTTCTATGCATAGAACATTCCCAACCATAATACCTGGTAGTTATGATTTCTTGAAACCAGTGTTACCTAAAAACGCCTTTCCACCCTGAATGCACCTGTTTCGAAAACGAAAATGGAAAGGGAAACGATTTTGGGGATGGGGGAACGGCCGGAAATGTTTTCAAGCCATCTTCAATGAAGCAAAATTTTTTAAAATTGTCCTGGAAACTCGGGGACGGTCAACAGATGTTTCGGAAACCTTTGACCATCCCCGAAATGGTTGGGAACAGCCAAGTTGTCCCCTAACCAACCTGGGGATGGATGTCCATTTCCGGCAGTGGGAGGCAAAAAGTAAGATAATTTTATAAAATATTTGCAATTTTTTTTAATCTTGGGTGGGCCTAACACGTCAAGGCAACCCTAAATATAAAAATATGACTCTATGTTATTACTAATATCACTGTATGTTATTACTAATATCCCAAGTTGCCGATTTGGGTGCAGATGCGAATGCGAGAATCGGGTGCGTGAATATTTTTTTGGGGGATGCAAATGCGTTTGGATGCATTTATATATATTATATATATATATATATAATTATATATATACTAGGTTCTTGAATTTGTATTATCATCGATGCTTTGATCCGACGATTTCGGTTTGTTCCATCTCTGAATCTTATATGCTTTCTATGGATATTGAGCATGAAATACTCTATTCTATTGTGTATATGTAGCTGCTAAGTCACAAGGTTCGAATTCGAATTTGTGTTCGACAACAATCAAATTCGGATGAAGTTCGACAAAAGAAAAAATTCAAAAATAAATTCGACATTAAATTCGCCTTGTATAAATTTAAAATTTTTAAATATAAATAATATATCCACAAAATACTAAATTTTATTTAAAAATAAAATAAAGATATAATATTTATATTTTTAACTAAAAAATAAAATAGGCAACTGGAAGAGGCAATGATGGGCTCTGCTAAAATTGCAAATTCCATCTTCGACTCTGGCGGGGGAAATAGTGGTGGCGATAAAAACAGTGGCGGGATCTCCAAAAACACGGTGGCAGGCAACAACAGCGCACACATAAGCTTTTCTGACAATGGCATCGCCTCCATGCCAGGTGTGTTTGTTCCTAACCTCTCTATCTCTAGCCCCATTAATGGCATTACCTCCTCGGCAGAGGCCGTATCCACTCCTCTCTCGGCTCTGCCGAGGGACAATATTAACCCTGCTAACATTAAATCTGTTGTTAACAACACTCAACCTCCTATTGCCCGTCCCAAATCCTTCTCTGAAGCCGTCACTAACGCAGGAATAACCATCCATTCGGAGGCTAGGTTTTCGGTGAGCAATGGATCCAATCTCTCCGGTAAGAACCCTGGAAGCTCTGAGACTTTCTTTGTTTCTCCAAATTTTGAGATGCTTGCAAAAATTGTTGAGGAAAAAACTAGGTTAAAAAGCTCGGCTATTTTCTTTTTGGCAGTGGAAATTGATAAGGTTCCTCCTAGGAAATTTCTTGATGATTGGTTCCACAATTTCTGGAATCTTAAGCTTGGATTTCATATTTCATTTTGTAGACAGATTCAAAAAGGGTTGTTTGTTATTTTTTTCGTGAATCATGAGGCTCAAGCGGAAGTTTTAAAAAAACAGTATTGGGCTGTTGGATCTACATCATTTAGGGCTATTGCTTGGTCCCCAGATGCAAATTATGAAGAAGTTCTTGCACTCTCGGCTCCTCGCTGGATTCTGATCAAACACATCCCTCCCTTCCTTTGGCGGTTTATTCCTCAACTTTTACAACCATTGGGGAAAGTCATTCGAATGGATGACACTGTTAGATTTGTTCCCCATATGGATGCCCACATTTTAATATCTCTAAACCCTGGTCTGGAAATTCCGGCCGATTTCAATATTAACATTGAAAACACTGATTTCTGTTGCCCAATTGAGATACTCGGTGGTCTCAATGCTTGTTTTCTGTGTCGGAGAGAAGGTCACCAAAGGAAGGACTGCCCTATCCTCTAGAAAAAAGCCCCACCTAAAAAAGCAGATCCTACTAAGGTGGCTGAAATAGTAAACCAACCGGGTATTTTGAATATGGTTAACATTTCTCAATCTAGCCCTAACCCTAGTAGTTCCTCCCCTGTTGTGACCCAATCCAATCAAACAGGTAGTGATGAGATTCTCCTTGCGGATGGTTTCCAAATTGTCTCAAAAGTCTCCAATAAGAGAAGAAGGAAATCTAATAAAAATTCCTCCTCCCTTCCAGACCATATCTCCCCTGTTATGTCTAATATGTTTTCCCCTATTGAAATTGCTTCTCCGCTCTCTCAACCTTCCCCCACTTCCGTTGTCAATCTCCCAGAATCTTCCCCTGTTAATCCCTCCAATAAAACCCTTAAAGAAATCAGTGATGAATATAGTATTGCGGTTATTCCCGCTTTGCAAACCACAGGTAGGGATGAATACCATAACTCGACTAAATCCATGGAATTTGACATTGTATCTGATTGTGAGGAAGATTTTAAAGCAGGGTTCCCTTCGTCTAAACGAAGAGGAAGACCTCTAGGTTCCAAAAACAAGAGTATTAATAAAAATAATGGAGAAATATCTGTTATTATGGTGAACCCGAAAATGGATTCATCTAAATTGCGTGTCTCTCCCTCCAATGTTTCCTCATGAACTGTGTCTCCTGGAATGTTAGGGGACTGGAGTCTCCCGATAGGAAATATGTCATTAAAAGTTTCCTCAATTCCTGTCATATGATTGACTTCCTTATGTTGCAAGAAATTAAGGCTACTGGTTTTATTTTGGATTCTAATTTAAATTTTCTGTGGAAAGATGCGATTAAGATTTACACCTATCACCCGAAAGGTAAAGGTGGTGTAGCTCTGCTTATCAACCCTAAATGGGAGAGGTTTATCGCTAGCCGTGGTATCTCTCCGTGTAACAGAGATGTCTGGATCACCCTCAATTACAATAATTATGAGTTTGGGATTTGCTCTATCTATGCTGCGAATGATTCTAAGGAAAGATCCAACTTTTGGGGATGGATGACTTCTCTCCCCTGCATCCCTTGGGTTATTGCTGGTGATTTCAACATGGTTGAACACTAGGACGATAAAGATGGGGGACTACCTTTTACCTGGAAAGATATGGAAAAACTCCATTGGAATAAGATGAAGAATACCATGCAACTTTTCGACCCATTAGTTGGTAATAAAAACAATAATCCGGGGCCCTGACATACGTGGTGCAATTACCAACAGGGATCGGATAGAATTTACTCCAGACTTGATCGTTTTTATGCTAGCAAAAACCTTTTCTCTTTCCTCCCTGATCAACTTGGCAACTCCGTCTTGGTTTCTCCCACCTCTCTTTCTGACCATCACCCCATTTCCGCCTCCTTTACCTTCAACAGAGCCCCTGTTTGACATCGCACTCCTAAATCCAAATTCATCCTGAATGTTAGCTTGCTTGATGATGTTGAACTCTTAACTGCTATTCACATTATTAGTATCATTAACAAAAATAATTTCCCTACGGAAAACTGCATCGACAAATGGATTAGGAATATTCATGCTTGGCAGAATCTTCTAAAGACCATTGGTCAGAAGAAAGCTAAAGACTTCCGACTCACTGAAAAAACTCTTTCTGCTGACTTACTTAAGGCTGAAATAAACAACCAAACTAAACCTTCGGACCTTAACTGGACTTCTCAGGTTATGAAAGCCAAAGATGCCCTTAGGAAGCACTTGGTGACTAAAACTAGAGGAGCTAAGGTTAGATCCCGGACACACTGGCTCCAATATGGTGACCGCGGAACCAAATTTTTCTTTAACCTTATTAAACACAAGCACTCTAATGAAACCATTGAAAAGATCATCCTTGACAACCAAGAAATTACTGACCTTGAGATTATTAAAGACACTTTTGCTCAATTCTACCGGAACTTATTTTCTTCTGAAGACTCGGTGGAGGCCTCCTCTATCAGGAATCAATGCAGAGCTCTTATCCCTAAGATGATCTCCTTTGAAGATGCCCTCCTTGCTGAGGAGATCACTTTAGATGATATTATTAGTGCTATTAATTCCCTTAAAAATGATAAAACACCTGGTCCTGATGGCATACCGATCGAATTTTACAAAGCCAATCAACACTGGATTGCCAAGGACCTTCTTGAGATCTACTCGGAGGCTCTTGCTAAAGGATCTCTTGGTCCCTCCATCAACAAAGGCATTATTAAACTCATCCCCAAGAATGGGGATAAGGCTCTCATCAAGAATTGGAGACCCATTACGCTCCTTAATGTCTCTTATAAGATTTTCGCCAAAATCTTGGCCACTAGACTTGCGGGCATTCTTCCCAAATTTATCTGTTCTACCCAAATCGGCTTTATAAAAGGTAGATATATTTTGGAAAATGTTCTTACTAGCTGGGAAGCTATGAACTGGGCCACTCATTCTAATCAGAACTCTGGCATGTTACTCTTAGACTTTGAAAAAGCCTATGACAGGATCGAATGGAGGTTCATCTCCATGATGCTTGAGGCTTTTGGTTTTCCTCCCTTCTTCTGCAGTGCTGTCCGCATGTTGCTTCAGGATGCTTGTGCTCAAATTGACATCAATGGTTCCCTCTCTGATACCTTTCCCCTGGGTAGGTCTATTCGACAAGGCTACCCTCTGGCTCCTGCCCTCTTTGCCATAGCCTCTGATGCCCTATATTATTTACTTAGAGATAATACACTATCTCCTGCTATTAAAGGCATATCCCTTCCTAATAATGATGATCTCATT
>MU224571.1:1005011-1057573 GCA_018584345.1 Thuja plicata | reverse complement strand
TAAAATTTCCTTGCAGGTGCACACAACTATGATGATGGACCAAAAAAAGCTTCGGAGATTTCTGCAGGATGGACATGCCACCTTCTTTGTTTTCGAATTAAAAGATGGCTATGAATGGAGGAAGAACTTGGATAATCTACAGGTGTTTGAAAAGACTTTGCCCAGAGTGAGCAAGGAAATCAAGATAAACAGGAACTCCAAGAAAGACATCTTGGCCATGCTGGCTGAGATACAGAACAAGAAAAAAGTTGCCTAGATAGAGGGAGAAAAGGGCTGGACCACCTGGGTTGATGTCACTGATGGCTGCCTTCAGTAGCTTGTTGTTCTTTTCCCTTTTTTGCATACTATAATTAACTCTGTGAACTCCTTTTGATGTAATCTCCTGTGATTTCGTCTCGTTGGGGCTCTGCTCCTTTTTGATACTCTGAAACATTATGCTGTAACTTCTTTTTGAACAACTTGTTATCAATACAAAAAAAAATAAAAATAAAAATAATATTAAACTTTATTTTTAAAAACATAAAATAAAAAATATTAATTTTTATTTTAACTTTAGAAAACAAAATAAAAAATGCTAAATATATTTTAAAAATAAATGCTAAATTGTAAACTAAAAAACTTATTACCAAAATAATAGGACTTTTTTGAACGTGTTCAACCTTTAGTCATTATAACAATAAAAAAAATCAGTCCTTAAAATTTATAAAGAATAACCTGAAGACGAAAAAGTGAAAGGATTTTTTTGTGGAGACTTCGAATCGACCATCGTGCAAAGGTCTTCCCGTGGAACTGTGCGTGAAAACTAGAAATGTGTCGATTTGGCTGTCACAAAATTCAAATTTCCTTGCAACCTCTTTATTCCTTGCATTAGCAGCTAATAGAAGAGGTCCATGGCCTTGTGCCCGGATTCCCTGTGGATGCCTGCCGGAAGCTCATCCCAGGCATCTAGATGCGTGTGGATGCCTCTGGGATGCAGTGAATCTGGGATGTGTTGAAATTTCAGATTTCCACACACACACACACACACACACAAATATATATATATATATATATATATATATATATGGTGATCTGTCCTCAGGTACAGGACGAGTTTAAACATGTACCTTGTATTTCAACTCAAATTTGGCAGAGTCGGTTTACAACCTCTAGGTCTCAGGTCTGTTGTTGCAGGTCATTTCGAGATTCCAACAGTCGGGAATTCGGATTTGAAAATTCACTTCTATTTCATTGGCCATTCCCTGCCATCCCTTGTTCTGGGAATAAAAAAACATTTAGGAAACCTGTTTCCTTGTCCCTCCGTTCCGAAAACTCAGGGTAACATAGCTTGAAACAAGTTAAAATATACAAAAAATTCATAGGTTAGGATTATAGGTTATAAATGCTCAAAATTTGAGCATTTCTTACTAAAAAGGTTACGAGTGCTCGATTTTTGAGCATTTGTAACCAAAAAGGTTGAGTGCTCAATTTTTGAGCATTTATAACTAAAATGGTTTTGAAGGCTCACTTTTGGAGCATTTCTAATCAAAAGGTTGGAATTTTTAAAATTTTGAGCATTGAGAGTGCAGTAATTTTAAATGAGATTTTAATTACTTTCCTCCCATACTATTTTAATGAGAAATTATTAAAATTAATTTAAATATCAAAATTATTTTAGAAAAATAATTTTAAATGTTTCTCATTAAAAATAAATAGCCTGGTTTAGGAAAATTACCAAAACATTTGACTGGTAAGAGATTCGACTTTGAAATTTTAACTGGCCATTGATCATGAAGACAAATCTCGCTTTTACCACATCATGATAAGACTTGGATAGGAGGATCTTGAACTGTAATTAGGTAATTGCATATAGTGATGACTCTTGAAAGGATCACGTTTAGGACACTCTGGACATCAACTTCAGTGGAAAAGTTTGAAATAGGAGTGTTCTCATATTAGGGCAACATACACCAACACAAGTGATGAACTGGTCTAATCAAGGATGGTATAGTTGAAGGATCAAAAGGTATAGAAAAAGCATTGAATGGAAGCCAAGATGTGTGTGTAGAGACTAATTCATTGAAACATGTAGTTAATGAGTAATGGTTAGTAATCCACTGCTTTACACGATCAATTTTGATGCAGGAGCATCTTGGGTCCTTGGCAATCCTGTTCAAACAAAAATATGTTTGCTTTTGTTCTTTAGCTTGTTGGAGCCTGCTAGGTGAAGTGCTCGGTAACCTTGTTGCTCAGTTACTTGTTCTGTCTTACTTTATTGACGGGTCTCAGTGTATGTTGGCTGCTCAGTGGTTCTTTCACCAAGTTGGTTTCTGTTGCTCGGTTATCTTCATACCGAGTTGTTTATCCTGATCTGGCCGACTTCTGCATTTAATTTCTGTGGCGTAATTAATGTGGGGTCTCTCATTGGGATATGTGTGGACCTAAATCTGGGTCTCACTTAGGGATTTGAGTGCCGACCTCTTTGGTGGACTCTTGTATATATTTGGTTTATGTTCTTAGTGTTAAGGGTCAGTAACAGTTTTAGTAAGAATTTGGTATCAGATTGTTAAGTGTTGGGATATTTGGAAGGCAGGTCTGTGACCTCGCATGTATGAAGATCATTCTGTAATTCATTTGAATGTATATGGCCGAAATCGGGAAGGCCTTACAGCCCGATATGTAATGAGTTTGATCAATTAATGAAAGTATCTGCTGCTTCTTCTCTCCTTCCTGTGTTGTTGCTTCCGCATTGTGTATCTGCAGGCTGGTTTGGTATTTGGGAGTGCCTTTGGTCCCACTGCCCTACCCTCCTTGCGTCATGTGGTATCAGAGTGAAGCTTAGATCTGGTTCCTTCTTGTAAGCCCTAATCCTAGTTGGTTGATATTGCGGGGTAGCAGATTGCGACCTGACATACAATTGCAGAGGGATTCAAGATGGTTCGTGGGAGAGGAAATACAGATCCAAGTCTAGCTGATATGCTAAGACAGATGGCTGCAAGATTGGAAGCTGTTGAGACAGCCCAGCGCAGAGGAAGACATCTTGAAGATGTTAGTAATGATGAATTGGAGGAAGTGCAAGGCGAAGCTGCACCTGCACCTGTTATGGATCAGGAAGAAGAGAGATTCCTGCAAGCTTTGACAAGTTTAAAGCCACACCTTAGTTTAATCCTCCCGAGTATATTGGAAAATTGGATTCTGATGAATTGATAGACTGGATAACTGAGATGAAAAAGTACTTTGAATATGAAAATGTACCAGAGGAGAAGAAAGTAAAGATTGCAAGCACAAAATTGAAAGGTCATGCATCCTTGTGGTGGGAGCATCTGCAATTGGATCGAAATAAGAAAGGTAAAGATAAGATCAAGGTATAGGATAAGATGATAAACAAATTGAAAGGCAAGTTTCTACCTTGTGATTACCAGATTAACCTAATTCGGCGAATGCAAAGTTTGAAGCAGAAAGATAGCTCGGTAAAGGATTATACTGAAGAATTCTACAGATTAGACATAAGATCTGGACATGTGGAAGATGAGGTGGAAAGAATAGCAAGATATCTGAATGGATTAAGGAGTTCTATACAAGATGAGATCAACTTGGTCAAGATGGAAAGCATTGAAGAGGCATATCAGTTTGCCCTAAAAGCTGAGGAGAAATTGAATAAGAGATATGAACAAAGACAAAGAGGCAGAGGTTGTAGATTCCCTAGGGGAAGAGGTAGATCTCATGGTGAAAACAGTAGATCTGAATCAGACAAGTCAATTTCAGACACATCTGAAGACAAAGGAAAGACTGAATGGAAAGGTGGAAATTCATACCGAGGAAGAGACAATTACTCCTGAGGTGGTTATAGAAGAAGAGGGTTCCAAGGAACTTGTTACAATTGTAGTGAAGGACATCGATCTTTTGAGTGTACACATGCAAGCAGGAAAGCCGGTAGCAACAAAAATGCATTGGTGCAAGAAGAGTCACCGAATGAACTTGAGAAGGAAGGAAATCTAATGATTAGAAGGATACTATGGAGTGAGAAAGATAAGCAAGATCCTGTTAGGAAAAGCTTATTCAAGACTAGATGTAGAGTTGCAGACAAAGTTTGGAGGGCAATTGTTGATAGTGGAAGCTCGGAGAATCTGGCATCTGAGGAAATGGTCACAAAGTTGCAGTTGGAAAGAATGAAGAATCCGAAGCCCTATTAGATTTCATGGATCAAGGATGAGCATACATTAATGGTGAGTGAACAATGTTTTGTGAAACTGAAAATTGGAAAGTATTATGATAAGGTGTTATGTGATATTATGCCTATGGATTGTTGTCATATTTTGTTGGGTAGACCTTGGCAGTATGATAGACATGCTATACATGATGGAAGATTGAATAGATACTCAATTTGGTTTGATGGTAAGAAACATTTTTTGTTACTTTTGGTTGAAGAATCTGTTGGTGAGATATGTACATCTGTGAAAGTTTATCTGATGGAAGGTAGACAGTTTGTTAAGGATTTGAAAAGAAATGATATTTGTTATGCTTTGATTCCTAACAAACCAAGTAAGAATACAGAAGATGAAATTCCTGCAAAAGTTGAGAAGTTACTGAGTATAAAGAGATCATTTCAGATAATGTACCTGATGGTTTGCCACCAATGAGAGATATCAGTCATTGTATGGATCTAATTCCTGGAGCTAGTTTACCGAACAAGGCATCACATCGGTTAACACTGACATAGAATGAAGAGCTTAACCGACAAGTTCATGAGTTGTTGAACAAGGGTTTGATTAGAGAAAGTTTGAGTCCATGTGCAGTACCAGCAGTATTGGCACCTAAAAAGAATGGAGAATGGCGAATGTGCACTGATTCAAGAGCAATCAATAAGATCACAGTAGAGTATAGGTTTCCTATACCGAGGATGGATGATATAATGGATTGTTTGAGTGGAGCAAGATATTTTACCAAAATTGATTTGAAGAGTGGGTATCATCAGATCAGAATTAGAGAAGGTGATGAATGGAAGACTGCTTTCAAGATGAAAGAAGGTTTATATGCGTGGTTAGTTATGCCTTCTGGTTTATCTAATGCACCGAGTACATTTATGAGGTTAATGAATGAAGTTTTGAAGAAATTCTTGAATAAATGTGTGATTGTATACTTGGATGATATTCTGATTTTCAATAAGACTAGAGAAGAGCATTTGATGCATATAAGACAAGTATTGCAGAGATTGAAAGAGGAAAAGTTGCTGATAAATCGGAAAAAGTGTTCCTTCATGAAAGAAGAACTTGTGTATCTAGGTTTTGTGATTTTAGCTAATGGTTTGAAGATGGATCCTGAGAAGGTTGAAGCAATACTTAGTTGGCCTACACCTGAGAATGTCAGTGAGGTAAGATCATTTCATGGATTGGCAAGTTTTTACAGGAAGTTTATCAGAAATTTCAGTTCTATTTGTAATGCTATGACTGAGACAATGAGAGGAGACAAAAGAGAATTCAAATGGACACATGGAGTTGACAAGAGTTTTGAGACTTTGAAGCTGAAGGTTGCTGAATTACCTGTGTTAGCCTTACCTGATTTCAATAAGGTATTTCAAATGGAATGTGATGCAAGTGGAAGTGCAATTGGAGTTGTGTTGACTCAAGAAGGTAAACCTGTTGCTTTCTTTAGTGAAAAGTTGAATGATGCAAAAAGGAAATATTCTGTCTATGATCAAGAATTCTATGCTATTGTTCAAGCTATGAAGAAATGGAGACATTATTTGATGCCGAGTGAATTGGTGTTGTATACTGATCATAAGGCTTTATAGTATTTGGGTAGTCAACATAAGTTGAATCAGAGACATACGAAATGGGTAGAGTATTTGCAGAGTTTCACATTTGCGATCAAGCATAAGAGTGGAGTTTCTAATCGCGTAGCTGATGCATTGAGTAGAAGATCTTTGTTGGCTGAAATGAGAATTGAAGTTCTTGGATTTGATGATATGAAACATTTGTATGAAAATGATCCTGATTTTTCTGAGCAGTTGAGAGTGTGCAGAGCACTGAGTCCAAATCAAACAAGTATGAAGACTATTTCATTCAGGAAGATATGTTGTTCAAAGGTATTCAGTTGTGCATACCTAAAGGATCAATGAGAACTAATTTGATAAAGGAAAAACATAGTAGTGGTTTGGTTGGACATTTTGGTATTGATAAGACATTGAGTTTGTTTAAGGAAAGGTATTTTTGGCCTCAGTTGTATAAGGATGTTCAAAAATTTGTGAAAAGCTGCGGAGTTTGTCAAGTTGCAAAAGGAGTGAGTCAGAATACTGGTTTGTATACACCAATTACAGTTCCTGAGAAACCTTGGAGTGATATCAGCATGGATTTTGTTCTTGGCTTACCGAGGACAGCAAGAGGTAATGATTCCATATTTGTTGTTGTGGATAGATTTTCTAAGATGACACATTTCATACTATGTAAGAAAACATCAGATGTAGTACATATAGCAGACTTTTCTTTAAGGAGATTGTCAGATTACATGGATTACCGAGGAGTATTATCTCTGACCGAGATAGTAAATTTGTTAGCTTTTTTTGGAAAACACTTTGGAAAAAGTTGGATACCGAGTTGAGGTATAGTTCTACATTTCACCTACAGACTGATGGACAAACAGAGGTTGTAAACCGAAGTTTGGGTAACTTGTTGAGATGTTTAGTTGGAGACACACCAAGTAATTGGGATTTGATGTTGGCACAAGCAGAGTTTGCATACAACAGTTCAGTAAATAGAAGTACTGGAAAGACACCTTTTGAGATTGTTCATGGCACACAACCGAGAGGTATATCAGACTTGAGAGATATTGCTGGAGAAGAGAAAAGGAGTGCTGAAGCAGAAAAGTTTGCTGAGTTTATGAAGACATTGCATGAGGATGTAAAACAAAAGTTGGAGAAAAGTAATCAGAAATACAAAGATAGTGTAGATAGATCAAGAAGACATAAAACTTTTGAAGTTGGTGATGCAATAATGGTTCATTTGAAGAAAGGCAGATTTCCTATTGGAACATATGGTAAATTGAAAATGAAGAAATTTGGTCCTTGCAAAATACTGAGAAGATTTTATAGTGGAAATGCTTATGAAGTAGAATTACCTGATGACATGGATATATCACCTATATTCAATATTTCAGACTTGTTTGAATATCATGAACCTGATGAAGAAGTGACAATACCGAGTGATTATCCTAAGAAACAAATCGAGGAAGTTGAACAAATTTTGAAATAGAGAGTTGGCAGAAGTACAAGAGGAAAGGAATACATGGAGTACTTGATAAAATGGAAGAACAAACTAATTGAGGGCTCATCTTGGATTTCTCAATCTAAGTTAGATTCATTTCAGGTTGGACCTAATACATGATTCGGGGAATCATTTCTTGTAACCCCAAGTGTCTGATGCAGGAGCATCTTGGGTCCTTGGCAATTCTGCTCAACCAAAAATATGTTTGCTTTTGTTCTTTAGCTTGTTGGAGGCTGCTCGGTGAAGTGCTCGGTAACCCTGTTGCTCGGTTACTTGTTCTGTCTTACTTTACCGACGGGTCTCGGTGTATGTTGGCTGCTCGGTGGTTCTTTCACCGAGTTGGTTTCTATTGCTCGGTTATCTTCTTACCGAGTTGGTTTCTGTTGCTCGGTTACCTTCTTACCGAGTGGTTTATCCTGATCTGGCCGACTTCTGCATTTAATTTCCGTGGCGTAATTAATGTGGGGTCTCTCATTGGGATCTGTGTGGACCTAAATTTGGGTCTCACTTAGGGATTTGAGTACCGACCTCTTTGGTGGACTCTTTTATATATTTGGTTTATGTTCTTAGTGTTAAGGGTCAGTAGCAGTTTTAGTAGGAATTTGGTATTAGATTGTTAAGTGTTGGGATATTTGGAAGGCAGGTCTGTGACCTCGCATGTATGAAGATCATTCTGTAATTCATTTGAATGTATATGGCCGAAACCGGGAAGGCCTTACAGCCCGACATGTAATGAGTTTGATCAATTAATGAAAGTATCTGCTGTTTCTTCTCCCCTTCCTGTGTTGTTGCTTCCGCATTGTGTATTTGCAGGCTGGTTTGGTATTTGGGAGTGCGATTTTATTTATTTTATAGAAACAAATAAACCACATCTTCTATGCAATCCATTTGAGACTTCACTTTTTAAACTGACGAGCCTTTCAAATAAGGGGTCATAGACATCAATTATAGAAGAGATCAGATCATTACTTTCTTGGACATTTTCTTAACTAGTTCATTTTAATCCTCGTTAGGAAGTGATGAATATTCTCTTCACCTATTGGTTAGAAAACAAGGTTTCAAATCATTTAACTATTGAAGCTGTTGTATCATTAAATTTTGATCTTACAATCATCCTATCCAATTGTTGGAAAAAATAATTCCTTAAAATTATGTCACTGAATTGGCCAACCAAGGCACACTCAGGTACCATTTGTTCTGAAATTGGAAATGGGTTTAATTCACATGATGATTATATCCAGGGTTTGGTCTTTTGTGCATGGATTTGCTTGGAATCATTCACGACCATCCCTAGGTGATTCCAGCAATGGGTGACAATTCCAGTGCATTTTGTTTGACTTTTGACCTTCAAAATTCGGCCCTGAACCTTAATCTAACAGTCATTTTCACTTGCATTTTGTTTGGTGAGTAATAGGGAAAAAAACTAATACTGCATTTTGCTTGATGTAAAAGCAGTGGCACCATAAATTCACAATTTTAAAAGAAGCACCGCAATGTTGTACTCATGTACCCATGTACCCATGTATTAGCATTCTGTACCCATGTACCCATACTCGTACCTGATTCCACTTCGGCAACCTGATCTTAAAATATTGGTTTGCATGCCAAACAATTTGGGAAGCAACTTGTGCAATTAATTAGTGCATGCCACATACAGATGTAGAACTTGGAGCTATTAGATTGTAAACATTGAACTGTTTATTTGACTAACGTAGGCACCCACTATGAGTAACACCATTGAAAGCTATGGAATGCAGGAGGTGAAACTTTTCTGCCATTCAGTGCTTGTTAGATAAACACTTGGTTGGACAAGGACTTGAGAGTTTGGACATCTTGAAGATACAATACAAGATTATAATCGAATGTTCAAGGTTTAATTTTAATTTTCTTTTAATTAGAAAAACTTATGAAGTTGACTTGTGATTGAATGGTTTCTTACACTTAATGATTAGATGAAACAAATTAAGCATTATGGCCAGACTTTGATAAGCTTCTTGGAACAGAAAGAAGACCAAATGCTATTGAAGTTGAGAAATCATTTGAAAAATCAAATAATAAATATGAGGCCCTATTGAGAAAAGTAAATCTATCAATAAGGAAAATTTAAAATGAGGCGTATCATCTTTCTTTTTTAACTTGCAGGCCTATCAAATTGTCTTATAATGCTTCCATTCTGTTCTCCAATTATGCAAGCTGATCACTTCACAATTATTTCACAATTTCCCGTAGGATTAAACGTAATAAATCCTTGAGCATCGGATCAGCATCTTGTAGCCTCTCCAATATGATGTCAAATCTGTGACTTCTTCTGCAATCAAGAATTTATGAAATGCTGAAATGCAGCGTGGTTTATCTCACATTATCTTTACCTTTCAATTGTCAGTCAAATAAGTTGGTCCAATGATCAACCCCTTATTAACTCCAAATTCCAGTGCGTCATCCTTCACTGATAGTGGTCACAAGAATTGCTTCCCAACTTGTTTGACTCTCAAACCAATACTTCAATTGATCTTTGATTCCATTATAAGTGGGTAAGGTTATTGTTGGACGAAGGTTTTATGAGATGGAAGATCAATAATTGAATTAGTTTGAAGCGTTTTATGTTTGACAGATAGGTGAAGGGATTGTTTAGAATTGGCTATGTAGCACTGTATTAAATTTCAATTAAGATTTAAGCAAGGAAACATTTACAAGGAATTAATTATAGGATAATTCTCTTCAATGTTTCCATTGTTAGAAGAAAAAATAATCTGTTTCAAACTTTCTGTATTATGTATTTGTAATTTATGGACATTAGTGCTAATGTATGTTAACAGATCCAGCAGAACAGCTAATACTGGCATTCCGTTCAGCTAATACTGGCATTCTATTGTATACCAGGTTTCATCAGGTTGACAGTGATGATTTAACCATAGCAGTCAATTTTTGGTGGCCATCAAGAATTATGCTAGCAATGGAAAAACACATGGATGCTTACTATTTGCGACGAATAATTAGCAGGTTATTGGCTTTAGCACACACTGGTGATAGTCATTATTTCTTCTTTTTAAGCAATTTATTGATATTTTTATGTTTTATTTTCTGGAGTAACATTGAATGCTGTTGACATGTGACTAATGAATATTATTTGGTGGGTTGCATTTGCATTTTTCCTCTGGATGGGCCATGGGAAACAGATTGGTGGACTCTGAGAAGGTAATAGCTTACTTGATGTTGCATGGATATGCAACTGTTGGCGTGTTCTATGTTACAACCCTTGTGGACTTTTCAAATAGCTGTTTTAACTGTTACACTGGAAGTGTGATGTTATATTGAAATTTGTTTATTTTATTTTTATTGAATAGTGATGCTTTTGAAGGAATAATATAATATATTGATGGATAATGATGTATATTGACAAACTTGGATAATTGATGTTAAACCTAGATGATTTTATGCTAGCAAGAAATGTTTAATGTATTATCAGAATGAAATGTAAGTTATGGCTATGTGAAGAACCTACCTGGCTCTAACCCTTAACTATCACTGAAGTCTGATTTCTCACAAGAAAATTGTGTTCTTTTGCAATTTAATGTTGATTTTGAATACATGATCTTTAACTTTCAATATTCAATTCAAATACAAAGTAATCATACAAAGATCAAATAACAATGCAGTCAATTTGGTTTAAAATTGAAACCCCAATTTCAAATATCAATACCAATTGACTGCATTTTATAACAATGATAATTAAAACATTACACTTCTCAAAGTATTGCATTGAAACCTGAAAACGTTTTTTGGTGCTGTTTGACTCCATGGCCACCACAGCTTCCTGTCTAATCCCACACCATGACTGGCCGCAGCTAGAAGAATAGATGGCGGCTGCTTGAAAGGAGACTCTAGCAATTCACACGACTATGGTAGGGAAAGCAGCTGATATCATAAAACCCACGCCACTTCTCAATGTTTCTGACTCCTTTCGAAACTGCTATGCAAACTCCATGCTTCTGGATAGTAGCCGCAATGCTTCACAATTCATCAGCATCTAATGCTGATTCAGAGTGCAGAGGACAACAAGAAATTTACAATTCCTTGCTGGTTGATTTTCGGCAAACCCTTGTCTCAGGAACACCCAATTTCGAATATGTCATATCATATCATGAATGAATGAATCTAGAATAGTTCGATTTTCTCCTCTCAAGGTATTTATAATTTCTCCATAACAAATCGAACCTCCAACTTCACAAACACACTTTGCATAACTTAACCAATAGTTTTAAAATGCAAAGTGTAAACTTTGGATAATAATATTTAATTATTATTCCTCTTTGCATTGGCGCCAAAAGACTTTATTAAATAAACATTTAATAACTTGGCAAACTATTAATAAGCTCATTTAATTATTAATTAACACTTAATTAATAATCATCATTTAACAAATAACTTATTAATTCTTCTGGATGAATGACTCGCAAATGCCAATGTTCATTGCCTGAGCCAGATGCCAAAATGCCCTACCACAAATAGACACTGCCAAAAATAGACTTACTATAAATAGTAAGTCCCTCAAACTGGAAGCTCTGCAAACTTTTCCACACTCCACTGATACCATTGCTCTGGCGCCCTGCTAAAAGTAAAATCCATGACGATCCCAAAATAACCACTTACTATAAATAGTAAGTTTGTCAATCTGACTCAAACGAAGAGTAATCCCGACATCACAAACCTCCAGAGTGGAAATTGACCACTGGCTCTGCCACACGACCCCCTCTGTCATCCTAATTTGCCTACGAGGGTCAAAAAATAGGCAAATCCCCCAAACTCCAATGCGCCTAAAAACGGGGACATTACAGTTCTCCCTTCTTGAAATTGCTTGTCCCCAAGCAATCTTAGAAAACAAAAAACAAAAGTCCACCCGGATCCCAAGGATAGAATGGTGTAATGTCCCTGCGATCACCTGCAAACTCTTGTGATGAAATCACCATCCATTGAGCTAGCCAGAACACACTGTCACCATGCCAACCATAGCAATCCAAACACTCTGCAGTGCCAAACCTGTCACTACTTGGATCCCAGTAGAGATCAAACTCACAACCATCAATAGCAAGAAATAATGGATATCCAATATCATCTGACAAACCAAAACTCCCTGCACACCCTGCCAATGTGCTCTGTGTATGAAGCCCATTTGTGCAATAGGAACAAATACTCCTATAACCCAGATATCCATCCTCTAAAAAATCATCATAGGTGTGTTGACCCTGCAAGTCACTTCCTACTAACTTGCAGTAACTAATCCCATCAATTGTAGATGGAGAAAACTCATCCCATAAAGGATGGTATATCCCTGGAGCCAACCCACACCGATGCGCAAACAAGTCCTCAATCGGTGGGTCAAAAGAGAAGTGATGAGCACTCCTAACTATGTAATCATGGTAAAATGCTCCAATCCCTGACATATGCTCATCAAAATCAAACCGTGAATAAAGAGATGGCTCCAATCTCTGACTCTGAACAACTGGTTAGGCAGGATCCTGGGTAACTCTCTCAGCAAACCCAACAAAATCTCGGTGAGGAAGCATTGTAGTCAAGGTATCTACAATCTTTCCCACTAACATCTGAATACTGCGAGAACCTCAGACAAGTGTACCCTTAGAAGCCCCGAAAGGTCCTTCTTGCAAAACCAAACTCTCAAGCAAGTACTCCATGAACGACTCTGTGCAGTAGAAATTATAAGAAGCAACATCAACTTGCTCCCTTGCAATCCACAACTGATCCCTTTGAAACTGGGGCACTACCAACTGCCTATCGCTAGTATGAGATGAAGGAAAAGATTTGATTCCAGCAGAGGGAAACAAATCATCATGAGAACTAGTCTCCACGCTAGATGATACCCAGTCCGTGTCCCGTGAATCAAGGGGAGTAGTGTCAGGAACTGACACACAACTCTTGGACAAATCCACTCCTATCTCTGACCTCTCAACAACCTGCTCCGCATCATCTATCATCGTGCTAACAATTGGAGAACCCGATACCACAAAACTCTTTCTGCAATCCTTCTCACCTCCTCTACATGTACTGCATCCGTCTCAAGGATGGATGTAACTGTGTCCCCAACACAACCATCACTGCCAACTGTGGAAGCTGACTCACCACCAACCACTACTATATGTAGCTGAATTGGATCTATGGTTGGTAAACACTGAATCCGTTCCAACTCCACACTCACCTCTCCCAACTGCAACTGCGTCTCCTGAAGAGCCAACTGGGTGCTCTCTAACATACCGACAGTTACATGAAGCTCATGGGTGAGCTCAACTACCTCCTCCTCTTTCCCTAGCAATGCCTCATAACAGGTACTGGCCCACTCAAGCAAATGCTCCCTGTCGGCTACCAACTGTACATAGCTCTGCCTCAGAATCCTAATAGCCTCACGAAGCACATCCATATGTCCTTGTAAAGAGTCTCCACCCTCGGGTGTGCAAATAGGACTAGTGGCTGATCCACTAAGTATAGGAGCATCTCCACCAAAATCAGCAGCTGCTGAAAACTCAACATGGAGATCTCTAGATGTCTCACCTGTAAAAATCTCACGTCTCTCCTCATATCTTCCCTGTAAAGAGGACCTATTGAACAAAGAAACCAAGTAATTTGTTGCTTTATCGACAGTTGCCGGACCTGAAAGTTTTGCATTAAGTCTTTCCTGAGTTTTCCTCAGTTTCTCCATCTTTTTCATCGTGGCATCTGTCTACTGTCTGAGAATAGACATACTGTCTAACTGGTTTCCATGTCTTCTTGATTTTCTGTGTCTGTCCATGACTGCAACAATAACACGAGTGCTGATTACTCAAGTCAAACAATTAAGCTCAATGAAGTCCACCCCAACAGGATGGCAGGAAACCCCTCTGATACCCCTGTAAAGAACCTGCCTGGCTCTAACCCTTAACTATCACTGAATTCTGATTTCTCACAAGAAATTTTGTGTTCTTTTGCAATTTAATGTTGATTTTGAATACATGATCTGTAACTTTCAATATTCAATTCAAATACAAAGTAATCATACAAAGATCAAATAACAATGCAGTCAATTTGATTTAAAATCGAAACCCCAATTTCAAATATCAACACCAATCGAATGCATTTTATAACAATGATAATTAAAACATTACACTTCTCAAAGTATTGCATTGAAACCTGAAAACGTTTTTTGGTGCTCTTTTGATTCCATGGCCACCACGACTTCCTGTCTAATCCCACACCATGACTGGCTGCAGCTAGAAGAAGATATGGCGGTTGCTTGAAAGGAGACTCTAGCAATTCACAGGACTATGATAGGGAAAGCGATTGATACCATAAAACCCACACCACTTCTCAATGCTGCTGACTCCTTTCGGAATTGCTATGCAAACTCCATTCTTCTGGATACCAGCCGCAATGCTTCACAATTCATCAGCATCTAACGCTGATTCATAGTGTACAGGACAACAAGAAATTTAGAATTCCTTGCTAGTTGATTTTCGACAAACCCTTGTCTCAGGAATGCCCAATTTCGAAAATGTCATATCATGAATGAATGAATGAATCTAGAATAGTTCGATTTTCTCCTCTCAAGGTATTTATAATTTCTCCACAACAAATCAAACCTCCAACTTCACAAGCACACTTTGCATAACTTAACCAACATTTATAAAATGCAAAGTGTAAACTTTGAATAATAATATTTAATTATTATTCTTCTTTGCATTGGCGCCAAAACACTTTGTTAAATAAACATTTAATAACTTGGCAAACTATTAATAAGCTCATTTAATTATTAATTAACACTTAATTAATAATCATCAATTAACAAATAGCTTATTAATTCCTTTGGATGAATGACTTGCAAATGCCAATGTTCACTGCCTGAGCTAGACGCCAAAATGCCCTGCCACAAATAGACACTGCCAAAAATAAACTTACTATAAATAGTAAGTCCCTCAAATTGGAAGCTCTGCAAACGTTTCCACACTCCACTTATACCATTGCTCTGGCGCCCTACTAAAAGTAGAATCCATGACGATCCCAAAATAACCACTTACTATAAATAGTAAGTCTGTCAATCTGACTCAAATGAAGAGCAATCTCGACATCACAGATCTCCAGAGTAGAAACTAACCACTGGCTCTGCCACACGACCCCCTCTGTCATCTTGATTTGCCTACGAGGGTCCAAAAATAAGCAAATCCTTGAAACTCCAATGCGCCTAAAAACAGGGACATTACAGGCTACCTCATATGTTAGCGGATATAGGAGAACGGTCACCCTCGAAGAAGGGAGGGAGAGTATCATCAGGGAGAGGATGCAAGTGTGTGGAAAATGTTGAAATTGCCATCCAAGTTTGAAGCTATAGATAAGTATCTTGGTCATCTGGTCACCTGGTGATAAGGTTAGACTTGGACGTTAGTTATCTGCTGTCAGGGTGGGAATAGGAAGTCCTTTCCTTGTTTATCTTTTAATTAAATAATTTCATATTCATCGGTAAGAACGTTCATTGTTGTGTTAATGAGAATCAGATTAATAATCTGAGTGATGCAATTAATTCTATCGATCCTATAAGTAATTGAATTTAAGCTTGGAATATCTTATGTCTCGGCTAATCTTTAAATTATTTTTGGCATCATATATATATATATCAGAGAGTACGATTATATATTTATATATGCTTAAGGATACTTGTGTGATTGTGAAGAACTCAATAATTATATACATGCATCACACTACAAGTTAGCGCAATCTAATAATTACATAACATCTTCATATTTATATATTGCATATTTATTCAAATTTGAGATGAATTTAATAAAAAATATGATTTAATCTTTCAAACCTAGACTGTTTTGGTTTCAAGCTAGATTGCTTATCGTTATGGGAGGTGGTAGTGGTCGAAACTCCACCTTGCCACGGTAATGGGTGAGCAAGAAGGTGATCACCTGCCCTTGGTGGAGACATTACAAAACGTGGATGATGGAGAGCTTTTCTTCTCCTTTTTGAATTCATTCTTCTAGATCTTTATGCGTTTTATTAATCTTGGAAGCAAAGAGCTCATGCCCTATCATATCTTGCGGGATAATTGATTTTGTCTAATCTTTGGAGAGTTATCGAGGGGGGGGGGGTTCTTATGGGCTTTGCAAACATTTTTGGGGGTCATTCTGTTCTTTTGGAGCTGCCTAATTCACTGTTCTCTCTAAAAACGGCTATTTTTCTATTTAAGAGTTGGGAGCATGGAAAAACAAGCAGGGGTTATGTTCCATAGTCTATTTCTCTTCTAAGGGGTACAATCATGGGTTGTGCTTTGTAAATTGGTCGTGGTTCCTTAACCTAAACATGCTTTATGCATTGCAAACATTTATAAGTTCTTCCCATTTTCTTTTCTATAATTGCTCGGTTTGAGCTTTGCAATCGAACTGCTACTTGAGTATTACCACAAAGCATTATATTCTCTTAAGCTATTGACTCTCTCCTTGGGACGACATTCTTACAAGCCATGGTCTATCAATCCGCTTGTCTTGGATTCTTGCAATCAACAAAATTGGCAATCCATTTTCATTCACTCTGTATTGGAATTCTATCTGTGACGTAGGAATTCAGTTGCAACGTAGTTTTGAATTTCAATGGGAAAAGGATAAGGGCATATTTCAAAATATCGTTATCGATAACTTATCGGCAATGGCAAAAAAACATCGGGAAAATATTAGAGATAAATCGGCAACTTATCGACAAAAATATTGGGAACATAAAAAGTTGCTTAAATTTAATTAGAAACGCCTTTTTTTTTGCAAGATTCAGTGAGGAGATGCATCTAATGAGTCAGTAAATGAGTAAACAAACCAAACAAGTTGAGTCTAGATATATTTAAATGCAAATAGGGTACAAAATCGCATCCTGTTGTGGAATGCTAATCGGTGGTAGCCATAGTTTGATAGTCTGAACTCTGAAGCAAACTAAAAATAGCAAATTGTCTTTTTAAAACTATAAGTAAATACAAGTACAACATCAAAATAGTCTACATCTTCCTCTTCCCCTTCCAAGCAGCTCTAGTAAAAACTACTAGATTGGAAGAAGGTCAGCCCTAGAAGTTCGTTGTGGCTGTGACTGTCCTTGTGCTTCCTCCCTCTGCACAACTGGCTGTGACTCGACCTCCATCCTGGATGTAGATGGTGTTGACATTGACAATGAATCCTCCTCAATGTCCTTATTCTCCTGAATGTCATCCAATCCCACTACGAAACCACACTCTTCCATAGCCTAACTCTCCAAATCGTAGATCTCATCCTCTATGAACAATGAAGGCTGCTCCTGTGATGTCCAATCATAGTATGGATCTATGTCATCCAAATCAAGTGGACCAGTTGGTGTTCCCTTTGCCTTTCTTATGCATAAACGAAGGCTATATTGCACAAAGACAAGGTCTTTGAGGCGTTTCTGTGCTAACTTGTCGCTCTTCTTCGTGTGAATAACCTCGAACAAGCTCCAATTGCGCTCACAACTGGATGACCTACAAAGTTGGCATAGGATTCAGAGGGCCGAATTTCGCCACCAAGCATCTACAAAATAAAATATTAAAGAGTCCGAAAGAAAAGTGAACATATTTTAGTAACTTAGTTTTTATCTACTTATCATGCATTTGAAAGAGTGAAAAAATTCAAATATTGTACCTGGGGTTTGAGTGTTTCTTCCTCTCTTTGCCATGTTTGAAGAGAATAGCTTGCCCGTTGCATTCTTGTACACTTCCAATTCAGACACAATGAGGTCTCTCACCTCAACCTCGGGTACCATCCTCTACATGCATTCAGTGAGGCCCTCTATGACCTCTCCATTGGGATCTGAGTAGGATAGAGAGAAGCGATAATGAGGGTTGAGGAAGTAGCCTGCCGCATGAATGGGTTGGTGGAGCTAATTGTTCCACCTCTTATCAATAATTTCCCATATGGGGTCAAATTTGAGGTTGTCCTTGTGGTAATTTTTGATAGCCTCTTTGACCCTATCCATCGCCTCATAAAGATACCCCATTGGGGTTTGATCCCCCATCTTTCAAACGGAGAACTCTAACCAAGGGCTCTGACACCTACAATTGAAAAGTAGAAAAAGATTATCATTAATCATTAGAGACTAGAGTTACAAATTAATAATGAAAGACTTGATTCTTGAATACAAAAAATTAAATATTCATCTTTTGAAGTTTCCAAGTTACCTTCACAATTTCTGTAGCACTTCGTGTAAATTGGTTGTCGAAGACAAGCAATGCAACACTTTCTTCATTAGTCTTCTTTGAATAACTTGAGTCTAGGCATGGTTGACTCACAAAAAATTGCTTCAAAGCCGTCAAAGAAGTAATAATACTTTGCAACGTTAAGAAAATCATTGCAAACCTTGTGACTCACTCAAACCAACTGCTTCCCTTGGGTGTGTTCTCTCATCAAGCGGAGAACCCAAGGGTGATTGTAGATGTATTTTGTTATCTTTCTTGCATCCTCTACAACCAGTCTCACCCAATCCAATTTTGCTATGCCCTCCAAAAGAAGGTCAAGGACATGCGCTGCACAAGGAGACCAAAAAAGTGTACCATATTTTTCTTGGAGGATCTTACCCGCTGCCACATATGCCTCTGCATTGTCTGTTATGATTTGCACCACATTATCAATTCCCACCTCCATCACAACTTGCTCCATCATTAGAGCCAAAGTTTTAATTGTTTTTACCATGTTGGATGCATCGAAGGATTTCAAAAAGGCCACTTGATCCTTGCAAGAAACCAAAAAATTGATGATGGTGTGGTCTTTTCCATCCGTCCATCCATCAGAAAGAATAGTGCTACCAAATTGTTTCCATTGTAATTTTTGCTCTTCTACCACATCTTTGGCCTTAGAAACTGCATCTATGAGCAACCTACAAGCACGAAGTAAAATTAATGTTAAGTACACAATTTTGATTCAAAAAATAACTTACATTCAACAAAAATAAGTAAAACTGCAAAACATTTAAAAATTAAAACAAGTGAACTAACCTCCCACTCAAGTCTACAGGAAAAGGTGCCTTGTAGCCCTTTCCAGCCACATTAATTCCCGTAACAAAATTCAGCCAGTATGGACTTGATGCAACATTGAAGGGGATGTTTTTGAAGTACTAGAAATTGACACATTGAATGTCTACTTGCCGATGCACATCGTTGTTCCACCCAGTACCCTCCAATGATGGTTGTGTTCCAGGTGTGTTTCTCTGCACAAAAATTCTATCTATAGAAGCTGATTGTGGCACAGATGGTGGTGGTCTACTAGAAGCAACAAAAGTGGTGGCCGAGGGGGTAGTGGATTTGCGGATACATAGGCCATGAAGAGAGCCCACTATGCCCTCAAGTGCTTCTTCTTCTTCTTCAAGGTTGGTTGGGATACCTGGTCACAACGCACATTATTTCATTATGATCCTTTATATTTTGAGTTGAATTTAAATTGTTTTAGCAAAATCCAAAGTTCAAACTAATAATGGCTATTAGAAAATAATAAATGATTCTTAAAAAGGAGACATAGTGTGATCCTTGAGATTCAGAAATGCCTACTCTCATGGCTAATCCCTTTTCCTTTTGCATTTTTTTTCTTCTTGGGCAGCGAGCAAGGCATTCATCTCTCTTTTTATTTCTTCCGTGGTGTGCTCACAAACCCTTGTGTCATGCTTTGTGATCCCTCCAAGGTGGTATCTCAAACGAGATGTGCCTCCACTAATTAATTGTTCACATTTTATGCAAATCACAGAATTAAATTCAAGTCCTTCAAAGGCATATCTCCAAGCCTTATCTCTAGCCCCTTTAGGGTAAGTGCTTACATATTTAAATGGACATGTGTCTACTGGGGCACTAGCAAACCCTGCAGCTGACCCGGTTGTGGATGTATCCCTTTTTGCCATTTTAATGAAATTTCAACCTACACATACAAATTGAAACCACAAATTAATATACTATATTATAATAATGAAATTTAGCAAACAAACTAAATTAGTTTAAAACTTTAAATAATTTTAAACATAGTTGAAACTTGAAAAAAAAACAAAAAAAATTGTTAGGGTTTGAATTTTTTAAGAAAATATGAAATTTTTGATAAAACTGGGAAAAAATTTACAAAAATTCCTAAAAATTGGTGTTAGATCTTGTTCATTATGCTCTAAAACAATTTAGAGTACATTGGAAATGCTATTATAGATTTTGTATAAACTTAGATGCAACAAAGACAAGACAAGATGATTTTAAAAAAAAGAAAAAGAATTTTGAAAACTTACTTGTGAATCCAATTTTTCTTGAAAAATCTCTTCGAGTCCACTTCAAATCCACAACAAATTCCTCTAAGCCGCTGCAAATCACGCTTTTCCTGCTTCAAACACTTTTTTCCTCTCGTAAATACCACTTTGGAAATGACAAATTGTCAAATGAGTGCTTTTTGGGCCGTCAGTCCCTATTAGCGGACTGCGGCCGATATTTTGGCTATTTATCGCCGATATTTTGGCGATAAGTAGCCAAATATCTGTGATAAGTTTGCAAAAATCTTCGATATTTATCTGCTATAAAGTTACGTAGTTTATCACCGGTTCCAACTTATCACGCTAAGTTCTCTTATCGGCGATAATTTGATCCCTGTCTATTCCGTCAATCTTCATCGCCTAATCAGGCAAGCAATCTTTTCATAATAGTCTGAGGTGATGTTATTCTTGAAACAAAGCTTATGATTTATACAAATTAATATTCAGCAAAGCATTTGTTGTTTTGTACAAAAGAATGAATAGGATCAATTTCACTACAATGCATTAGCAATAAACTTGATATTCTTGCATCACATATAGGGAAGGAACATATTGGGTTCTTACTGCATATTAAAATCTCTAGTTTTGCATGTAAGGAAATCATTCATAGACTTGCATGTAGAGTTTAATAATTTGCGTTTGCAGATCTGTTCTATGTTTTTTGAATAGGAAAAAGATATCCATATTAAGCATGCAAAATGTATCTGCATTTCAAACATGAATCCGAATAACATTTGTAAACTCTGAAATTCTGAAACGAATCAGTATATCATACGAGAATCTATAATTTGGTTAATTAACCGTATGCCATCTATATCGTGCAATTCTGTATGTCTCGATGAATTTGTAATTCTGTTATGGTATTGTATATCACTTACGAAGCTGCATTTCAGATGTCAATTCTGTATAGTGAATATGAATCTGCATATCAACTAAAAATCTTTATATCTGATATGATTTGCAATTTAGATATGAATCTGTATCAGTCAAATCTTTTCTTGGATAAACACGGTGGTCACAACACCCTAACCTTTCTTCATCGAGCATAATCTAAACCCGCTCAAAGGCTGTTTCAACTGTGGATTAGCACTGAATCATTACCTAAGCTGCATTGATAACTTGGCAGTTTAATAATATTGTGATTCTCATGATTGTTGAATTATCCCTTGGTTGGGTAAACCTATATCATCATAGGAATATGACAACATGTCATCAACAAGAATGTTGAATCATCTTAAATGAATTAAGGGATCAACCCTGATTAGATAAGTTATAAAGCAAGATATGAAAACATAACAACATTCGGAAAGGGTGCCATTTCTCATCTTGCGAAGCAAAAACTAAAAAAATGAAATAAAAATTAATCATATTTAAATGAATTATAACAGGTAAGAACTTTTGGGAAGGGACTCCCCTTAGTTGGTCTTGAACCATTAAAGACTATATATGTTACAATAGTTGCCAGTGAATTACCACTCCTTAAGGTCATTAGACTGTTATTGCCTAAAATGGACAAGTAGTCCTAAATGGGTCACAGAGATCTGAAAGAGTCTTAAGGCCTCAATTATACAAGTAAGGTGATGATACTGACAACACGGAGTACATTGCTTCCATTTATAGACCTTGGTCAAGGTGGCGCTATGCAATAGCATGCAATCGTCACACATGAACTAGAAGTACACATCTAATCAGGGAGGTGATACTCATAGGCGTAGAGTCTAGACGGTGTGACCGACTAAGATTGTTGTAGGTTCTAGACACCTAAGACTCATATGGCAATAATAAGAGCGGATCCCGATTTTGCACCTCTCGTGTAGGTCCGACCCACTCTTGAAAGGTAGTTGTGCGGGAGACCAATGGTCAATGGATGTGAGATAAAGCCTCTAATGATGCTCTCCCTCTCTCACAAAGACATTAAAAATACAAATTTACCAGAAAGGATCAAAGCATAGTTACTCTCTTCTCTTTCAAGTTCATGTTATCTCTTGCATGTAATTAGATAATTTTGTTATTCAGTTATTTCCATTTCATATGAATCCGTTATAGACTGTTAGTTATTCTCTTGTCATGTGAATACAAATTCATTACTGAATATTTTATTTCTTTGAATTGAAGGTAGTTAATTATGTTATTCAAAAGGTTTCATGTTCATGTGAAAGAGAAACATTTTCTTTTCTGTTAAAAGTTAAAGGAAATTTTTTATTTTATATGAAATTGTCGGTAAATGATTAGAATTTTCCTTTTTTATAGTTTGCATGTTACATATGATATTAGAGCTACTGGGTTCAACACTGGACCTAGGAGCTCACCACCTTTTTACCTTGAAAGTTGGAACCAACTTGTCGGTGTTCCATAGGATGTGAAACCAACGAACTCCATGGATAAGGGTCCATGACCCGAGAGTCATTTATTTATGGATGACCAAAACTATGCAAGATAAATCTTGTTGATTATTCACATCTTATGTTGAGACCTTATCAAAAGGTACTCTATGATCTTGGGATGAGAGGCACGCATAGCCTTCAAACATGAAAGAGTTGAACACTTCTTCGGAACCATATTAACTTCCAAACCTAAACCCCACAATTGAGAAAGTCTCAGAGGAAAGGATTGAAACAGAAGGTCAGGAAGACCATCAAGCCATCACCGAATATTATCTCTGGTTTCTTGGGGCAAGATGAGCTTATCACTGATGTTGGTAGTGAATTTTAGGAAGAGATATGTTATTGGTTTGGTAAATTAGGAACGCAGGGAACCAAAAACCGATTATATGTAAGCAGAATAAGCAAAAAGTCCTATAGCCAACAAAATCAAGCAATCCAAATCAGATTCCGAACCTTGGAACAACAACCTAGGGGTCAGAATAAGACTACGGAAGAAGACAAGATCATAACTCTCATGTGAGCACCTAGGAGAGCGTTCAGTTACTCTCACTAAAATTAAAAAGAGAAATTAAGTGATTAGCAAAGATGATTGATGAAACGAAAAGATTATACCTTAAGAAGCGGACTTGGTGTCGAGAGATACCATGGGGTTTCGTAGAAACTTCTCAGAGATTGTTAAGCTGTTAGGGAAACCTACTCGACAATGGTTTGCCAATTAGTGTTAGGAGAAAACTTCCAGTGGTTAACATACGTATCACATCAAATGGATGAGTGGATTAGCGAACGTTAATAGGGGCTTTAATAATAGTATTGAGGGTGCTGAGGATGTCTTTGGACCTGGTCCCATGGAAAAATTGTATGTAAAGCCAATAAGACAAGGGTAGAGGCGTAGAAAGATGACGCTCTTAGGAACAAGAGCCAAAATAAGGTAAGGAGAATCTATTTTTCTCAACCTGTAATAAAAGGGCAAAAATATGATTCTAGTAGAAAAATGATGGAATGTATAATTAAAGAACTCAACAAGAAGTTAGGGTACAAAAAGTTACTGCCATGCAACTAAGAGAAGCAATGGGAAAGGGGTGTTAGATAGTTACAATTAGGATCGATGAATCAGTGAACCTGGAAAGGTAACTACCTCAATGATATGATGATTTCAAGATATCCTCAAACCTTGAGGAAGGGATAGGGAAACACAATGAAGGAGAAGACACATGAAATTATTATGTATCTTGCTGATTGCTGGCAATTTTAACTCATAAGCCACTTCCCCAACCCTCCTGATCACTCTGAAAGGCCCATAGTATCGTGGCTTCAACTTTTCTGCACCATTCCTCTGAAGAGAGGACTGCATGTATGGCTGCAACACGAGGTAAACCATATCACCCACCTCAAATGATCGCTCTTCTTTGTGCTGATCGATATACTGTTTCTGTTGGTTTTGTGCCTTCTGCATATTTTCCTTCAACGATCTCATGATTTCCCGATTCTCCTGCAAAAGATCTCTGGCCCTAGGCACCCTGCTATAGCTGAACAATAGATCTAGGAAATTAGGAGAATCATATCCGTAGAGAGCCATGAATGGTGTCATTTGAATAGACATGTGGTATGTAGTGTTGTAGCAGTATTCACCAAGGTGCAACCACTTCACCCATGCCTTCTGTTTCCCTGCTATATGATTACGAAGATATCCCTGAACCCATTTATTAACTATTTCAGTCTGACCGTCGGTTTGAGGGTGGTAGCTAGTGCTTGGGGTAAGCTCTGTCCCACACAACTTGAAAATATCATGCTAGAAAAGACTCATGAACCTGCTGTCCTGATCATTGACAATAGTCCACGGCAATCCATGCAACCTGAATATCTCCCCAAAGAATAACTCTGCTACCTATACTGCAGTATACGTGGATGCAATAGAAAAGAAGTGTGCAAACTTAGCTAGTCGGTCCACCACCACATAATTGCAATCCCTACCTTGTACCTTAGGTAGGCCCATGATAAAATCCATCGACACACTGTCCTACTTCCTTTACGGAATGGGTAGGGGCTGCAACAAACCACCTCGGAAGGAGTGCTCATGTTTATTTTGCTAGCATACTGGGCACTCTCTCACATGCTGTAGCACATCTATTTTGAGCCCCTTCCATGTGGAGCACTCTCTCTCCTGTTTGTAAGTTTTGAAGTATCCCCGATGACCTGCCATAGGTGAGTCATGAAAAGCTCTCAGAATCTTCTGCTTAATAGCAGATCCTGGCACAAATAAAACTCTGTCATTGTAGATGATCAAATCATTCACCACTGAATACCCCTCATCTTGCATAGTGCCATCAATAATACTCGTTGCCCACTTGTCCTTTGCATACTCTCCAGAAATCAACTCTCTCCAATCATCTGATATCTCTCCTAAGGTGCACAAGTGAGGTCTCCGGGACAAGACGTCAACAACAATGTTTTTCTTCCCTTTGACGAATACTATGTCAAAGTCATAAGCCTGTAACATGCTGACCCACTTCTATTGCTTGTCATTCATATCTTTTTGCCCAAGGAAATGTTTTAGACTATTATGATCCGTTTTGACTGTGAATTTATTGCCCACCTAATACTGTTTGAATTTAGCCAATGCATGCATAATGATAACATTTCCTTGTTGTATATGTTGTAACTCCTCTCAACACCTCTCAACTTCTT
This sequence comes from Thuja plicata, assembly GCA_018584345.1. Classification (NCBI taxonomy): domain Eukaryota; kingdom Viridiplantae; phylum Streptophyta; class Pinopsida; order Cupressales; family Cupressaceae; genus Thuja; species Thuja plicata. The sequence continues at coordinate 1,031,961 of MU224571.1, read as the reverse complement.
GCTCTCAAATGCGATGGGGTGCTTATCTAGCATCAAAACCGCTCTAACTCCCTCTCCCGAGGCATCACAGTGGAGCTCGAATGCTCTGCTAAAATCTGGAATGGCTAAAACTTGGCAAGTGCTCATCAATTCCTTGAACCAGTCAAAACACTACTGGATCCTATTTGTCCACTCGAATGCATCTTTCCAAGTCAAATCTGTGAGACAAGTTGTTGACTGTGAATACCCCTTCACAAAATGGCGGTAGAAATGACAAAGACTCATGAAACCTCTGAGATGTGAAAGACTCCTAGGTGGCAGCCAGTCCATAATAGCCTAGATTTTATTGGGATCCACACGAACACACTCAACGCTGATAATGTGTCCCAAGTATAACAATTCAGTCATCCCAAATTCACATTTTGACATCTTAGCATACAGGGACTCCCACTCTACGATGCTCAACACAGTATCAATATGTTTCAGATGCTCCTCCCAAGTCCTGCTGTAAATAAGTATATCATCAAAGAATATAAGAACAAATCTGCTCAACTACTCTTTGAATACCTTGTTCATGCACGACTGGAAGGTAGTGGGCGCATTAGTCAAGCCAAAAGGCATGGCTAGAAACTCGAAAATCCCATAGTGGTACTTGAAAGCTGTCTTCTCTACATCATCCTCCCGGACTCGTATATGATGATAACCTGATCTCAAGTCTGTCTTAGAGAAGTAGTAGGCTCCATGTAGTTCATCTATGCGCTCATCTATACGGGGAATCAGATAGCTGTTCTAGATAGTCTTCTTGATCGATTCCCCGTAGTCTATGCACATCCGAAAGGTCCCGTCCTTTTTGACCAAAACCACTGTTGAAGCAATGGGCTCTTATTGGGTCTAATGTGTCCCAGCTCGAGGAGCTCCTTGATAGCCTTTTTGATCTCATCTTTATACCTCTTTGGATGCTTGTAGGGAGTAATGATCACCGGTTTAGCTCCCTCCTCGAGCTCTATCACATGTTCAATCCCTCTGTCCGGTGGTCTGCCTGGTGGTATATCTCCAAACACTTTGGTGTGTTTGGTTAACAACTCTTGTATCTGTGGAGGATACTCATGCTTCTGCTGCTCAGTGAGCTCTGGCATCACCAACATCTCGGTTGCCCACTGCACCTAATCATGCCGTATCAATCTTTCCATCCGCTTGAGCGACACCACTCTAAGTGTCCCATTTGATAAGGCTCTAAGTACCACTTTCCTTCCTTGATGCTCATAGTCTCCCATCTGCATATGTAGATCATTAATAAACGAGTGCTCTGCAACTTATGTTCACTAGCCACTATAACTCTGAAGCCCTCATGCCCTTCCGTTTGAAGCCCTGTCCTCTGAACCAGTCTCTCTGAGATAAAATTATGGGTAGCACCTGTGTCCACCAAAGTAATAACTCGTTGCCCCTATATTACACTTCTCACCCTAAAGGTTATTTCCCAGGGTTACCCAAGGACGCGTCCCTGGCCTAAATCGGCCAATTTCCGGAACGGGGATGTCCCCGGGACGTGGGGATGGCTTGGGGACGTCCCCATGCCGTCCCCAAATTTTCCCTAAATGTACGGAATGTCCCCTTGGGGACGACAACTAAATTTTTTGGGGGCGGATGGCAGTCCCGGGGACGACCGAGGACACTGTAGACGTCCCCCGCGCATCCTCGGGACGGTTCTCTGTTCTGAACTCGTAAACGCCAAAAAAAATAAAAAAACTTAAAAAGCCAAAAAAGGCTTCCATAGGTGGGGTCGTTTTGTGGGCCCCATCACCACACTTGCTTTAAAAGGCCAAAATCGGGGCTCTTTATGGGCACACAAGCATTTTTTTTATTTGTATGTGTTGTCCATTGTTTGTAGCAGCAAGTCTGGGTTTTTTTATCTTGTAGCAGCAACGGAGGTTTTCAGATTTTCTTCATTGTCCAAGTGATTGTGCAAGGGTTTCAACTTCCTACATTGTGCAACAAGTGTGAAACTCTTTATGCTTCCATTTTTCATTTTTTTAACCAAACTAAAAACTTGAAAGTCTGATTTTTTTTTTCATTGTCTTAGTTCATTGCATTCTTAAATCTCAAAACTAAGCACAATGAGCAGCAGTGGGGATAGTAGTAGTGATGAAGAGCATTTGGGGGGTGAAAGTGCTAGTGGTTAAGCTAGTAGTGAGCAACAACAAACTGATAAATTTAAATGCCCTTCAACAATCATGAGCAAATATGCAAAGGGCCCCTTCAACAAAAAAAAAACCTCTTCTCCAATATGTCACAGCTAGGGGTGAAAAGAAAAAGAATGCAGGAGGGACTAGGGTATGGGATTGCCATATTTGCGAAGATGATTTTAGGGGCATGTCACACTTTTTAGGTATTGCATGCCATGGAGTTATAGCTTGTCCTAATTTGACTGATCGGGAAAAAATAGAATGTCAAAGATTGCACTTAGAGGCTGAAATGGGGGCGCAAGGTATGTCAATGACATCACCTTTATCTACTGCAACTGCACACTCACAGTCATCTAGGCCTATGACATCCGCCATTGGTACTACTAGCAGCCCTATTGAGAGAAGAGGGAAGAGGAAGATTAATAGTGGTGAGAAGGGATCAGTGGAAAGTATGTTTAATGCACAAGCAAAGGAAAACACAATCATCCATTGGTAGATTCTTTTTTGCAAATGGTATCCCATTTCATATGTCCCGTTCCACTTATTTCAAACAAATGGTCAAAGATATAATAAATATAAGTCCCTCATTCACACCCCCAAGTGATCATAAGCTACGAACCACCATTCTAGATAAAGAGTATTCCAAGTTTAATGTGTTGTTTGAGGATATGAAACGTACTTGGGTGAGGACGGGCTACTCTATTGTGATGGATGGGTGGACCGATGTTAGACATTAGCCACTCATCAATATCATTATCACATCCCTTGCTGGCTCTTATTTTCTAAAAGCCATAGATTGTTCAGGGAAGCGTAAGGATGCAGAGTTTTAGTTCACCATTTTGAGGGATTGCATAGAGGAGGTTGGGTCGGCTAATGTAGTACAGGTGATCACAGATTCGGCACATGTGTGCAAATCAGCCGGTATGATGGTAGAGGGTGCTTATAGGCACATCTTTTGGACCCCTTGTTGTGTTCATGCATTGAACAATGCATTAAAAGACATAGGGAAGATTGACTGGGTGAAACAGGTGGTGTCAGAAGCTAGAGAGATACAAATGTTCATATGCAACCACCACACTTCACTTGCTCTATTTAGGTCCTTCTCAAAGGAGTTCCTCAAACCAGCTGAGACAAGGTATGTCAATTTTAATTACAATTAAATTTTACTAGTTTAGTTTAAACTTTACTTCATTTATTAAATTATTTTAATTATTGTTGCATGTGTTTTACTTTCAAGTTTTAAGTTTTAATTATAGGTATGCCACTTACGTCATCTTGATGGAGAGGATGTTTGAAGTGCATGAGGCTCTCCAATTGATGGTGGTGAATCCAGAGTGGACCCGATGGTCCAATTCTAGCTCCTCTGAAGGAAAATCGTTGAAGCAAAAGATCCTTGATGACAATTGGTGGTCCACAATAAAGTAAGTTGCTGATTTTATTTAAAAATTAAAATTAAATGTTAGTCTTTTGCTTGCTGATTTTCATATTAATTTAAAATTTCTGATTTTAATTTTTGTTTGCATCTTGTAGATATCTTTGCTTTGTCATCTCACCCATTGTAGAGGTCATTAGATATGCCAATACTGACTCTCCTAGTCTTGGAGAGATATATGAGATATTTGACAGTATGTTGGGGAGGATAAAGAAAACAATTGTAGCTAAGGATCCTACTTTGGGGTTTTATGAGCAGCATATTAGGCCTCTTGTGACGCGGAGGTGGAACATAATGAATACCCCGCTTCATATGGCAGCCTACACTCTAAATCTCAAATGGTATGCAGAATTGGATGGAAGGGTCCTCCCATGTGATGATCCTGAGGTATTAGATGGCTTCACTCAAGCCATTGATAAGATGTATCCAGGGCGAGATGCCTCCATTCTTCACACAGTTCCTTGACTTCACACAACTTCGTGGCCCAAACTTGAGTAAACCACAGGCGAGGTTGGATAGAGTGATTTTGGCACAGAGGGATCCTATTAGATGGTGGACGTGGCATGGGAGGGATACACCAGAGTTGAAACTGCTTGCCTCTCGCCTCCTTGCACAGGTTGCTAGTTCCTCAGCCGCAGAGAGGAATTGGTCTACATATGGCTTTATCCACTCCCTCAAGAGGAATATACTTACTTCTAGACGAGCGGAGAAGCTAGTGGTTGTGCATAGTGCTCTTCGACTTCAGGATCGTCAGACTCCAGCTTTACAGTGGGATGTTGATGTTGAAGATGTGGCCCAGATTGATGAGGATGAGACAACACTGGGATTGGTTGGGGTTCCATTGGATGAGAGTACATTTCCAGTGCAACATGATAGTGACAGTGACTCAGAGGACTCTGATTTTGATGCCATGCTGACAGCAAAAGAATAGGAGCACCAGTGTGCTTCATTTTTCTATATTTTGGTTTTTATGTTGAACATGATGATGAAACTTTATGGAAGCACCTAAGCCTTTGGGCATTTTTCAGTTTTACTTTTCTATGTTAAACTTATATTTTTGTTAGCATATGCATATTGACAATCCGATAATGAATTGAAATTTCAAATGTTCATTATTATGAATGCATAATACAGTTAGACTATAGTTAAATTTTAATGCATATTGACTCTTGAGTACTGAGTCAGTTACTATTTACTTTTAGTATTTACTAAGTGGCATTGAAATGCTGTATGTTAAGGTTCTATGATGTTTAAATGGCATGCATTGTCCATATTTTCATATGAATGTAATATATACTTGCAAATTTCCTTATATATTTGAGAATTTCCCTATATTTACATAGCCGTCCCCAAAATTGGCAAAAAAATTTGCCATCCCAAAAACCCATCCCCCCGTCCCCTGCCGTCCTCGTCCCGGAAACTTGGGGTAACACTATTATTTCTTGATCATCACTTGAGGGATGTGCAATAGTTTTCCCATCACTTGATTCTTCTCCTGCGGGTTTTACCTCATTGCTGCCCTTAGAATTAGATTGTTGATCTTCATCCTCAGAGACTGACTGCTCAGCTGAAAAATACTTGATCTGTGTTGCCTTTGCTTTTACTGGACATTTGTGTGAAAGATCCCAAGGCTCCCTGCAAATGAAATCATAGTTTTTTCTCCTTAGTTCGTTCAGCTGGTCATTGTCCAACTTCTTCGTTTCATTCTTAGGTTGAAAGTCTTTTTGAAAATTCTTCTTATCCTTGTCCTTTTTAGATGTAAACCCCTTCGAATGAAACTTGTCCTTTGAAGATGAAGGCTCCATGTCTCTATGTCTTGCAGTGTGGCTGGATTGAGGCCCTTAATCCATCCCTTCAGAGGTTCTACAAGTCCATCCATGAACAACACCAGTAACCTCCTCTTAGTGATATATGTAACCAAAACCGAGTCTCTGGAACTCTAATACGAAACTATCCACTGAGCCCCAATGTTTAAGCTAAGCTAACCCTTTAAAGTACAATTCTGGGTCCTTGTCAGAACGCTCAATCAAACTCTCTGTGAACTCAACATAGGACGAAATCCGATCATGGCCCATAGTAACCGTGCCGTGTTGCCACCACTCATGCGCTAATCCATCCAGATGTAGCGCTGCAAACTTAATGGCTTCTTCCTCCGGCATTTGGTTCAACTAGAAATACGTGTCTACCTTCTGTACCTATGCCCTAGCAGTAGTTTTTCCGAATCCATCAAAGTACGGTAAGGAGAGCTTGCTAACTTTCTTTTGTAGATCACTACGCTGTCTCTTACCACCTGTGCGTGGCAAATACTTCAGCCTAACGTCCATATACTCTTTGAAAGAAATGGCTACCCGGAATTCCTCGCCTCCATCTTCCCAATCTCTCCGGAACTGTGCCTGCAACTTAGTAATCTGTGGCTCACTTTCCTGCTGAACTAGAACTCTAGATGGAAAGGTACGTATGAGTGGTCTCAAGCATATTGTTCTCGCTGGTCTAGGGCCCTGGCCAAAATTATCATCCACCTGTCCTCCACCGTTCTGCCCATTGTTACCATTGTTTCCTCCGTTATCCCCTTCATTGTTTCCTCCATTATTACCTCCAATATTTAAATTCATTCCCATATGCCTTGCCATCATCTGCTTCATAAGGTGCATCCACTGATTTTGTTCCTATGCCATTTGTTTAGCCATACGTTGTCCCTGTGCTAAAGTATCCATTAGCTGAAAGAATCTCTCCTCAACAGGGTCCCTAGCATTCCTGTCTCCTATGTTACTTGTCTCTTGTTCACCTAAACCGGTATGATCCTCTGGATTTCTTTGTTCTTCTTGCCCTGTGTTTATTTTAGCCCCGTTTCTCCTTAAATTGTAGTAATGAGTTAATGGATGCACATTCCAATCAGTCATGACATTGCTTGTTCATAATAAACCCTTAAGGATTGTAGGATTTTTAGCTCTGATACCACCGTAATAACCTCCCCTTTTGTATGTCAGGACAGTCTCAGATATCAATGCAAACTGCAAGATGAGTTTCCAGCAAGCCTGTAGGTGTCTAGACTCCCACGTTTTCACCCCAGTAAGCTCCCTGGGCTATGGCAACTTGTTTACTAACTCCAACTCTCTACTTAGCTAGACAACTCACCTATCACTGGCAAATGTGCAAACCTGTGTAATGTTTATGCTCCAACTCACGTTTGGCCTATGCAGATATTTGGCGACCTCCTGGAACTACTTCCCTATGAGTCTTCAAATGCCCAGCAAGAAAGGATAGCCTCTCAACACAAGATAATGCAAATGGGGCTGCGTTTTGCCTTAGCAAGAGCTTATAGAAATCGAACCAGCAATATAATCCAGTATTGCAAAGAGAAACCTGTCACATGAATTCCATCTAAACATCCTTTCAAATCTTCCTAGCTATATAGTTGCAACAGTGAGGAAGATGTCATTCTAGAGGGTAGATGTCCTCTAGACCCAGCACCAAACTCCACAATCACCAGAATATTAAATCTCCAAGCATTTCGAAATCATATCCAACCTGGGCATATCAGCCTCAAGTGGCTCTTATTTGTAATCTCTCCAAAAAGTGAATTCCCATGAGCTAAATAATGTGGGATAAAATGAAATACAATATTTTAATATTATTTCTTGAAAAGGGCGCCCATGTACTTCACTTGAAGGGGTTGTTTTAATTTTTCAACATGTCTTATAAAGTGACTTTATGAAAACGATATAATATTTAATTTAAATAGTCACTTTATAACTATAACTTCAAACATTAAAATAATATAGCAAACAAACTCAGAACCCCATGTGTAATACCTCGTCGGAAAGGGATTGACGAAACACATCACATCCCAACACTGAAAAAATGGAAACACTACATCCTTGCCGACTTACTAAAAATAATAAGACTCTTCAAATTTTCATCAAATGAACGCCATTTGGCCCGAAACTGAATTTGTTTTGGCCAAATAATCTCATGATCCCTCTGATGTCCTAGTTAGCCCTATGGACCATGATAGAACGGGCTAACGACAAGTCATCATGTATGGTTAAAAAGGGGAAATTACAAAACTTAGCACAATGGTGATTTCCTGTGAAGTTGCTCTTGATAAATTGTGGGTTTTTGTCCTTAAATTCTTTCCATGAGGGGCTCTGTTACTGAGTTAAATGAACTCCAGTTCCATGCTTTAAAGGAGTAATAATCAGATAATAAAAGATGTATTCTTGGTATGGTTGTTACTTCTCCTTGTTTGGTGCCTCATATATATCTTTTTCTGATGTAGTCATGATTCTTCACATGCCCCTTTACATTTGATAAAATATAACTTTAATTTAATATTTTGATTTTTTGATTTTTTAATATATAATTATTATAATCTCATTTTTAAAAGGGGACATTACATTACATTGATATTCCTGAGAAAGAATGTGGCGACACCTATGAAAAGTGACACTCCAAGGAATCTTGGTTAAAAGTCAAATGAGGTGTAGGGTAATCTACAAAATAGCAATACCACTTCCCTAAAGATGAAACTTACCTTAAAGAAGTGAAAATATATACATAAAACGACATAAAAGGCAGGAAATTTACATAAAAAATAAAATAAATAAATAAATCTATCCTATTGCATTAGGGCCTAACAACTAGGACTCTAATGAGGATGGAAAAATTTATTCAGCATTACAAAATGTCTATGTAGTGTTAGGATTTATATTAAGGGCAAGGGAACCAGCTTTTTGTTTCCTGAAACATATTTATACATTTTGGATTGCAATAAGCCTTTTTCATAGGTCCTTTGTCTCTCAAATTTTTAAATGGTTGGAGCATTTTTTGAAATATTTTCTATTCCGAATCTGTATAACAGGCTGTTTCTGTGCCTTTGGGGCCTGACTTATGGAAACCATGCTATTATTTAGATGTTTCATCTGTTTTGGTTTTTTTTGTATTGATTATATGTTCTTACTTCTTTCTACCCATTTCTCACAGATTTTTGTTTGGAATTTGTTATCTATCTTATCTTGTCCCCAGAAATTTGTCCTTTCTAAATATTTATGGTGTAGTATCAGGAGATGCCTCAACTACTTTAGAGTGCTGCCTCAATAATTTATTTACTGAGCATGCATACTGAAGGCATATAGTGTGTCATGCACTTCAAATTGAACTTGTACTTGACAGTTGAAATGTTGATTTATGTTGATAGAACTTTCTCTCACATAAGATATCTCATCTAGTCTCTAGATGAATTGTAAATACCAAATATGTCATCCTAGTTCATGAGAAATTAATGTATGATTCAATTATTTACAAAGCATATTTAAAATCTTGAAGTAAGTTTTGCAAACCTAATTGTCTCTTGGTTGGTGATTTGCTGATGCATTGTCTTCTACAGTAAAAGTTTACAAACTTAATTCTGTCTCTTGATTGGTGATTTGCTGATGCATTGTCTTCTACAGTATATTCTAATAAGTGTTCTCTTAGTTAACTGGATGATTATGCGGAACTAAATGCTAGCCATTTCGTGTATTTATGCCTTTGATATGGGTTCTTTTTTGCAAACAGTCATTGCTAAATCATCCTTTTAATGAACATGTGTTGAAATAGGGCAGGAGCGAATGACAGCAGAAGTATCAGTTATTGAACATAAAAAACAAGAAACAGATAAAATAGATCACAACTGTTCAGCCAATTCCGATTTAGAAGAGTTGGAGGAGGAAAAAATTGCAGAACCTACTCTTGCTGCACAATTTACAGGTTTGAGCAGCTTTGATGAATGCAACCTTAAGGAAAAGTCGTTTGCTGTTGTTCTAGATGGTAATGAAAAACGTGCTTCTGATGTGCTTTCTTGTTCAGAAGACTGCTGCACAAGAGAAATGGGATCTATGGAACATAAGCAGTCACCCAGTGAGTTGGGAAATTCCTTGCAAGAAATAAAAACCCGAAGGTCAACATTGGCTGTTTGTTCTGTGGATACAAGTATACATAGTGCTCTTCCACAGGAGGTAAGTGGCAGTGTTGGCAAGGAGCAAAATTGTGACATCATGGCTTGCCAGTCAGGAGACCTAAAACCTTGTTATTTGAGTCCAACTTCCAGTGGATGCAATCTTCATGGGGTTGAGTTTAAAAATAATTATGTCCTCCAGAAATTGAACTTTTTTGAGTCACAGCTACTCAATACTCTTATTTCGTATGTGCATGAAAAAATTAATTCTGCATCTATCAGAGTGGCAGATCAGACTCTAGATCAGAAAGAAAGTAGTGCATCTGAGTTTGTGTGCTTTCATTCCGTGTCAGAGTGCTTGAACAAAAAATTTTCTTTAGGAGATGATATAATTGCCAACATACTGGGCCATCTGAAACCTGCAATTCTTCAGAAATTACTTCTTGTGATGGTGGTAAGGCGTTCTTTCCGATTTCTACTTTTTTAAGCTCATTGTATTTTGAATCCATTCGTTACTATATCTTCTTTTACGAAAGGAATGAAGAAAAACACACTGCATCCATTCCTAGGATTGAAATTCTACAGAATATAAATAAAAATGATACTTCTAGATTACAAACTTTACTCAAGAAATGGATTTATATTGGTCTAAAATTTAAATAAATAAAAATTGATAATAAAACAGAGAAAGCATTATGAATTACCTACGAGGAATTTATTTTTGTCTAGGTTGCAAGAAAGTGGGGAATGATGATATTACAGGTGAAGCTGGGAAGCCAGATGTAGCAAAGCTAAATATGTTCATGGTTTTTATATTCTCATTATTTATATCCACTGTCATTATTGTCCACCTTTTTTAATTCTGCATGCATGTGTGTATACATGTATATAAATACAATTCTAATCCAATTTTATTCTTATAATGTGTGGTACAATACAGCCGAATTTCTATCTGTTATTTTAAAGTTAATATTTATTGTTTACATGTCACCACAAAGGGGTTTGATTGGTCTGATTGGATATTACAGTATATCAGAATTTTCTGGGGCCCCAGATTCTAACACTAACAGTAACCTTCTTGTCATTTCACGGGCTCCTGATCCCTAACAACATTGACGCTTGAATCCTTCATACAAATCTTGAAGTTAGCACTTATGCTTTCTCAAGCCATTATATATCCCAAACAAGTATAAGAAGTATCTATAAATCTCCAAGAAACAACTACCACCTTTAGATGCCTGCATCACATATTTGTGATGGATGAGCTCAATAACTGGCTACATTAATGATTAAAACTTAACCAAAGTTTAGTAAATTGACATCCTAATAGATTGGCTCAGCCAAGACTTGGTTCAACAGTAAAGACTTGTTGATCCTTGGCCAGCTTAACTATTATGAACTGTTCCCTTATCAATACCTGCACACAATGAAAAATACCAAGATGCTTGCAAATAATACAATGCTTAAAGAAGACTAGAAAAGCTTGGGATGAAGAATGAACATTGTCCAACTACATGTGGATAGGTGACCCTTTATGTACCTTGATGTTCCTTGTCTCCTAGGTTCACTAATTTGAGAATTCAGCTAAGTTGCTTCTTAGATTTCGCTTTGATTAACAAATAACTAGGTCTCTTTTTCTTTTGCCTGAAGGTTTGATATAACTGGTCAAAGGTGTCTTCTGGTGCCCAAAGGGTTTTATATTTACTGTTGTAGAAGCCAAAGAACAATATAGCAAGAATAAATAACAGTGTTTATCACCATCCAAATCAAACAGCATTTAGCAAACACTTATTACTGGCAACAGCATTGAAACAATATTACAAAGTGAAAGAACATTTAGAATAGGAAACACCATTAGGTGCAGTCAAATGTAGTAACAGAGTTAAAGCACAGTGAAAGACATACTTCTTTCATGTTAGAAGCTATATCACAGATGTTAGTAGCTTCCTAAGAACCATCTTTTGCCCATGAGTCACTGACACAGTAATATGACAATGATCCTGTGCAGCAGTCATGTAGATATCAGCGATTTGAATCCCAATGCTGTTGTCATGTTTTCACCTAAATTTCCTTTTCTGACTAGGAGATGATGAGCACGCAGTTATACTGAGATGAATCAGTACAACAATGACCTTTTCTTTTTTAAACTCAATACCATAAGCATATCAATTGCACAATAACAAGAACATAAGATGCAACAATCACGCAACACAAGTAGAATGCACACTTTTACGTGGAAACACTTACGGGAGAAAACCACAGCACAATCTTGCTTATATATTAAATCGACTTACAACTATGTAGGCACCAACACACAGGAGACACCAATCCCCACAGCCGAGCACCCACTCTGTAAGAGACACCTAAACTCTTTGGTATGAGGCATCAACCTTGTTGTGTATGAGGCAGCAACCTTTTTGGGAAGCACCAGCTTCCAAATGAATAAGCATTCATGTTCTCAAATTATGTCTTCTTTAATAAATAACAAACTCTTTCTATGCCTTCACAAAAATCTAATTATACATATTGTCTTTTGAATCTGCAAAAACTCCTCTTTATAAATCTGCCATAAATTCTTTACAAATCTGCTTAAACTCCTCTTTATAACTCTGCCATAAATGCTTCACAAATCTGCATAAAATCCTCTCTATAAGTCTGCCATAAATGCTTCAAATTCTGCATAAACTCCTCGTTATATGTCTGCCATAAATGCTTCATATAAGTCTGGTCCAATCTTCTGCAATTTACTATTCATATTTCCTTCATAAATCTGCTCTTATTTTTCTTCTAGGGTCTGCTCTTAAAATCTGAATAATATTCTTTTCTGCTATTCACTCATCGCTTATTCTTTCTTCATAATTATTTCTCCACACTCACTTCTTATTCCACAAACTTCATTTTATATCTTCATCTCTAATGAAAAGAGATGCCTTTTCATAATGGATGCATTCTTTCCAAAAGAAGCACCCTTCCATTGTAGACCGCTGCCCTTTGTTGATGAGAATTATGTCTATCTTTACAATTACTAATCACTCCTCATCATCAATGTTAGATTGTTGACTTTGTCTTATGCAACATTGCTGCTCTTCATAATACAAATCACTCTATAAATTTATATTAACCTCTACCTTTGACATTGTATTCATTGCTTATAAAGACATGGTAGTCACTAATCACTGTCATATAAATCACCACCATTACATATTAATTGTTGCCTTAACATAATCACTGTCTTCTCAATCACTGCCCTTGATCAATTGTTGCTTCTATAGTTTGAAATTGCTGCATATCCAATATAATCTCTGCTTTAGTCATAATAATCATTGTTACATATTCAACAAGGGAAGTGGGCCAAAACAAATAATTTTATTGCTGCACCTTTGTCCTTAATTAGGTGGAGTTGGCCTCTACAATATATTTAATTTGTGTAGTCTTTTAACTTCAGATTTTGGCGCCATACAATATGACTTACTCTAGGTTGTGATCAAGACAGTTTGAAGAATATAGATGGACCATCTGATTGTCTTTCAAAGTTAGGCTTGTGTGTTCCAAGTGAGCTACCTACATAAGGGTCAAATTCACCAATGATGTCACCAATCTGCAGCGTTTATATTGGCTCAAAAGATTTTGTAATCTACCATGCACAGTGAATAAGATGTCTAACATATTCTTCCAAGATACAACTTTTCTTAGAATTATCTTGTTGAATGTCTCTATCTGAAGCTCCTATCTGTAGGATGACGCTATATCAACTTCACTGCCAAATTATAACTCTTGAAAGTAGTCACTACTGTAGGTTATCTTTGAAAGGCCTCCATCCCATCCAATGTACAATGTCTTGAGTATTATTAATGTATTCCTATTTCTGAATGTCAATATTTATATCAACATGTCTTAGATAGCAATGCCCACATGTCATCCATTAAACTATTGTGTAATTAATTTTCTTTTGACATCAATGATAGTCTTCTAGAAATCTCATTCACATATCAATGATAATAATAATGAATACCTTTTTGACGTCAATGACAACATTTCCACCAACCTCCCCCTTTGTCATTGATGGTGTTAGAGTTTTAGGTGACTTTACAACACCCCCAGGATCAAATGAAAGACCAAGATAACTTCCACAAGAGATTGGCAAGACAATTGCAACAAGATGCAAGAATGATAATATTGCTAACAAACATGATCAAAATGAACATAATAGGCCTGCTTATATAGGCAAGGCAATAAGAGACTATGATAAGGAGGAGATAAGCAATCACCCACACAAGGTGGAATCACATGTCCACCAAAGGTGGATCATCCTTCATAATGCAATGAAGTATGTGCAACATGTGGAGGATGATAATGTGATAAGTACACTAAAGGTGGAGACAACACATAAAGTAGATTGTGATAACTACTATCACCACCTAAAGTGGAATTTCTCCTACACCATGTGCAAATAAAGGTGCAAACTCCTAAGTGTCTCAAATGCAAACTACTATGTATGCATTATCCTAAGTAAGCTTAAGTAAAATGTAATTAGTGAATATTTAATTACACCAACACCCCCCTTAAATGCAACTTAGGGGAACACACTTAAACTCGCAATGCAAGATGGGTCGTGACTACTAGGCCATGTTAGGTACACATGTACAATATGCAAATGCAATGCAAGAAATCTCTCATAAAGCGGAGATAGGGGGAAAACCACATGGGACAAAACTCCCCTCCAAAAGAGAGATAAAAACAAACAAGATGCATGGATGAAGGACTCAAGAGCCCCCAAGGACTACATACATAATGTATATACAATCAATTATCCCTCCGTAGGAAGGAAATAAAGAGACATGATATCCCTCCCATAATGAACAATGTCCTGCAAAAATGGTGAGCGCTTGAAGGCAAAACATAGTCCAATGCCTACAAACAACATTTCTCCCCTTAGGAAAAAGATAAACCAAGTACAAATGCAGGAATGCTTCCCATTCTAGTTAGGAACTAGGAAGTGGAATCCAAATATGCATCTTCAAAGATTTAATAGGAATCCCCAAGCTCAAAGAATCCATCACATAAGCATGATCAAGCTGAACCATGAAATGTGACAAACCAAGTGAAGGAGACTTGTGAATGCCAATCTCCAAAGATTGTGAAGAAGATTCTCCAACTGTGATGAAGTTGTCATCAAAGAGAAGAGAAATCCCCCCAAATGTGTCCCAAATCTGAAATGTCAGACTCCACAAACAATGCCCTAATATCTGGCAAGTAGAAATCCCAATCAGGAAGACAAATAGATATCTCTTGCAATGACTCACTGGAATAACAAACAAGAGATGAATGTGTGATCTCAACTGGAGAAGTAGGAGCTGTAGGTGGAGTCATTAGATCATCATAATTCTCAAGTGCTGCTAATTCTTCAATCTCCTCTAAGGTATCATCATCAAAGGGAATATTGTTTGCATCATCAAGTGGAAGAAGACAATCTGAAGTAGGATCATCTAGGAAAGGAGGAATATGTGGATCTCCAAAATGCTCCTAAATAATGGTCCAAACTGTGTGTGGGCATTGAAACCTCTGAACTTGGGGTAGATATCATGGAAGAGACATGAACTGATGCTGCTACCAATCAAATCTATGATATGATTATTCTTTTCACCCCAAACATATTGCTTCTACTTTGACTTTGGCTCAGGAATGAGTCCATAAAGATAAGGCAAGAGATTAAGCCATCTACAATGTGTGATAATTCCTTTTTCTCATGGCTCATAATTAACCTTAGTCAAAAGTATTATAGAAGGATGTATTTCATAACCCATGATTACATGAATGATACACTTCTCAAATCACAAATTGAGATCAACAAATGATTAACCCCAACATTACACTTTGCAAAACAAGGCAAAGTTGACTTCTGATTTCAACGATTACAACTACCCAAATCAGGCTATAATAGACTCTAATAAACAATGCATAAGATCCCCCAAAGATCCAAGCAAATGCAAGTTCCAAAATAGGCCAAAATAGACCAAATGCTGAAAGTGATATGTCCACTGACAATGGCTACAAACTGATAGCATAAATGAGAAGTAGACGAAAAATCATGCACTTTAAAAAAAAACGGTGCCTAAAAATGTGTTCGTATGAGCCTGAACAAAGCCTTAGAAGTTGCAGAACTCAAGATTGGATAGGTACAATCATGAAAAACTGTGATTTTTGGCAAATTTGAGCACCAAAATTAGAAAATAACACCACCACTAGAAAGCTCACGATTTTCTACCCCAAATAAAAAAACAATTGTTCGAAAAACAGAGTTAAAATGAGCAAGTTATGAGCCTTCAAAGTCGGACAACAAAATAAAAAACTCAAATGGGTGAAGGGGAAAAAATATTTAAACCTTGCTAACGTCCGCAAAACACTATCTTAAATTTGACGGTCAAATGACCTTCACAAAAATAACAAACTCTATTTTGACAGTCAAACTTATGTCAATTTTAATGTCGTAGGAGGATAACGTCACCTGACTAGTTTGCGTGGCACTGACTGGGCTTCCATGTTTGCGTACGGACTTGTTGACTAACAATGACCGTACGATGACCAGGATTTGATGTGTAGATGTTGACTAAGCACAAACGATGATGCAAGCACTGATATTGCTCAGGGAGGGACATGGAAGGCTTGCCACTAGGTCGTACGCTATTCGTCCATGTGTACACGTCCTAGTTTACAGATGTGATCTTTTGTGCGTCGTGTGGCGCAATAGGACTATGACGCGTGTCTGGTTCTGCTTGCCCAGCAGGGTTGGTAGTGGCGCCGTGTGCTCAATTTCTATCCCCATGGGTTTGACGTGTGAGAAGATTGTGGGACTGTTTAGTCCCACATTCGCAAGAATGTGTGATGTCCCAATGCTTATTATTCCAAATGTGGAGACTTAATATAGACAACGAAACCGATGGTTGGTTGTCGGTGGCTGCCAGTGCCTACACTGGATGTTTGGAGTGTCGCCGCCGTTTGAAATGTATGGCCCGTATTCTGTATGGTTTGATAGATGATCTGATGTTGAGGCCTGTGAAAATATTTGAAAAATACTAGTGGCAGGGGGGCCACCCAAAAATATTTTGCCAAAACAAATCTGTGAAAATGAATTGAATAAGATGTAGAAAAAAATATAATTTATTTTTTCTGATCGTATCGTAGAGGGGCAGATCGGGCCATACAACTCGGTTTGCTAAATATTTTTTGCCTCGGATTTGACTTTTGGCCAATATAGGTAAATGTATAGTCGATTTTCACCGAAACAGCCTCTTGGACGCAATAGTGATGCCCAAACAACATTATTCTGCACCCACAATCAAATCAAGCCAAATTTGCTACTCTTGAGAAGGAGTCTTCACACCTAGAGAGATGTGATACCATGTTGGAGTTTTAGGTGACTCTACAACACCCCCAAGATCAAATGAAAGACCAAGATAACTTCCATAAGAGAATGGCAAGACAATTGCAACAAGATGCAAGAATGATAATATTGCTAATGAACATGATCAAAATGTACATAATAGGCCTGCTTATATAGGCAAGGCAATAAGAGACTATGATAAGGAGGAGATAAGCTATCACCCACACAAGGTGGAATCACATGTCCACCAAAGGTGGATCATCCTCCATTATGCAATGAAGTATGTGCAACATGTGGAGGATGATAATGTGATAAGTACACTAAAGGTGGAGACAACATATAAAGTGGATTGTGATAACTACTATCACCACATAAAGTGGAATTTCTTCTACACCATGTGCAAATGAAGGTGCAAACTCCTAAGTTTCTCAAATGCAAATTACTATGTATGCATTATCCAAGTAAGCTTAAGTAAAGTATAATTAGTGAATATTAAATTACACCAACAAATGGCAACATAATTCTCTTTCTTTTATCTTACTCTCCTCATTTCTATATCTCTCCCCTTTTGACATCAATGGAAAAGGTATGTTGATCAAACTTCTATCCACAAATAGATCATGGGAAACATCCATTCATATTCTTTGTGGCTAATCGTCACATCTACTCTATTAAGAATATACTTCTCCACCTATTGAAGATTCTCTTATTCTCCCCAGGGTTACCGGGGACGTGTCCCCGGCCTAAATCCCCAAGTTTCTGGAACGGGGACATCCCCGGGACTTGGGGACGGCTTGGGGACGTCCCCACGCCATCCCCAAATTTCAAGAAAAAGCTGGAAACATCCACGGGACTTGGGGACGGCTACCCAAAAATCTAGGGACGGCTAGAAGTCCCGGGGAATAATTTACTTTTAGGTTTTAGCAGCAGTCTGATTTTTTTGTTTTGTAGCAGCAAAGGACTCTGATATTGATGCCATGTTGGCAGCAGAAGAATAGGAGCAGCAGTGTGCTTCATTTTTGTTTTTTATATTTTGATTTTTATGATGACCTATGAACATGATGATGAAACTTTATGGCAGCACCTAAGCCTTTGGGCATTTTTAGTTTTACTTTTCTTAGTTTCTATGTTAAAGTTATATTTTTGTTAGCATATGCATATTGACAATCCGATAATGAATTGAAATGTTACTATTTACTTTGAGTATTTACTAAATGGCATTGAAATGTTGTATGTTAAGGTTATATGATGTTTAAATGGCATGCATTGTCCATATTTTCATATGAATGTAATGTATACTTGCAAATTTCCTTATATATTTGAAAATTTCCCTATATTTACATAGCCGTCCCCTTTGCCGTCCCCCGCCGTCCCCAAAATCGGCAAAAGAATTTGCCGTCCCAAAAACCCGTCCCACCGTCCCCTGCCGTCCCCGTCCCGGAAACTCGGGGTAACCTTGATTCTCCCCCTTTCTCTATTACTTCTCTTTCTCTATTTTCCTATCCATTGTTTTCTAAATTGCTTGGGTGACTTGCTTCTTCTTTTTATTCCTTAAGATTTCTGATTGCCATAATTGAATGATTGTCTTTTTGCTCTTTGCTATCTTCTTGTATGAGCACTTCTTCATCTTGACATCAATGGCATTATTGCCCCTTTTCAATAGTTCTCACCATATGATATCAAAAAGGGATTCTCATTACTCTCATATAGATATGCATCATCTGATCTATCTTTGAATTGCATTCTCCATGGAGCTTAAATTTATTGCAATGATTAGCTCCCCCTGAATTTGTGCTTCTCCTCAATTTTGTGCATGAAGTATAGTTTGCACAAGTGTGGATCCTTCCTTCCCATTATTTTGCTCTTGTTTCCTTCTCCATGCTTTAGTAGGATTTTCCTTTTGTTTAGTCATGGTATCTTTCATCTTGTGCTGTCTAAGTGGTCTCACAAAATCACTTTTACAATGCTGTGCTATTTGTGCATAGTTGTTGCATTTATATCATACAACACTATAATCCACCAAAGGAACAAATGAGTTATAATTCCTTAAAGAAGCATATTTATCGTTGTTCCAATTTGAGAATCGATAAGGTCGTCTGTCTTTGTTCCAACCATAATCATATCTAACACGTGTTCTACAGTCCCTTGATCTATGACCAAAATGATTACATGAATAACAATAACCATAGAAAGAATGTCAAAACCTGGACATACGTGCTTGCCTTTGTGGACAGAGTTTTCTGAATGTATCCTTATCCTTTTGAAATGTGCTTGGCTTTGATGGAACGTGACTTGCTTTTTTTTTGCTACTTTCTCCTTTTTCTTCATTTGATTCCATTTGGGCCTTTTCTTGTCATCCCAATCTATCTTCTCTACGTTTCATACGCTTGTTAGAACTTGAAAACACTAGACTACGACTTTATTTATAAATCCGCTTTCTTCCTAATCAGTGGTCATTCTTGAAAAGTTATCTTTTTTGGTGGTTGGGCATCAACAAAATTCTCCTTTTCCCCTTTTAGGGAGGGGAAGGGAACAATCATAGGGGTGCCTACTCATACGACCACAATACTAGGAACAATATTTGAATAGGGAGATAGGAGCAGAGCGGGGACGGGGACAGGGACAGGGACATGGACAAGGACAAGGTCAAGGGAACACCTTGAAAGGGATTTCGGACTGAGGAGCATGGATGCATCTCTATAGAACATAGTTAAAACGGTTACACAACTGGTTGGTTTTTATTGTTCATATTCACAGGATCTCAGGGTTTTAGGTCCTCAGTATGCTCTCACAACTCTGCAGATGAGAACTTGTTCTTTGAGGTGTCAAAGGAAATTGCTTATTTCCTCGACTCGAAAATGGATATGGGAAGGAGGGTTGATTTTTAAGTAGCTTCCATTCTTCTTTTCTTAAAAATTGGCTTATGTGAGAACATTGACAAAATTTATGAACATTTTCTCCTGATGGAGATTGATTTTCTCACAAAGATCTCTTTGAAACTTGAGGTTTGAGAGAGGAGGAAGCCATGGCACCTAAGTTGACTACTAGGATTATGTCCATACATCTAAGAGTGAGATTTGGAATTCGCATAGATTTCCTTCAGTTAGTTGCAGAAGTTATTTACTTGGTGTCAAGGTGTTTACAGTTCAAAGATGATTGCTAGCAAGTGGGTTAGCCCAATCTCAAACAAGTCCAAACCTAATCATATAACATTTTAAAAATCAAATTAATTCACCATACAAAGGTTGAAAGCTTAGTTTTGGCAGTCATTTGCTAGATATCAAGTTTCTTATCTTTCAAATTTACTGCTATAGTTAGGAATCCTTATTCAGTGTAATTTATTATTCATGAGGGTTTATATATGTGACAACACAATATGAAAATATCTGGATGCAGTTAGATACTATTTAGTAGCCAATCTGCAAACAGAGATTGATTTATTGGTTTTGTTTAAACAGAATCAGTTTCCTAGAACACTGGAAGCACTTATCATTCATGGGCTTTCACCTAAAGCTGCAGAAATCTTGACACAAAAATTTGATGAAATGGACAAGGAAGCTGCAAAAGATGAACAGTATGTTATAGATTTGATTCAATGCTGCCAGTCACTGAATTTAAAAGCTTTATTGAATTATTTGTGGCTTAAAGGAAGTTAAATCTTAATTTATTACATGGTCAGCATGATGCATCTTTCAGATACTTGTAATGGATTGCATTTTCTTACACTTCAATATAAATTAGAATATCAAACACAATTAAATGTCTCCATTTCATTTTTCTGCAGGGAAAAGTTTTACAGATTATTTTACAGTGTCTTTGATGATCACCATGCAGCTATGGCAGTTATTTTAAATGGAAAGGAATCCTTTGCGTTCCTGGTATGACACCGGTTCTTCACTTTGTGCTTCTTGTTTTAGTCTCTTTTGATTTTATCATATATTGTAATTACAATCAAGTTTTCTGTAGGATATGTTTAGGTCTCTTGATATGTACCTTGGTAATCCACAATCAATATTTATAAATAAATTAATAATAAAGGGTCACTACGAGGAAGAGAAGCAGTGCTTTCTGAAAGAGGATAAATTTGATGCAGCAATGCTCATGATTCCTTTCCCATTTGATAACGTGCTATGAATCATATTTATCGTTAAACTGCTACCCCACCTTTGGCCAACTCTGTGTAATGTCCTTAACTGTTTACGACTAAATTTTTTGCACTTTCCTTTCTACTATATTGCTCAAGGATGTCAAACAGTGTTGGAATCGCTTTCATATAATACTCATAATCAAAGACATTAAAATTCAATTTGATTTTTTAATGATTTAACAGTATATACTCATTTATTACAATTTTGATGACAGCTGTTATGATATGAAATATGGAGATTTGCATTAAAATGAATTGCTACAAAGGACTATCAACTCAAGCTTACAACAGCAATCAAAACCAATTTATAGCACAGCAGATATTGAACCTTATTGCCACAATATTCAGTCTGAAACCTGAAGTACAAACAGCAGACTATAATGATAGAAAGAAACCTCACTAAGAACTTTGTGAGCACTGCTGTAGCTTGTCTGTGCCTTCCAATACTCTGTGCAGGGTCTATAATCATTTACTGAGTGCTGCTGCAAGTTCTATATAACTGCTATAAGCATGAAATAGCTGCTACAACTCCATACGTCCATCCAGAGAAACCCAACATGTGTTAATTCCTTTTTTCTGGCTGTAGGAAGGTTCAAGCTTCAATGTAAGAGTGGGAAATAGCTGCTCTAGTTGTAAAATCCTAGTTTATTCTATTTCAAAGAATGATACTGTACCTAGGGAATTTGCAAACACAACTGTACGTAGGATTCAAAGTCCTTCCAATTGAATAAATTTTCCAGAAGTTCAAATACAAAATCCAATTTCAATGCTCAATACGTATATGGCAGACATGAAACAGTACATATATTTCCTTCTCACGTGTGGCCACTTCTGCATCCCAATCATCCCCCTCCATCTCCATCTCAGCTAGCTGATCATCAGTCATAAAAGGATCCACATCCACATCATCACTATCAGGAGTAGCAATCCAATCTGCTGAATATGGATCGATGTCATCCATATCAAGTGCTTCATGTGAAGTCTGCCCTTGGACCTTCTTCTCATGCAATCAAAGGTTGTAACGCACATAGACAAGGTCATTCAAGCGCTTTTGAGTCAACCTATTGCGCTTCTTCGTATGAATGGACTCAAAAACACTCCATTTGTGCTCACAACCAGAAGCACTACAAGGCTGTGATAGTATGCAGATGGCAAGCTTTTGAAGATTAGATACTGTGGCACCATAATCTTCCCACCATAGATTTGGAAAGATAAAAAATGTCATTTATAACTTAGTAAAGATTTCAAAAAACTTGAGTAAAATAAATGATATTATAATATAATAAACTTAAACACCTATATTTTTTTACCTGGCTGCAAGGTGTATCTCCTACATTTGCAATCAGGTGAAGAAAACAATGGCCCTTCGATCCTCTTATAGCATTGCAATTCATCAAGTATCAGGCCTCGAAGGTGCTCATCATCAACTAATCTCCGAATGCATGTGTCTAGGGCAACCTCAACCTCTGCATCTGCTCTGAAAGTGTCGGAGAAATAGAACTCGGGGTTCAAGTAGTAGACAACAACATGAATATGTTGGTGGAGTTGTCGATTCCACCTACGATTGTTTATGCGCCATATGGGTCTATTTTTGGTCTCATTTGACTCATATAAGTGTTGAATGGCCTCTATGGCCTTATCCATGGCCTCATATAGATACCCCATAGGGTTTTTATCCCCATCCACCGTTCTTAGAACCCTCACCAATGGTTCTGACACCTGGACATAAAAAATTCAGCAAAATCAGCGAATCGCAATATCTAAAAATAAAATAATAAATCATCATTTGAGGTTTAAAAACTTACCTTGATGGTCTCCTCCATTATCTTGGCAAATCCAACATCAAAAACGGCCTTCACAACCTTCTCTGCTTTAGGCTTCTTGGCATAAGGACTCTCTAACCATTTCTCACTCACAAACATCCGCTTCAGGTTGGGCAATGTAGCTGATATGCTCTGCAAAGTGAGAAAATTAGTAGCAAAGCGTGTGACCCCCGATCGCACAAGATCCTTACCATCAATGTGCTCTATCATAAGACTCAAGACCCATGTGTGGTTGTAGATGTACTTCGTGATATTCCTTCCATCTTCAACCACCTTCTCCACCCAACTCAGTTTCCCTATGTTCTCAAGGAGTAAATCAAGGCAATGGGCAGGACAAGGGCTCCATGTAATGTCCCTTGTTATTCTCCTTATATAATTCCCTGCAAAACCGACGTTAGTACAAAATATTACTCAATATTTATATGACACTTACTCTATTCTAAGTTAGTAAGGGGAATTTGACCCTAGGAACTACCTCTAGGTCGGCCTTCACAGAATTCTTGATTCTCGGCTTGAGGGATATAAGATCCACTCTAAGCAATCAGGTTATCGGCTGTCTTTCCGTATAACATTGTTCCTAGGTTCTCTTGGATACGGACACCGTTCTCCAAGCCTACGCATATGCATATGATTGGCTATCAGTATATATACTGCCTATATGAGATTATAATAATCTCGAGACTAGGGAAACTATAATAATTTCCTCTAACCACCTTCAGATAGGAATCCATTTCTAATGAATATAGAATTCATTTTATATGGTATCCAAACCTGCCTTTTTGGGCATATACCCTGAGACTAGGGAAACCATCACAATCTCATCTAGCCCCCTTTTCAGATAGGAATCCATCTCTAATGAATATACAATTCATTTTATATGGTATCCAAATTTGCCTTTTTGGGCGCATACCCTGAGACTAGGGAAACCATGATAATCTCCTCTAGCCCCCCTACAGATATTGGAATCCCATCTCTAATGAATACAATATTCATTCTCTATGGTATTCAATATCATCATTTCCGGAATCCCATCTCTAATGAATTTAACATTCATTCTATATGGTATTCGGAATCATTATTTCCAGAATGCCATCTCTAATGAATTTAACATTCATTCTATATGGTATTTGGAATTTGAGACACACATAAATGTACAACATTAGTATAAAATCAATTTAAAGTTTATTTATGAGAAATTCATATTTATACAAGAATGCATTAATTTAAGAATTCACATAATAGATATATTCCAATTATGTATATATACAAGTATGATTATGACACCATTATTAGTAATGAATATACTACATATTACACATAAATATTATAGATCTTTCAAAGATAGATTTACACTTTATATATAATCACGATCTCTTATATATACTTTAAGTTTATATATAACATAATTATATATTTATATATATCTTATTTCACTCATATATATATCTGATTATACTGTTATATATATATATATATATAATTAATGATCTAATGCCCTTGTAAAATATTACCGAGATTGTCTTTACATACCGTAATTCTGATTTAGACCAAACTGCTGATGCCGTCTAATCAGCACTGATTGTATATATATCTTAATATCTTATTTCTCTTGATCGGCCCTGTGGTCTGTTCGCTGCCACTGTATTATTTCCAGTGCTGTATATATACTACATACGCTGCTTGCTATTCATCAATGCGCCCACATATAATCCCATACTATGGGTGTAGCTTGACACTATATCTATGATATCGCTGAATATAGTTAAATGCCCGAACGGTATTAAGGAAGATGGTTGAAATGTTTATACAAGGCCTGTATTTGTGATTGTTTACTCCATCAATGCTCCGCCAATCCACTAAGGATTGGACATCCCCATATTGGCCCTCTGTCTTCTTTTTTGATGTTTGTAATGATGCCGAGGAACTCACAATTCATAATGGTTCGGTGATATATTTGCACAACTCCCTGTTTGTTCTGGTCTGACTCCATATATATATGTATCGTTTATAATCCCCTACATATATTAATTTCTGGAGTGTTGGATATGGTCTTATCTCCGCTTATTGTCTTCTTTGATCGCTTCTTGCTCATATATTATTGAAATGTTGATGATTCTACCCTAATGACATGCTGACTGAGCATTAGTATTACTGACTGTATGAACTGGGTGCTGAGTCTCTTCCTCCCCCTGTTTTTATCCGTAAATGCTCATTTCCACTTGTCTTATAACTGCATAGGGAGAGTGGTTGCAACTCTTCTAGTCGCTTAACACATTGATATATTATTTAATTTATATTTTAGGTTCGATGCATTAATATTATATGTATTTTAAGATTTACATTTATATATAATATTCTATGATGTATTTAGAATTTATTTTTTATATATTTCAGTTCATAATCATAATTAATAGATTATATTGATTATTAATCGATGTAATATTTAATATTTGATATTTAGAGATACATGTATATTATATTATATTATTAATTAATTGTTTATCATATTATGATATATTATATATCATATTTCATAATAGATTAATCTAATCACCTTATTATTTATATTGTAATAATAATATTATGTCATAATTATGTTATTATTTATATTATATTATTATAATAACAATATATTTTTATATTAATAACATATTATTATATTAATAGTATATTATTTATTTATTTATTTTTATTATTTCTTATCAAATCTTATTCCAGAAAGGGGCCATTACAGTCCGCCCTTCCCAAAATTGCTTGTCCTCAAACAATTATATATTTTCCTCATTATGATTTGATAAAAGAGTTTGGGTAAGTTAAGGTATGTTTCTCTCATCATCTAGAGAATTGATCTTATAAATTATTTTGTAATGGTGCCAAATTTTGTGAAAACTTCAATTTCATCTTTCTCTAGTTGTTCTTTCTGTTTCTAGACCAATACATAGAAGAACTAAACACATTTGAAATATATGCATGAGTATGTGAAGACACGGAGTAGGTACACTTAGCACATACAAAGTATACACTCCCTACACACATTGTTATATTCCTTTCTATTCGTTAAAATGATCCTTTATTTATCATTTACCCTACAGGATGGCATGATCATGTTCTGATACCATTGTAATGTCCCTAGTTATTCTCCTTATATAATTCCCTACGAAACCGACGTTAGTACAAAATATTACTCAATATTTATATGAGACTTGCTCTATTCTAAGTTAGTAAGGGGAATTTGACCCTAGAAACTGCCTCTAGGTCGGGCTTCAAAGAATTCCTGATTCTCGGCTTGAGGGATATAAGATCCACTCTAAGCAATCGGGCTATCGACCATCTTTCCGTAAAGCACTGTTCCTAGGTTCTCTTGGATACGGACACCGTTATCCAAGCCTACACATATGCATATGACTGGCTATCAGTATATATACTGCCTATATGAGATTATAATAATCTCGAGTCTAGGGAAACTATAATAATTTCCTCTAACCCCCTTCAGATAGGAATCCATCTCTGATAAATATAGAATTCATTTTATATGATATCCAAACCTGCCTTTTTGGGCATATACCCTGAGACTAGGGAAACCATCACAATCTCCTCTAGCCCCCCATTTCAGATAGGAATCCGTCTCTAATGAATATAGAATTCAGTTTATATGCTATCCAAATCTGCCTTTTTGGGCGCATACCTTGAGACTAGGGAAACCATGATAATCTCCTCTAGCCCCCCTACAGATATCAGAATCCCATCTCTAATGAATACAATATTCAGTCTCTATGGTATTCAATATCATCATTTCCGAAATCCCATCTCTAATGAATTTAACATTCATTCAATATGGTATTCGGAATCATTATTTCCAAAATGCCATCTCTAATGAATTTAACATTCATTCTATATGGTATTCGGAATTTGAGACACACTTAAATGTACAACATTAGTATAAAATCAATTTAAAGTTTATTTATGAGAAATTCATATTTATACAAGAATGCATTAATTTAAGAATTCACATAATAGATATATTCCAATTATATATATATATATATATATATATATATATATATATATAA
>MU224571.1:923604-992354 GCA_018584345.1 Thuja plicata | reverse complement strand
TGAGACAGCCACACATTCACCATCAACAAACTACTCTCTTACATTTGCAGTCTGGCTCTGATACCATGTTAAGTTTTTAGGATAGCTGCAAATGTAATAACACTCTATGTTGTATGTATTTTCCAAAGGCAACAATCTCTCTTTCATTTATATTGGGAATTAGGATAGGAGAGACATGTCCCTTCATGGGACATGTCTATTCATTATTATTTATAAGAAAGGACATACCTCTTCCAACTAATTATAATTTAATCAATCTTATAATGTTTCATCAATCAATTATTAATTAAGAATAATAATNNNNTAATAATTTAATATTAAATATTAAATTTCATATGATTAATAATAATATAACATATATATTATATTATTATTAATCAACATATATTATATGTATTCTAATGATCATACGACTAAAGATACAAACATTAACACACTGCCTAGATTGTATATGGTATGTGTTTTCCAAATGCAACAATCTCTCTTTCTTTTATATTGGGAAAGAGGCTAGGAGAGAAGGGACATGTCTGTTCAATTAATCTTATAATGTTTCATCAATCAATTATTAATTTAGAATAATAGATTTAATATTGAATATTAAATCTCATATGATTAATAATAATATAATATATATATTATTATTAATCAACTTATATTAGATGTATTCTAAATGATCATACAACTGAAGCTACAAACATTAACACTTTTTAATTCTTTTTCCTTGTCATAATCCTTTAGTTGATATTGTAGATTAGGTACAACATCAAGGGGTGCTTTTTGGTATAGTTTAACATCATGGCATAGTATGAGTACAAGGTGACACTTCAACCAATTAATACCTCCCCCACCATACTTCATTTGCAATGAAAACATATTATTTCAGCTTTTTTTTTTGATTTGGGTATGGCATGTTTCCAACAAGGATCCTTTCTAACTGGGCCTGTAGTAGACATTTTGGATCAATTTGTAAATGAATGGAAAGCTGCAATAAATTATAAATGAAAAAATTAGAATTTACACTTTCTAATTGAATTATAATAAACAAAATAAGAAATAACTAAGAACAATTAGGATTTGCAGCTAAAGAATCAAGGAAAAAACCAGCTAGTGTTTGACTATTGGATGCATAAACTGAAATAACATAAAGCAAATATACAATAAAATGAAAATTTGAAATTAAAAAACCGAAAACAACAATTTTTTTCACTTACCTCTTCAAATTTGCTCCGAAAATGAAGAAATGCAGCTTCAAATTAGTAGATGCCTCCTCCAAATCCTTCTTAAACTCCTCTAAATGCATGAATGCAAGCTACTAACTTGCCCAAATGATCCACAATCACTATCTTCTCTTCAAGCAATCTGTTGATTTTCTCTTCAATGCCACACTATTTTTGTTCAAAGGGCTCTTTTTCTCTCCTCGTACTTGACAACAATAAGAATGTGTTTTGGGGGTTGAGAAGACAAATATGATCACTTTTGGTGTGAGCCAAATTTATTTTTTTTCAATTTTTTGTCACTTTTCTTTTGCTGGCTGCACAGTAGAATCCGAGGCTCAACACTCATCGAGTATGGCGAGTCTTGCAAACCTGGCGAATCTGCCAAGACTCGGCTTGACTCATCGTGTCCAAATCCTAGGCAGCTAAAACTTGGGAGAACTTGCTCGGCCCTAGTCTCTAGGACTCTAGGCAAGTCCTGTATTTATGGTCTCATCGATGTATTGTGCATATACCCCAATTTTTATCTTGCATCTTTTACTTGTATTTCAATGCCCCTTTCACCCATCCCAACGGGCTTGGATGTGGATGTTCCCTTGTTTTGAGCTCTTGCCTCTTTACCAAGTGTTTTTAAAATGAGATTATGTTGTGAATTAGGATCTTCCAATGCATTTATTGTATTCTTCTTAATTGTGCTACTTATAAACAAAAGTTTGTTTATTTCATCGAGTTCGTTCCTTTCCTTATTGACCATGCAACCATGTTTATCATCTATATTTGAATTGTCCTCTATCTCTATTTCTTTTTTTTAAATAGTTAACTTCTTTGTTTGGTTTCCTTTGCCCTTATGTCCATTCTTTGGATGTAGTTTGGGATGAGGCTTCCAACATATTGAATCTACATCCCCCATCTAATCTACAGTGGCTCGAATGATTTTTTGTGTCATTTTTATCATCCATGGCACAATAATGTTGACTTTCTTTGTTTTCCAATTTCATTTGTACTTTCGCTTCTATTTAGAATTGAGTTGCTGGTTTAGGTATGAGTGCAAGTAAGGAAAGCAGAATTTGGTATGGTGTTACAACAATATTTTTCCTTGGGTATAGGTACAGGAATATATATGTTCAAAATTATAAATAATAACATTGATACTCATAATCGCTAATAAATAGAATATTTAAATACCTCGTATCCATAATTTGCAAAAATGAAAATACGCAAGTCTCAAAATGTCATTACATAATGAAAATTCAAATTACAACGGATATTCAATGTTCATATTCTTCTTCATTAGAAGCTTCAAGGTCAACATTTGGTTCACTTTCATTTATATGCAACCAATTATTGCCATTCCCACTAGCTGTGCCAAGTGCAAAATTTGCCTCTTCTATAGAGACCTTGGCAAGTTGTGCAACTGTAGCATCTAAATAAGCATATTCAAGGGTTAGATCCTGATTCTTTGTCACACCATCATTGTATTCAGGTTTCTTAAGAAAAGAGACGAAGGTTGGGTGCATATAGACCAAATTGTCTTCTTTTTTTGCACCCCAATAGTTGTGCTTGACTAATTGGATGGAGGAGTATGTACTCCAATTCTGCTCAGCCAAAGAACTTCCGACCTATTGAGTTTGCATACAACATTTAGTATTTAATTTTAGAATTCAAGAACCAAAACTTAAATGTTTAAACAAAATTATACAATTATAAAATATAATATATAGCATGATAGCATCGAATGAAAAATGAGGAAAATAAAAAATAAAAAGAGAGATACTTGGGAGAGAATTTTAATTGCAAGAGGCTACAAGAAAATAGAGCCTTGATAACACAACTCATGAGCAATTTTCTGGTATTAGTTTAGAGGAGTGGAAACATCATGATTTTTTGAAGCTATTGATTGGCCAAACTCGCTCAAGACAATACTTTGGATTTCTTCATCTGTATATATCTTTCTAAATGCACCCTTATAGCTAGCATCAACCTCCTCATCTAGATTTGGTGTCACCCTCCTTGACAATGAAAGTCTCTTTGCTATAATACTTAGGCGACAAAGAAGATGTTGAAATGTAAGGGGGTGGTCATCTTGTTCCAACAACAATATACATTCGCACAATTTTAAAAAATGTTTTCGTTAGGTCATGTATTGCTCTCATTTTCTCCACCATGGAGTCCATGCTATCATAAATTTCACTTGAACATGGGCGATCAATATTAGCATCATAGTTCAAAATATCGTTATCAAAAACTTATCGCCAAGAGCAAAAACAATTGGGAAAATATCGGAGATAAATTAGTAACTTATCGACAAAAATATCGGGAACTTAAAAAATTGCTTAAATTTAATTAGAAATGCATTTTTTTTGCAGAATTCAATGAGATGCATCTAATGAGTCAGTAAATGAGTAAACAAACCAAACAAGCCGAGTCTAGATATATTTGAATGCAAATAGGGTACAAAATCGCATCCTCATGTGGAGTGCTGATGGTTGGTAGCCATAGTTCGATAGTTTGAACTCTGAAGCAAACTAAAAATAGCAAATTGTCTTTCTAAATCTATAAGTAAATACAAGTACAACATCAAAATAGTCTACATCTTCCTCTTTCCCTTCCCAATAGCTCTAGTAAAAACTACTGGAGTGGAAGGGGGTCTAGCCATAGAAGTTCGTTGTGGCTGTGACTGTGCTTGTGCTTGTGCCTCCTCCCTTTGCACAATTGGTTGTGACTCGACCTCCATCCTGGATGTAGATGGTGCTGACACTGAAAATGACTCCTCATTTGAATCCTCCTCAATGTCCTCATCCTCCTGAATGTCATCCAATCCCACTGCGAATCCACCCTCCTCCATAGCCTGCCTCTCCAAATCGTAGATCTCATCCTTTGTGAACAATGAAGGCTACTCCTGTGATGTCCAATCATAGTATGGATCCATGTCATCTAAATCAAGTGGACCAAGTGGTGTTCCCTCTGCCTTTCTTACGCACAACTGAATGTTATATTGCACAAAGATAAGGTCATTGAGGTGTTTCTGTGCTAATTTGTTCCTCTTCTCCGTGTGAATGGGCTCGAACAAACTCCAATTGCGCTCACAAGTGGATGAACTACAAGGCTGGCATAAGATTCGAAGGGCAAGTCTTTGCAGATTTGGGGCATTTCCACACGAATTTCACCACCAAGCATATGCAAAATAAAATATTAAAGTTAGAAAGTAAGGTGAAAACATATTTTAGTAACTTAGTTTGTATCTACTTATCGTGCATGTGAAAGACTCCAAAAATCCAAATATTGTACTTGGGGTTTGCGTTTTTCTTCCTCTCTTTGCCACGTCTGAAGAGAACAGTTTGCCCGTTGCATTCTCGTACACTTCTAATTCGGCCACAATGAGGTCTCTCACCTCAACCTCGGGGACCATCCTCTACATGCATTCAGTGAGGCCCTCCATGACCTCTCCATTGGGATCTGAGTAGGATGGAGAGAAGCTCAAACGAAGGTTGAGAAAGTACCCCGCCGCATGAATGGGTTGGTGGAGCTGATTGTTCCACCTTTTATCAATAATTTCCCATATGGGATCAAATTTGAGGCTGTCCCCCTTGTAATTTTTGATAGCCTCTTTGGCCCTATCCATGGCCTCATAAAGATACCCCATTGGGGTTTGATCCCCATCTGCCAAGCGGAGAACTCTAACCAAGGGCTCTGACACCTACAATTGAAAAGTAGAAAAAGATTATCATTAATCATTAGAGACTAAAGTTACAAATTAATATTGAAAGACTTGGTTCTTGAATACAAAAAAATTAAATATTCAACTTTTGAAGTTTCCAAGTTAGCTTCACAATTTCTGTAGCACTTTGTGCAAATTGGTTATCGAAGACAATCAATGCAACACTTTCTCCATCAGGCTTCTTTGAATAACTTGAGTCTAGCCATGGTTACTCACAAACATTTGCTTCAAAGCCGTCAAAGAGGTAATAATACTTTGCAACGTTAAGAAGATCGTTGCAAACCTTGTGACTCCCGCTCTAACCAACTCCTTCCCTTGGGTGTGTTCTCTCATCAAGCGGAGAACCCAAGGGTGATTGTAGATTTATTTTGTTATTTTTCTTGCATCCTCTACAATGGTCTCACCCAATTCAATTTTCCTATGTCCTCCAAAAGAAGGTCAAGGACATGCGCTGCACAAGGAGACCAAAAAAGTGTACCATATTTTTCTTGGAGGATCTTACCCGCTGCCATATATGCCGCTGCATTGTCAGTTATGATTTGCAGCACATTATCAATTCCCACCTCCATCACAACTTGCTCTAACATTAGAGCCAAAGTTTCACCTGTTTTTACCTTGTTGGAGGCATGCAAGGATTTCAAAAAGACCACTTGATCCTTGCAAGAAACCAAAAAATTGATGATGGTGCGAATTTTTCCATCCATCCATCTATCAGAAAGAATGGTTCAGCCAAATTGTTTCCATTGTAATTTTTGCTCTTCTACCACATCTTTGGTCCTAGAAATTGCATCTTTGCGCAATCTACAAGCACGAAGTAAAATTAACCTTAAGTACACAATTTTGATTTAAAAGATAACTTACATTCAACAAAAATAGGTAAAACTGTAAAACATTTAAAAATTAAAACAAGTGAACTAACCAATATGGACTTACTGCAACATTGAAGGGGATGTTGTTGAAGTACCAGAAATCAAAATATTGAATGTCTACTTGCCGATGCACATCGCTGTTCCACCCAGTACCCTCCAATGATGCCTGTGCTCCAGGTGTGTTTCTATGCACAAAAAATCTATCTATAGAAGATGACTGTGGCACATATGGTGGTGGTCTACTAGAAGCAGCATAAGTGGTGGCTGAGGGAGAAGTGGGTTTGCGGATACGTGGGCCACAAAGAGAGCCCACTATGCCCTCAAGCGCTTCTTCTTCTTCAAGGTTAGTTGGGATACCTAGTCACAACCGACATTATTTCATTATGATCCTTTATATTTTGAGTTGAATCTAAATTGTTTTAGCAAAATTCAAAGTTCAAAATAATAATGGTGATTAGAAAATAATAAATGATTCTTAAAAAGGAGACAGTGGGATACCTTGAGATTCAGAAATGGCTGTCCTCATTGCTAATTTTCCCCTTTCCCTTTGCATTTTTTTCTTCTTGGGCAGCGAGCAAGGCATTCATCTCTCTTTTTATTTCTTTTGCGGTGCGCTCACAAACTCTTGTGTCATGCTTTGTGATCCCTCCAAGGTGGTATTTCAAACGAGATATGCCTCCACTAATCAATTTTTCACATTTTATGCAAATCACAGTATTAAATTCGGGTCCTTCAAAGGCATATTTCCAAGCCTTATCTCTAGCCCCTTTAGGGCGCGTGCCTATATATTAAGATGGACATGTGTCTAGTGGGGCACTGGTAGACCCTACAACTGACCCGGTTGTGGATGTATCCCTATTTGCCATTTTAATGAAATTTCAACCTACGCATACAAATTGAAACCACAAATTAATATAAGATATTTTAATAAAGAAATTTAGAAAACAAACTAAATTAGTTTAAAACTGTAAATAATTTTAAATATAGTTGAAACTTGAAAAAAAAAAGTGTTAGGATTTGAAATTCTTAAGAAAATATGAATTTTTTTAGAAAACTATGAAAACATTTACAAAAATTCCTAAAAATTGGTGTTAGATCTTGTTCATTACGCTCTAAAACAATTTAGAGTACATTGGAAATGCTATTATAGAGTTTGTATAAACTTAGATGCAACAAAGACAAGACAAAATGATTTAAAAAAAAAAAGAAAAAGAATTTTGAAAACTTGTGAATCTGATTTGCTTGAAAAATCTCTTCGAATCCACTTCAAATCCACAAGAAATTGCTCTAAAATGCTGCAAATCACGTTTTTTCTCCTTAAAACCCTTTTTTCCTCTCCCAAACACCACTTTGCAAATAACAAATTGTCAAATGAGTACTTTTTGGGCCATCGATCCCTATTAGTGGACTGCGGCCAATATTTTGGCTACTCGATAAGTAGCCAAAATATCTGTGATAAGTTTGTAAAATATCTGCGATAAAGTTGCGTAGTTTATCGCTGGCTCCAACTTATCTCTTATCGGCGATATTTTAATCTATGATTAGCATAACTAATCATGCTCATGATGGGCTCAGTGAAATTCATAACAAACGAGCCCACCACTCATCATCTAGGATCAATGCTTTTACATTTGGGCTCTGTATATGCTTGAATGCCTCCATACACTCCACAAGCTATTGAGGACCATATAACTCAAGGTCTCTCACACCTTCACAAGTCGTCTTAAGACAATTGTGGGAGATGCAAATTGTGTTTTGGCAACCTAACATGATATAACATCACATATCAACAATAAAAATAAAAATTTAAAAATTAAAGAATATATTAAAAAATAAATTTAAAATTACAACTCCAACTTGGAGAAGGTTCTACATATGGCATGTGTAATATGATGACTAGTCACAAATATTTGAATCTCCTTAGCTTGTGTGTAGATTTGTTTGACCCATTTAATTTGTGTGCAAATGTTTTGCACTAAGTAGACTGGCCTCCGCTAGAGACACATATGCCCAACAACTTTTGGTATTGTTCATTATGACTTAGACAACATATTTGAGTCCCACCATTTTGATAGATTCTATGTGGATATTGGTAATGAAACTTGCATCTTTTACTTGGCCTCCACAATCCACTTCCAAAACATCACCCCTTTAGTGGACACTACTATAACATTGATCAATAGTCTATTTTTTGCAACTTTTCATCTATGAGAAATGATGTCCACACCTATTTCTGGCCATGTATCCTTAATCACTCTCAATAATGTCTCTACTAAAATTTTCTCATTTGCCAATAAGGTGGTTTACACCTTTTCATTCCTAGGACTAACATAATCAGGAGGTGTATTGCAAAGGGTATTCACCATATCCGGCTAATAAGGCGATCTAATAATGTTGAAAGGAAGCCCATTGTTATAAATGCAATGATCAATGCTTTGATCTGCAACCTCTCTCATTTCAGTTTTGAAGGCCTTGTCCAATGGGCTTCTTTTTTGTGAAACTTAAACATTTTCTTCTTTGGAAGATGGTGGCATTGGCGTGAAAGGATGTGTGCCAACCAGTGAAGCCATTAGGAGGTTTTTGTGAGCTTTTCTTGGCAAGAGGATGTGCAAGAGCCTTTGATTTATTACTTCTCACTCCAACTTCCTCTTGCTCTTGAACATAAGCCAATATTAGTTCCTTTGGCAACCCTTTTTTCTTTGGCATCGAACAAACTTCTATTCCTTGCAAAAGGATGGCGCATAAATGAGCTTTCACTCGAATGTATGAGCTCTTACACTCTTTTCCACAATGGCTACACCGCCAAAGGAAAACCCCACCACGAAGAATTTGTTGTCTCATTGTTGTATGTCACCAAAGAGTGGATGCTGCATCAAATTTAAAAGAACTCTCTTCATTTTGGCAACCAAAATAACACTTCCAACCATTTTGTATGAACCTAAAATGAAAAGCTTTACAAAATAACAACACTACAATTGAAAAATTTATTAAAAGTGGCATTATAAGCCCTTATTATGCATAAAAAGTTAAAAAAAATACAAAACTTCAAAAAATAAGTAATAACTTAAATCTTGAAAAAACTTAAAGTTTTATTCACCTTTTATGGTTAAATCTTCCTCGTGCAATGATTCCCTAGGTTTTGGTGTATGTCTTGCTCCTCTATAACCCTTACCTTCGAACAAAAATGAAGCAACCTTAAAAACCCAACAATGGAAGCTTGGATGAAAAAATCCTCTTTCTTGGGGATTTGTGTTTGTCAAGTGACTTGTGAACAACAAATAGGGGCAGTTTAGGGTGAATGCATGCTTTGAAGGGTGTGTAGGAATATTATTTTTTGTTTTAAAGTCTTTTTTGGTTTGTAGGTTGCAGGTACACTTGGGTATGCCTGGGTATGTCCGATGTACACCCAAGGTACCACCTAGGTGCCCGGGTTCACTGCGGATCCTTCGTGTACCAAAACTGGAACTGCACTACTACTGCACTTGTACCTGGACCAGAGCTTGCCTGGGTGTACACAGTAACACAAATTTAGAAGACTCGCCTTCATATCTGTTTGTCCTCATATATCATGCATGGACACATGCCTTGTTCATGTTCTTTGGATTGGTAGTGACCAGCCCTTCTTCGGATGTGAGAATGGAGCCCATTGAGATGCTCAGTCAGTGTGTCCTCATCAAGATCCATATTGTTCGCCTTAGCTTGCCGTAAAATGTTTGTGATGTAATCCTCCACACTTAATCACTTGGTTGTTTGGAGTACATCTACTTAATTTTTTTGATTGACCTTATGTCCTATGAATAGAAATTCCTCCTTATTAGTTCTATGAATTCTTCCCATTTATTAACTGTTGGCATTTTCCTTTTCCCACAATTTGCAACATATGTTATCTGCTGTACAAGAGCATGACCTACCATCTTTAGGTATGCAAAATTAATTCTCGTACTCCATTTACTTTATGCACGCTAAAATATACTTCTAATTGCTTAATCCATGCATCTAGCAATTCCATCTTAATTTGTCCATCACAAGGCTTAATCTAGACTTTTTGTTTCTACCTTAAATGGATTCACATCCTTTCCCTTTTCTACATTAGCTTCATCCAAGAAGTCTTCATCTTTTAAATTATCTTATGAAAGACTCTTCTTTCTCCTTTTCTCCTTGTTGCCTACTCATGCTCTAGTTGTTGCCTCAACCATTTTTTTATTTTCTGTGATGCCTCTCATGTAGCCATCTAGTTTTGTCACCCTTGCATATAATTCTGCCATGGGTGCCTTCTGAGCTCCTGTTGTCATTGTCCTGCAAAATGCTTCCCTGAATCCTACAAGAAATCTAACCGCTTTGATACCAAAATTAATCTATAAACTCTTATTCTAGAATTCCTACACATTTGGCAAATGAAAGTTCAGACAACTTAAGAATTTTTGTGTTCAAAACAGAAGTAAATGAATAACCCAACGCACAGATTTTTATCTTGGAAAATCCAGTGGTGGGGGAAAAACCTGTCTTGTGGTAGTGACATTCTGTGCTACCTTACTTTTACTAATTTGGAAAAAGCTTATCACAACATGTGGACGATCTCCTTGCCTTGTACTTCTGCCATTTTTGTTATCATTAACAAAACTGAAAAATACAATCATTCTTATGATTTGCCAACTCGTAGACATGCCTTTGATGCTTGCATACATGGCTATTTTTAAATCTCTAATGACAAAAGAGTTTTCCCAGGCCCAAGAATGATTCTAACTATCATCAGAAGTTGTGCAAATGCCTATTTGGTCTGGATTGTGAGTTCTAGCGTGGCTACTATTGGTTGACACTTCCATAACTGCATTATAGTCCGTGTTTTCTAGCTCTGCGGCACCGCCCAACAGATGTTCATACACCTAGGTTTGGTCCTGTTCTAGTTCTCCTTTTCTGGAACATTTTGCAGCTACTTTTTATTTAGTCATCTTCAAATTTTCCTGAAAAATATTGAGCATTATATTGAGATTCTTTGGAATGTATTTCATGCTGAAATCTTTTTAATGATATTCCATCTGGATTTGTATTATTCTCTATATGGCTTTGAAAGTGTTTTTATTATAATTTGACAGGCTTTAAAAAATGTTCTGGAGCGATACCTGGGACTAAACTGTGAATGTCCCCAAACTTAGATTTGTTGAAACTGGAACTTCAAGGAGCTTCCAAAACTATCATGTCTGAAGAACGGGTTTTTCTTTACTTTCTTCTGTCAATTATAATTTGGGCAATCTCCCAGTCATTTTACCTGGAGTACTAGTTTATCTCAATATGCAAGACATGCATACATGTTTTGCTTTTATGCATTTTGTTTATGTGCAGACATATATGCTGTTTAAACTCTAAAACAGAGGTTCTAGAGATGACAAAATTTGGAGAGCTGCAGAACCTGGATAGATGGCAGTACGTTAGTAAAAGCACTAAACAACCCACCTGCTTGACGCTGTTGCTCAGATACTAATTAGTTTTTCATATGAGATATTATGGCTTCTAAGGTGCTTTCGATAGTTTTTGTTGACAAAGATTGATGCTTGTTCAACCCTGTAAGCTA
Organism: Thuja plicata; assembly: GCA_018584345.1. Classification (NCBI taxonomy): domain Eukaryota; kingdom Viridiplantae; phylum Streptophyta; class Pinopsida; order Cupressales; family Cupressaceae; genus Thuja; species Thuja plicata. The sequence goes on along the minus strand of MU224571.1, from coordinate 980,984 downwards.
ACTGTAGATATCTTATGCTTATGACCACAATGTGCTTCTTTATTATCACATCCTGCTTTCTGTTTCTTTTGAATGCATATTTTCATTATCTTAGCACTTGAAAGAGAGATTAAAGTGTGCTTAATCTCACAGCATGTGTATGGACAATTATACAGGCAAATTTTTAATCATATTTTACTTTGAAGAGCTCTTTAGGATGTGAAAGGTCATTTGTGTTTGTACATTTCCAGTAATAAACATTGAAATTTTATTGCATTTAAACATGCTAATTGGATTGTTAATGTGGATATTTCACTGATAAGAATTAGGCACAAAAAAGGATGCTCTTTTTTTAAGTCATTGCATTTAGAAGCTCCTTCAGTGTGTTTTTATAGGAGTTTCATGCTGTGAAATCTGGCAAAAGATCATTGAATCTTAAGTTTGCACATTTGGAGCTTCTTTCAGTTGTTCATGCAAGATAAGAAAGTCAGTCAGACGTGCAAAGGCATGCCTTTATCTTCATAATCTGTGTTTGTATATGCAACTAAAGCTTATCACTATCCATGCGCTAAATTGCAGTAAATTCAATTGAGTGTGACCATATGCTGCTTCACATGTTTTATTCTTGACATGCAAAGAGCTTTATATGGCCAGATACACATACAGAGCCATATATGGCTACATCCGGGCACAATTATTGCATATAATATGCACATTATCTATACAAGTGCAAGGCATGCAAAAATTCCTGTTGGTGTATTTTTTTGCATATCAAATATGTGATCAAGTGGAGCATTCTGCAATGTTTATTTTATTTTTTCAGGAAGGACAAATCAGGCATTATCATTTTTCTTCTTATATTTTAGTAAAGCAATAATGATATCTAAGTATAATATACACACATCAAGCATGAAACAGTGTAGAGCTGATGCTCGTTGAATGGAAGCAAGAGAGATTAGAACAGTAATAATAAGCTGGTGAAAGAAATTCCCAAAACAATATGATAATACTCACACAAATCTGGAAACTACCATATGCAGAGTATATATGTTTGAGAGATAATAATCCTAGTACCTTGCCAAAAGTGAATCTAAGAATACAAAATTCTTCTTTGATTGTGCAAGGATCCACTTAAGTTCGCTACAAAAGCTCTGTTAAGCAACCAGATATCTAAGCATTGTCTAGTTCATTTGATGATCAGTCCATTATTGAGAATAAGTTGAATTGGGTAAATTGTCTTCAATCCAAATTTCAAAGGGCATGCCAAGGTACTCATAACTAAAAGTAGTCAATCAATATATAGCATCTCTTCTCAGAATCTACAACTCCAGGCATTTACTAGCATGAGAGTTGCATACAAGACAAGTATGGCAATGCTTTTTACATCTCTTTTGGACCAATCCTTTCGAATTATGCACGAGATTCAAACCATTGGCCTAATTCAAAGGATGATCCCCAACTGCAAACTAGTGACAGGTATAACTATAAGTAATGTATGACATGCATCAATGACATTACAATAAGAGAAAGGAAAAACCATCAAAGCACAAGCAATGTCCTGGCCAATAGCATTTGCAAAACCAATAATAGTATTCCTAGAAGCTAGTAGATGTGCATAAGGAGACTTAAAAGATCCTATTAGGAAGATCAAACCACTCTTGTACGTGGTTTGTTCCCTCACCAAGTAGGTGGAGGAGAATGCTTCTGAGCTGAATCATTTGTTTGAGCCTATGGAGTGGCACAAAGAGCAACTCAAAGGATAATTTGTAGATGGCTCTAATGAAACTATTGTGTGAGCTATGAGAAATTTACAGTGGAAATGTAAACAAAATGTGGAAGCACCATTATATATTTAATGTAAGACATTGAACTAAGCTTATCATCTATTTGTCAAGTGGTGAATCTTGTGCCATGAGGTTGGAACTATGGAGTATTTGAGCAATTTCTCTCTCGATAAAACTTGTCTGGGTTACAATTATAAAATCTACAAACTATTTATTGACTTTTTTGCTACTTGATTAGTTCTAGTAACAATACTTTAGTTTCCCTAGCTAGATCTTCATCTAAATTGTGATGAGCATGTGACACCCAACTCAAAGATGTTTTCTAATCTGTCATCCAAGCCATTGGTTTGTTTGGTGTCATGATCTATTTTGAACTGCCCCTCTGAGTCAAGATGGTATAATGAACTTTGTAGTGGATGGTGGAGTTGCAATGACTTTTACTTGGAAATTATTTCAATTAAGAGGTGATAAGAATACATTGTGAATAACATATAGAGTTTAAATGGATTTCAATTTTACTATTGTGCTTAGATCATTAATCCTTTATTGAAAATAAATAAAAAACAATCTCATTGCTTTGCCTTTACTTTTTATCTAAATCACTTAGCTAAATCTACACATTGCCCCATCTTGATATCTTGAAAGAGTTGTTGAAGGCATAGCAAGTGCAACTTGTAGTTTTTACGAGTTGGACCTTTTTGGTTGGACTAGAGTTTGCTACAGCCAAATTCATTGGATGTTGGACTGTAAATAGATTGAGCAAAGTGGTGTATAATGTTCAATAACGAGTTTAAATACAAGACGCATGCATATATTGTGGAAGATTAAAACAAATTCATTATTACTTGTAGTTGGAAGAATGATGCAAGGACCATATTGTAGTGGTTCCTTTGTAAAGTAGGAATTTGGGGACCGCACTTTTTGAAGATGTAAGTGGTCTCATAAGGCAAGTGTTTGATGTGATTAGTGCGCTAACTTGTATTTCTATTATTGAATGAGAGTACGCTAACATTGTTGATGCACATGTCGAATGAGCTATGAGAATGTATTTGGTTTATCCAAGTTCTTTTCTTGCACACTTAATCTTGAATTGTGCATGTCCTAGGTGTAATGTCTTTAGGCATTGTTGGGTTTAACACAATATCTTTTGACTATGCATTCTAGCACTATGAAGAGGCTTATTAAGGCATGTTGGATGTACACCAAGTTGTCATACTACATATGGGGATGAATGTCAAGTGGTTGCATCAGTTGACCGCTTTACTTTGTCCACTAATCTAAAGGATGAGATGTGGGTCACTTATCCAACAAAGTACATTCACTTTGCTGTAACCCAATGACAGACAAAGATGGAGTAAATGTGTATACTACTAGTTAGCATTTATCGTTTCTTAATGTTACAAGGAACATAAGGCTTGATGGAAAAATTGTAAGCATGACATCTATTTTTTGTGTCACTCTTATGTTGTATGTAAAAACTAAATAGGGTTATGATCAAAATGAGTGTGACAACTCCCTTACCTAAGAGAAAGTGTTCATCTATTTGACATTACTTAAATGATTGTATAGGGCACCACATGGGGAATGCCTCTAATTGTCATTGCATTTCATGGTGTGATTTGAAACATGTGATTGATACTAATTTAGTACCATGCCAAGTGCATAGTCTAACACAACGATCAACTTGATTTCCAAGGTTGACTTAAATATGGTATTGCAAGGATGAATACAAAACAAAGTCTTATCTTTGATTTGTCAAGTGCATAATGTTGAATTCAAGGATGTGTAGTTGGCTTGCCTGATTTGATTCAATATTTCAATCATGATTCAATATTTCCTATTCGATGCAAGTGAATATGTATAGGAGTCAACCACAAACTTTGAGTACAAGTCTTCGCAATTATCTGAGACTTTGAGAAATTAGCGATTCCTCAATCATAGATCTTTATCTTCTTTAGAACCACAAGATGCCTCCATGTGCAATTATGTAACCAAGGTATTATACCCGAGTAACTCCAAAGGTACAAGCACAAGTATGCTTTTAGTTTAGAGTTCAAATTATGTCAAGCATTTTTTGGATATAATATTCTTCAAAGTTTTGTTGTAGATTAGGATAGTTGGGATTAAGGTGTTTCAACCTTAGATTTTTATCATGTTTGATTATTTAAACAATTGTTGCATATATTGCTATATCCTAAATTTCTAACTTCTTAAGATCATGTCATCTTTGTGGGACCTCTTGGTGAGGTGGCGTCCTCCATGGAAGGTGAGTGTATGACATGAATTCCTACTTTCTAGGAAGTTGGTGCTCACTTGTAGAGCTCCTATTTTTATGGGGACTAATGTCATGAGATGCTATGTTTTGGACTATGACAAGTTTCCATTATGATATGGTGGCTACTAGTTTAGTGGAAGAGTCACAAGAAGTTATTATTTAGTAGGTGACATTTATGTTTTGAGTTCACTACAAGTGTCAGGTAAGGAAGTGTCTATTCTTTGTTATAGTAATTTCTATGTAGTACATACATTGTATTTGGTAACACTTGTAAATTACACTTGTTTTCTGTGTCAGGAGCATAAGAGATAAATATCCTCTAGGATGTTCATCCTCGGGCCATTCAAATACTTGGCCACTCTCTCTGGTGCATCTTCATCTTTCTTGGATCTAAGAGTCAATTTATGAAACTCTTATGTATATGAGTTGATATCCAAATCCCTCTACTTGAGATTTTGGAGTTTCCTAAACATTTGTATTTCATAATCCATGGGTAGAAATTGTGCTTTGATATTTATTTTCATCATTTCCCAAGATGCTATCATATTCTTGCCTTCTTTCACCCTTTCTCCTTGTGTAAAGTTCCACCATGAAAGAGTAGAACCCCTCAGCTTTCCTTTGGCTATTCTGCCCCTATCACCTTTAAGTACTTCACTAAGCTCAAAATGATTTGTTAGGGCTTCTACCCTACCCACTCAATAACTTCATCTGCATCCATGGTTCCTCCATACACTGGTAATTTATCAATACCATCCCCTCATTGATTTTAGAGCCTCTACAAAAGCTCTTTGGTCTGGAGGCAACTCTCTTGTTGGTTCAAGGGTTTCTTCTTGTTCCCCTTCCTCTTCTGCATTGTCCTCATCTTCATCACCTCTGTCTCTATCATTAAACCTCTTGAACTTGTCTAGTTTTGCTGCAAACATTTCTTCCATCGTCTTCTTGATGGCTTCTTGAGACATGGTTTTAGGAGGCATTGTATTGGCCTCAACTTCCACTTCTTGTTCTTCCTCAGATATACACTTCCCAAAAAGAGATCTTGTCTGCTCTGATACCAATATGATGAGGAGAGGCTAGGCCATTCAATCAATTCTTGTAGAAATAAAAGACAAACCCAAAGAGTGTCTCCTTGATGACTTTGAGACAAACTCTAAGACTCCTATAAGGCCCTTCACCACACCCTTCTCTTAACCACAACCTCTCACCAAGAACACAACCCTTCAACTACACACACCCATTTACCCAATCTCCTTTCAAATGAGTGATGGTTACTAATCATGGGATCTCAACTTAGAAATGGGTGGAATGGAATCCTATGTTCTTCTTGGGCTCAACACAACCCAACTTGGTCACTCAATCCCTCTAAAATGACTTGGAAACTAACAATGCCAATTAGACCTAGCAGACAAGGCCTAATTGCTAGTAGGTCCGGTCTTTGAGTTTTGAAAACCTAATTCTACAACTTCCCAAAGGATCCCTTGATTGGATCACCTTTTCTAACACCCTTTAAGGGTCTCTATCGATACCCCAACTCCTAGGTTTTGACTCCAACAACAAGGGCACTGTCCTTCATAGGGCTAATTAGGCTAATAGTCATAATTAGGGTAGATTTACAAAGCAACATGTTGATTGGACTTTGTGATGGCCTCGCCAACAGGAGGAGGAGTTGTCAACAGGTACCAGAGTATCGACCAACTTTGCCTGAAGAGGTTTACCGGAGAGGGAGCTCTCCCAGCCTCCAAGCACCTAGTAGTTGGGTCACGACGACACATGGTTAGCTTAGTTGTACAAGTAACTATTTGTTTGAGGGGATAGCTAGTTTTGACTCATCAATCTTCAGGAACTTGAAAGGTTGTCAGGTTTCCTGCAAGCGTTCTTACTTCCAACAAAAGAAAATGCAAAAAGATGAGACAGGGTTAGAATAAATTTCTATCTATAGTTATGATCTGTATATTTCAAAACATCAACAAAGCCCCAGACGAAAACTAATAGCAGATATCGAATATACACATGATTGTCAACTAAACATATATTAGTAGCAAGATAAAGTATTTCATCTAATCATTAAAGAACTAGAGCAGAGGACATAAGGAAACATACAACATGAAAAGTGCTTGTTAACTCTAGGATCAGAAACAACACAAAACATAGTGCCAAGCGGTGCTTCTCATTCCTTCATTAACTTCGTAAATCTAACATCACTAGTGATTACACTAGAGGCTCCAAGGGAGCATTAATCTACTGAGAACTTTGAGTAGAGTAGCTAAAACTTAATAATCACTTGTGGACATCAAAATCATCAATTCATCAACCCTTGGAATGACGTCAGACTTATTATTTATTCACACCCTATCTACATTGGAGCCTTAACCTATACAAACTAGTTAGATTAAATTACAATATTTATAGTCGGTACTACCTACGCTGTCATGATGACCTTGCTATATACAATCATTTGAGGAGACAAGAGGGGAAAGAAAGAAAGAGAGAAGTCCTTGAAAAGTAGTCATTGGGAAGAGTTCTTTTGTACTTGTAGACTTGATGGTGCACCCTGGATGACTTAGACCATACACCCTCATTAATGCGCCTCTGGTTCTCGGTCTTCAAGTGGCATTCCGTACGCTAGGTATTAAATGCTTGAACGACACCTTGGAAGCCAAGAGACGTCTGTAGCAAACTTTCTTTCCAATAGTCACCTATTAGGCCGCAAAGGATGACCCCATGTCTGACAATAAATCTGGGACAATGATCGGTCGACTTTGTAAGAACTGTCAACACGCATCACTGTAAAGAATACAAAACTGGCGACCTAAAACTCTTGGCTTTCTAGAGCTTGCGCTCAAAGAATAAAGAATTATTGTCTAAACTTTTCACAGAGGGAGAGATTCCCGAAATCTGGGAAATTCTATTAACCTTTGAATTTGTCATATGCTCCCAAATTTTTTTGAAGTATCCCGTCTTCCTCTACTTCTTTCAAACAATCTTGACGATCAACCAAACTCTTGAGGTGATCGCCGACATCCTCAACCCTCTCCTTCAATTCTGCAGCCTCCTTGGCGGCATCATGAGACTTGAGCATCATCTGGGAGAGTTGCACCATTACAGTGCTGTTGAAATCTCTGGAGGGCCAGAATTGAGCCTCGACCATTTCATCAAACTTGCTGAGTATGGTGTCTACGAGAGTATAAGTCCCGGGGATGAGCGGAATAGCCAAAGTAAGCTCTTTGATAAATGTAGAATACTAGTCAATGGGGTCCGGACCGCCAAAAGTTGTTCCTCGAAAACCCTAACCAGTTGCTTGGCTACTTTGACTCTGAATGCAAGTTCAGAGTACTCAATTTTGAGAAATCCATACGACTCATCCTCGAGGATGCCAATCGCTGTCAAACCGTCTTCCCTGAAATTCAGGATCTCTCCCAAGCCGTCCCTTCATTATTCATACTTTTCTATCTCTCCTTGCTACCGATGAATGGTGGCTTCCAGTTGATTCATCGTGTCTTGCACTTGGAAGAAGTCATGGAGACTCGAACAAGAAGCTCCTCACTACTCCAATTTGTTGGGTCATCCACTCATCAACGACTGATGCTTTCCTTTTCATCATTCTCGGCGCATCAACATCGCCTTGCAGAAGCGATGTTCGGACGTCGACGGCTCGGGTGTTTCAGAAGCGAGGGGGTGTGCTAATTCTGTCAGGAGCCCGAGAAGATTTGTATTTGCGGATTTTCAGCTCCTTCACCCTCTGGGACTGTTTCTCATACCGGGCGTGGATAGTATGGCTTGCCTCGTTTAGGAGATCTAATTCTCCTTGCTGGTTCCTTTCACCTAGAGGTACTTGTGTGATCACATATTCTTCGACAGTAACTTCAGATTCCTCTTTTCATGTCGGTGTGCTACTATTACTGCCACCACATTTCCATCCGGGTCCCTCCAAGTGTTATGGAGGGTGCAAGCCCTTTTGGGCTTCTTCGCCACCTTGCCTTCGGCCAACATTTCAACTAGTGATAGTGGGGCTACTAATGTCATCAGAGCTTTTCTTCCCCAAGATTCCACTAACCACTGTGGCGGTCCTACTGACCCGCCCATTACCGTCCTTGAACTTGAAGTATCCCTGAGGTTCTGCTCAGGTTCTCCCGTTGATGTGTTTCTGTCTGTGTTGCCGAGATCTTCATCTATACTTCCTTTCTCCTTTTCTACGCCATCTCCCAAGATATCCTCTGTTGGTGGGCTAGATGGTGGCGTCTATAGAGGCGGCTGATTCAAATATACCAGTTGAAATGTAGTGGTAACTTTGCTAGCCGCTATATCATGTGGTGATGATTGGCGTTGGTTTCCAGTTGGGTTTTGGAGCACTGCATCAGAGGGTACGGTTTCTCTCATGGGTCCGGTTTCCTCTTCTGCCAACAATTGCTCTTCAACCCATTCACCTTCTTGTTCTTTTTCTTTTGTCCTTCTTTCTTTGGCTTCCTATGGCCGGGATTCGTCTTCTTTCTCTTGGGCCATCTTTTCTTCAGCCTGTGTTTCTTCTTGTGCGGGGACCTCAGTTTCTTGTCTCGCTATCTCCTCCAACACCCTATCCACCATACCCTATAATCCTCCTAGGTCACCAATCTGGAAGAACTCATCAACAATAATCTGCGATATCTTTGGGGGATCTTCTGGAGGATTTCCTTTGTCAGAGGAGAGAAATTCAACCTCGGGGACGCTTGTGAATTCAAGGCCCGAGCCTCTATTCCGTGGGGGTCTTTCAACTTTCTGCTTCTTTCTCTTCTGGAGCGGTGCCCTGGCGACCGCGACTACTATTGTCTCTTCGGTCTCCTCGTTGCATGTCATGCTTAGTAATGTGGCTAGAGCAGGGGACTCTCTTGATGGGGGACAAGAGCACACCAGAATGGCTCCAAGATTGAATGTCACCCCAGAGTTGCTGCGTCCAACAATTTTTGGAACTCTTCCAACTTTTCATCTAACTGTTCCATTAGGGGAGCCAAAATGGGGTTCGGGAGTTGAGGGGGAGCACCAAAATTCTGTTTTCCTTGGGCTTTGGATTGTTTCGCGACCCGAGAGCCCGAGGCTCCCAAAAATTGATTGTCCAATCAGACACTCTTTGGGCAAGCCTTCGCGAAATACACGTGGTTGCGTTGGATCATTGCTCTCGAGATGACCTCAATAGTCAAAACTTCCATAGTGTCCCAATATACTGGAGGGAGGTCCATCTTGTCAATACCTGTCTCTTTGTACTCGGGGTCTTCAAGTGACCCATTATCAGAAAAGGTCCGTGGGTATGTATGAAGATTGAGATGTTCCATCATTCCTTTTGGCATCTTGGAGTATTGTCGGTTCTGGACATCAAAATCGTCTTGGCAATTCGCCCAAAAATCCTCCAAGTGTCTCTCATGGGGACTGATTCCCCGAGGCATTACCTTCGCCATCCGCCCACGCAGATCATAATCCTTGCAATTGAGTGAAAATTTGGCTAAGTTCAAGTTGCTCAGCTCATTCTCTGCTTCCTGGGCCGCGACAAGGGAGCAGGTGTATTTCCTGCACACAAATGGGAAAGAGATGGAGGTGATCTTCTTAGTGGTCATTAGGGAGCGCGCTTCAAGGATCTGCCTGCAAAATTTTAACAAAATGATCATGTCCCCGCAATGCTTGGGCAACTTGAATGGATACCCGAAAAATTCGGACACCCGAATGTAGGTGTGCTGTGTGAATTGGATGAAATAACATCCCCATAAATCAACTAAGGCCATGGCCTCTGGGACATTCTGAATCCCTTATCATTAGTGATCTTCTTGATCCTGTGGAAGATGAAGGCATCATTGAATCTGCAAAAAATTGGTGAAAATTTCGTCCCACTTAATCTGGGGAAAGTGATCGCTTGGGGTGGCCTGTGTAGTCCCGTTCCTAAGGACGCCAACTGTGAGTAATCCCCGAATTCCCAGATATTGACGGGTTAATGGCCAATGACGTAGGAAGTCATGTAGAACTTGTGCTCTTCCTCGACCTTCCTCATCGGGATGTCTACATGCTGGCAATAATGATGGCCCAATCAAAGCATGCCTTATTGGTGGTCATACAATATAAAAAGTAGTACATCCAATGGGAAAACTCCCGAGCATGGGGTTCCCCAAAAATATTGCACAAAAATATGATTCTGGTTTGGATAGACTCCTTGAAGTCAGAGCAAGGGATATCCATCCGCATCTTCTTGAAGTCCCGACATGGACTTTTCAGCCATTCTGAATTGAGGTGGCACTGGGATAGATCAGCTGCGCCCTCAAACTGGTCTAAAGAGGCTTACCGAGTGAGAACCATAGCATCCGAAAAGAACAGAATGCACCACCCTTGGGCGATGGCATCGTGGTCAACATAGACGATGGGCACTTGGTAATAGAGGGGGTTGGGCGAGACCGACACAACAACTCTACTGGCCGGGTTGTAACATTTAGCCAAGAGCATTATTAGCTTCGACGCTTGCACTGAGTAAGGAAAGCCAACCGCTTGAATGATTCTAGATGTTTCTAAGTTAACTAAGATAGGGTCATTAGCCCATCGCTATTGGTGGATTGCTTGAATGAGGCCTTTTAATTCGACATAGGTGCCGACATCTGTATTTGTGACCTCTTTCAATGTGGACTCAATTCGGGATCCTAGAATTATCCCGTCTTTCTTATATTTTTGGGTCAATGGGAGCTTCTCCAATATCTTCTTTGCCTTAGACTTCTTGGTTTTGCCTGTTGAAACACTTGGAAGCTCGGGACTCTCGGGAGGTGATGATGTTGAAGCCATTTCTTTCTTGCTTTGACCTGTACGTGCAAACTAGACAACCGTCAGTACATAAACATTATAAACAAAGATTCTTGGTTCCGGTATTTCGAGCGTGACTTTTTCTTTTGATCCTGAAATAGAAAACGTTAGATATTCTAAAAAATTGTCTGGAGATTATCTATGATGCAAGAAAACTAGAACATATGAAACTATTCCGCGCACAAGAAAGACCGGAAATGATGACTCGAATGGTGAATATGGTAGATGTGCCTGGGGTTGCCAAAACGCCCAGAGCTTGATAAAAAAGGATGGCAAAGTCAGCGACAAGACAGGCGACCTTGCCGTCATACCTTGACATGAGTATACCCAGTAGGCTAAGTAATGAAAATTAATCAACAACTGTTCTAGCACGAGTGACATGAATGCCACTTGGCACAAATTTTAAATGTTCAAACATGAGAATTAATTCTTCCATTAAGACAGAAATGACAGAGGAGAGAGAAATTACAAAACAAACCGTCAGCGAGCTCGACTCTGCAACTGACTTGGTTCTTGGCCAAAACAAGAAGGCTGCGTCAACTGGAGAGGTAAATGTGTTTATTGGACGAGCGTGCTCGTCAGACCTCGCAATTAATTTTTTGAAATGATGCCTCTAGGAATTACCTCCATGGGACCTGCATTAAGAGCAACCTGCGAAACCGCATGGTCTCCATAGCACAGTAGAACAAAACTCAAACAACTCAACAATGTACATAACTAGCCTAACTATTATCAACACAAAGATTACCCAAATTTACAGAGTTCACAACTTTCTACAAGACTTGAAGGACAACTTACAAAAATTTACAATGCTCTATGAACCTAAATTTACAAAACTAACCAGACTGCGGAGTAGGACAGCTAGATGTTTATATACATACTATGTACACCAAAAATACAAACATCTCCCCTTCAAGCAGGAGAGCTACGAAGGAAAAGGAGATGCAAGACTAGGTCCAGGAAGAACAATGTGCTAAACAAAAAGCATGACCTAGACGACATGGGAAAAAGAATACCCAACACGCAGAAAGCCCAAATGGGAAAAACAAAACAAAAAGCAGACGAAGGAAAAGGAAGCAAAACAACAACAAAACAAACAAACCAAGGCCTACTTGAAACTCGGAATGCTCGAAAAGGGAGCTGAAGGCCGTCTCACTCTATCAACAAAATGCCAAGGAATCTTCGAACACACCTCCTACGCCTTCTAGCTCAAACACCTTAGCTTAGGAAACACTTTACTTCGCTCTTCAAACAATTCACCTTGAGGTAATTAGTTCGCGGTAAATGTAAAATGACAGAATAAAAGGCCTTAAATAATGTCTAAAGGAGCACATTAATTACTAATAATCATTTTGCGGAACATGCTAGCCACCGAAGTTGGGACTTCGGGACATCTGACGATTAACCCTTCCAAAAAAGGGCAGGATGATGCCACAAGATCCAAATTTTTGAAATTTGTAGGTTTCTGAGAGACAACACTCTGGGATCCAAATCCTGGAAAAGACCAAAAGACAAACGAAAGATCAGGTAAGGGCAAGGGCCTGGAAAAGAAGAAACGAAATGAAACAAAAACAAATGGGATCTGACATTTTGCCAACAAAATGAAGGGATGGGTATGCAGGGCATAAAAAATGGTGACTCGTTGGCACAGATGCCTTGTGCATTTGAGAACTCCAGAATCTATGCTTAGAACAACAAGGGTCTTACCATCATCGGGGGTTCTCTTCGTCAGCATGACTTTGGGGATTCAGACAATCTAACTCGCCATGATCCAGATGTTGATATCCCCCAAATCATAAGGTGTGAGTTTGAAGGAGAGAGCAGTCTGTAGCTATAGAGAAATAGAGAAGTCACACTAGCACAGCAAAATTAGTGCCTGAAGTGAGTCGTGCCATCCTCGGGTTCCGGGTCTTTTCATCTCCTCAAGTTTTTTCTCTTTTTTTTTTGAAGGTGGGGAAGGCGGTACTTCTTTCACTAGAGTCCTCAAGCTTAGCTTGTTACCGCGATAGTACTCCTTTCACCTTGCCATCCTTTTTGCTTTCTGAGTGAGAGGGAGATCTCCGGCCCGGAATGCGCCTTTTCTCATTTTATTTCTGGCACCATTCGTGGAGAGTGTAACCGATCTATCCTCGACTAACTTTTTTTTTGTTTTATGTTCTTGCCCTTTTTCAAAATCAGCTATCTTTCTTTTTCTTCTTGGGTGGCGAGTATAACGACGCCTGGATCCGATGAAGATTATGTGTCACCTTAGGTCTCGCGTCTAGAAGTTTCCTTGGATGAGAGCATGACCAACCTTTGTCTAAGTGTATAGCTCCGGACCTCTAAAATCCATAAGGCAATCTCAACGTGCGGTCTTGTTATGTGAAGCATACCTTCCTAACAAAAGATGGCAAGATACCGGGGTCTGGGATAAGAACGATACGAAAGAAAAGAAAACCAAAACAAAAACAAGGGTGAGAGGCCTAAGACTTCTTACAAGGCAGAGAGAACCAACTAGGAATGCCCAAAACTATTTACAAGCAGACTGATATGATACATCCCTTAGAAGGGAGAAACTTCATCCTTGCCTCACTCAAAGTAATGTTTGAGGAACTATCCATTGACGAGCAATGGGATAACTTCTCCTGTCAAAGAACTGAGGCGGTAGGTGTTAGGCCCACATATTTTGGATATTTGGTATGACCCAAGCCAAAGCCTTTAGAATTTAGTGTGTTTTCCTTTCTTCTCCCGTTGTTTGTCCCATAAGAGGACTAGGTCCGAAGTCTGAAAAGCCTTATATTGAGCTCTTTTGTCAAACCAACGTTTAAACACCGCTTGGTGCCTTGCAAAGTGTTGAAGTGCATTATCTCTCTGTTCTTCCAGTCGCATCAAATTGAGGAGGCGAACCTCCATAATGTTATCTTGGAACAGAGAAGTCCCTAAGGCAACCTTAATTCATATACGATCCGCCCAGAGGGTGAATTTTATCTTTTGGTGCCAATCTCAGGGATTCTTCTCGAGTAGGTGCTTGATTACCTCTAAGAGGTTCGTATTAGTCGATTCCCTTATTCCATTACCCTGGGGATAGTAGTTGCTAGAGAATTTGAGGGTATTGTTTTTGTTGTAAGCCCACTCCAATAGCTGGGCGGAGGAAAACGTCGGACCATTATCGCATACGAGAGCGAAAGGTATACCGAACCTAGTGACTATGTTTTCCTCAATGAAGCTAATTACTATATCCGCCATGTTGTTCTTGCATGGTATAACTTTGGTCCACCGGGTGCTGTAGTCAGTAGTAGTCAGAATGTATCAGTGATTTGTGGATGAGTTGGGGTTTATTTCCCTGATAAAATCAAACACCCATTGGGCGAAAGGTCTTGCCTCAAAACGAGATGGAGAGGCATTGCCGGGTTCCGCTCTCGCGAAGTGACAATTTTACATGTGTTGCACTTCCTTACATGTGCGTAGATATGTTTGAAAATATGAGGCCAATAGTATCCGGCCTAGAGGATCTGGTGGGCAGTGGCGTTAGCCAATCCATGTCCAATTATGAAACAACCGTGGAATTCTTCTATCATCTTCGTGGCTTGTTCCTGATCACGACACCTGAGGTAAATGCCTTCATAATTTATGCAAAAAAAGGTTCCCATTCTTGATCAGAAATACACACTCTTTAGCCAGAGCGCTCGATGTTTGCTGAGATTGAGCCCTTTAGGGCACTGGTTATTTAGCAGGAGGTGTACTAAGTCAGCATACCAAGGATCTTGGGTAAGGGACTGCACAATATAAGTTTGATACTCAATGTGTGGGTTGATTTTAGAAATGGCTTTGCACAATCCCTGCCTTCGGACAAGTTTCATGGGTTGCATTTTGAGGTCATATTCTTGGAGGATGGTCATCCATTTCCCCCATCGTTCACCTAACTCGCTTTGTAGCAACAAGGATTTGACAATTTTGTCGGGGATGACGACGTGCACTTTACTACGGAGAATATAATGCCAAAAATTCTTTACTATCTGGACGAGGGCAAATGCCTATTTTTCAAGGGGTGAATACCATACCTTGGCATTATTAAAAGGGGAGCTCATAAAAGCGATAGGTCATTCTTCCCCTTCAACCTTTTGGGTTAACAATGTTGCCACAAAATGGGCGGAGGCAAAATAATATATGTGAAATGAGAGGGAATAATCCGGACTTGATAGGACTGGGGCCTCCGTGATAGCTTGTTTAATTTGAACAAATGCTTGTTTTGCCTTCGGACTCCTCTCAATTTTTGTGTCCTTCATCATATCAATGAGAGGCTTTAAAACCTCGGCAAATCCAGTGATGAAGGGTCAGACAAAGTTGATCTTTCTGAAGAAAGACAACATTTCTTTCTTACTACCATACATTTGCAACTTAAGTAGTGCCTCTACTCTCTCAGGGTCAATATATATGCCCTTCTTAGAGACAATATGTCCTAACAACTTTCCCTCGGTGATCCCGAATATGTATTTTTTTGGGATTAAGGGAAATATCGAACTGACGACATCTCTCGCTGATTTTGGCGAGGTGGGCGGGGTGATCACGCCTGTCCTGAGAGAAAATGGTAAGATCATCCATGTAGATGATTATGCATTTATTGACCAATCCTTGAAAGGCGATGTCCATGACCTTCTGGAACATTGCTCTGACATTGATTAATCCGAAGGGCATTCTCCTATAGGAAAACATTCCCCACTTGGTGGTGAACATTGTCTGAATTCTATCTTCAAACTTAACGATAACTTGGTTGTACCCGAAATACCCATCTAGGAAGGACATCATTTGGGAACCATTGACGATCTGTAACACCCCATCTAGTGAAGGTAGGGGATGATTATCCTTCTTCAAAGCTTATTCAAGTTCTAGAAGTCAACACACAACCAAATCTCCCCATTCTATTTCCGAACTGGGACTAGGTTGGCTACCCATGTGGTATGTCAAATTGGAAAAATTATTCGAGCGACTAATAACTTCTGAACCTCCTAGTGGATCAGGGGTTCGATCAAGGGATTGACTGGCCTCTGTTTCTTCCTGAAGGGTTTGGCATTAGGTTTCAAGGGGATGGTGTATGTCATGATAGATGTATCATAATTTTTAAGATCTTCATATCCTCAGGTGATCACATCATTATATTCTTGGTGGAAGGCGAGAATCTTCTCTTTCTCCTCTTGGGAGAAAGAGGTACCAATGTGAACATATTTTTCTTCAATGCCCGTCCTGATGTTTACTTTCTTGTATGTCCCCCCTTCGGGGGTTGGGGGTGTCTTATCTTTGGCTCGAGCGTTGGAATCAAAGATTCATTTGAGGGCCACCATCCCCTTTGGGATGGTATTGGTGGGTAGGTCGAGGATCCCATCCTCAACTCCACCTTATCCCATGTCATTATGCTCTTCCTCTTCAATAATCTGGTCTTCAAAAATACCAATGTTTTCCATGAAGGCAAGGATATGCTTATCATCCTCAAAGACCTGAAGATGGGTTATATTGTCAGG
Organism: Thuja plicata; assembly: GCA_018584345.1. NCBI lineage: Eukaryota > Viridiplantae > Streptophyta > Pinopsida > Cupressales > Cupressaceae > Thuja > Thuja plicata. The sequence continues at coordinate 964,650 of MU224571.1, read as the reverse complement.
AATGGAGGGTGTGGGCACCATTTTTGCTAAAATCTCCAGAGTTGGGAACCTACCATGGGCTCTAGGGTACTGGCTGACACAACGAGGTCGTCCAGAATGAAATTTCGCTTCTGGATAATTAACTCGATGCCAAAGGCATCAAAGTCCTCTATCAGATTCCATGCTCTGTTGCGATAAGCTGCTAGCCGTTCTTCGTGACATGTATATTGGCTCCGAACTTGTTTGAATATGAGCTCTGAGTCATCCATTGCCTAGAGGCAAGTGACTCCCTTTCTTAGTGTGAACATAAATCTGAGGATTAGGGCCTCGTATTTAGTGATGTTATTGGTGCAGTCAAACTGCAATTAGTAAGACACGAGGAATTACTTTCCTCAGGGATTAATTAGCTCTAACCCAGCTCCACAGCCTTGTTTGGACCTAGATCCGTCAAACTTAAGGATCCAAAGATTATTGTTAGTATAATGGGGTCGGGAGGGCTGGGTAGCGGGCAATATTGGTTTGGGATCGGAGGGAGCTTCAGGTGTGTCTCATGAAGGGGGAGGCACCGGAACCGAGACATCCTCCAAAGGAATTTCCGCTGGGGATTCCTCAAAGGGCAATCTGTTAGATGTGTTTGTTGGTGGACCGCAAAAGGTCAAGGTTTTCTCCCTGCATTTCTCTGCATGGAAATTCTCAAGGCGAATATTGGAAGCATCGACACATGGTGTGCATTCCAACTCGGAGTGATTTTGATAGTGTACTCGACACCATGTATCAGATATGAGAGTAGTTAGAGACACATTGCTTCCTTGGTACTTGACATCTTGCTTTAAATTTATAGTGATATCATGGAACCTCTAGGTGATGATGGGGTCCTCGTTGGGTAACGTTCCACCTGGTTGGAAGTCCAAGGTCAAGACCTCCTTGGCCCTATACAAGCCCGGTTCTAGTTCGGCGAATGCTATGTCACTCACCTGACCATAATCAGTGAGGGCCTATTTCATTCGGGGTTCTCTTTCTACCTTAATTTGATTGGATTCTCCTCTCCAAGGAGCCATAAGTCGGAGAAGTCGGTTGAGATATATCCATTTAAGGCTTTAGACCAGTTCTGACTTAGAAACATCCTGTATGTTTCGAGGATATCTACCACTTGGATATCAATAACACTAGATATTCGGGGATCTTGTACCACTTGCACTTGGACATTTTTTTAACTCACCCACCCTTTTAACAACGATATTTTCCAACTGGGCTACTGCATAGTTGGACGGCATGGGGATTAATCCGAGATTCTTACAAATAGAGGCATGACATTGCCCAAAGCTTCGAAATCTATAAAGAAGTTGTGTAAGTTTTTACCATGAATTTTCAGGCCAAGCAGGAAAGGGGGGGTCCTCTGTGTTTCCTTGGAATACGGCCGCATTGGCGTCATCGAAGGTGATGGACTTGGGTGGGCGGTTGCAAACTTCTGGGTTTTCCAAATATTGCAAGAGGGACTTCCTCTGCTCGGGGAAACTGAGTAACACTTCCATTAAGGTCATGGTGGTGGTGGTATTTTCCATCACCTTTGTGATGTTAAATTTCCCCTTCGGGGTCCATTAATTCTTTCTTGCGAAACCTCGTGCGTGATATGGGGTAGGCGCTTTTGGAGGGGGCGGATTGACATTCGCGAGGGAATTTGCTGGGATATTTGTAATCTTTGGGGGAGTCGACATTGTGAAGGGGCCTTTGCTAGATTGACTCTGCATGTTGTAAGGAGTCTTGAGATTGTTAAAAGCATTGGCTTCAAAGGCTAGAATGGAGTCATCGAAGAACCCCTACAAATCAGGCTCTTCCTCGTCCTCTTCTCCTTCCTTGAAGAAGACTATCATCAGGAAAAAGAGGAGTGATGAGGTTCTGGTGAGGATTCTGGGGGAGGAGAATCAACATTTTGTTTCCCATCAAACTGAGAGATCTAAATGATCTTCTCAAGCGTGGCACAATTTACCTCGGAGTGCAAACCCGTATCATGCATTTGACACCACAATGTCAAGGGGTGGAATTCGACAAGTGTTGTGGTGTGGTTAGGAATCACACCCCCTTGGGTGTTAGGCTAATTTGGGGGAACACCTTCGTTATTCGGTGTGTTATTCCATTGCTGCTGGTTAGGTCGATCATTGATGTTTCTGCTACTATTGTAGTGATTCTGAGGTCCAGAGTTATTGGAACTTTGTTGTCCTGAAAAGATGTTTCCTCTTTGAGAGGAGTTGGTGTTATGGGACGTAGAGGGTCCCATCTTCAACTGTCCCATGTCCGTAGTGAGGGTGTAAACCAATCACTAGAGGGATTCGACCTCGACAGATAACTGGGTAGTCGTGTCACAGTGTAATGATGGGAGTGGGGGAGGCGCAACAACACTAGTTGCAGAAGATAATCCTCCAAACAAGGGCATTTGGAAGAAAGGTACTCTGGTAGGTTGATGCGTTGGTTGTTGCCGTTGCATTCATGGAGAATACTCTGGACCCGGAGGATTATTGTGGGGAGTGGGATAAGTATAGCGGGGTTTCGGGTTCATCGTTGGGGCACCCATTTCTGAATTAGGATCATACCCCCCTGAGTAGACATTTCCTCTAGGTTGCATGTTATACGGTAGACCTTGTCCAATACTGCTAGGAGATTAACTTAGGTTTTGAGAAAGCTCTAGGGAAAGGTTGTAAACCTTTGTGAGGATGTCTCTTTCATTGGCGGCAATGGTTCTCCATAGGAGGGTTGCAACAAATGGGTCCAAGGCATTGAGGTAAGTCTGGATGGTTACCTCGGTAGATGGAATAAAGGGCTACATGCAACATTTCAGGGCTATCTGGGATGGGTGGTTAAAGGTCGCCAGAGGTTTTTTGGGTTCCTTTCTAATAGAAATGAACTGGCTGTGGGACCAAGCTGGGTCCATGTGGATGTGAAACGTTGTCACGAAGGTTGCTTCCATGTCCTGACAACTATTGATGGAGTTGGTCGGTAAGTTTAGGTACTAGTTTAGCTCACTTTCTCCGAGGGATAGCAAGAGCATGCTTTTTAGTACATCTTCATATTGGATATGGTGCCTATTCATGGCATCCTTGTAAGCTTGCAAATGTTCTTCTGCGGTTTGGGGACCTAGGTGCTCGTACTTGGGGCAGATCTTCTCCAGGTGCATAGGAAGATCATTGACTATGTTAGGGAATTGTCCCATCGAGGAGCCGGTATTGTTGAAGTATGCAGCCATTGGAATCGTGGGATACAAAAGGGTTGTATTCGTCGCTGGGGCAGGTTGGGAAACCTAGATACTCTCAGAAGCTATGAGCCCCAACAAGCAGTTCAAGGGTTTCTTTTTCTGGTAGGTCCTTTTTCCTCAGACTAGAGGTCCGAGTTCAACAAAGTCTCTGGTGTTAGGGGTCGATCGAAGTATTCTCTCAGAGCGCAAATGCGAGAATGAACCTAACCTATGAAAATATTGGTCTCTAAAACTATTGCTTGGGGAACCCTCAGGAGGTGTGGTATCAAAGTTTTCAGGTGAGGATGAGCTCATGCCCTCCTTTTAGCGCCAGTTTTCGATGATAGGACTTTGTGACGGCCTCACCAACAGGAGAGAGTTGTCACCGGTTATCGCAGTTTCTGGCCAACTTCGCCTGAAGAGGTTTACCAGAGAGTGAGCTCTCCTAGCCTCCAAACACCTGGTAGTCGAGTCACGACAACGTAGGGTTAGCTTAGTTGAACAAGTGACTGTTTGTTTAAGGGGATAGCTGGTTTTGACTCATCAATCTCCAGGAGCTTGAAAGCTGTCGGGTTTCTTGCAAGTGTTCTTACTTCCAACAAAATAATATGCAAAGAGCTGAGACAAGGTCAGAATAAATTTCTACCTATAGTCATGATCTGTAATTTTGAAACATCAACAAAGCCCCATACAAAAACTAAAAGAAGATAGCGAATATATACATGATTTTCAACCAAACATATATAAGTAGCAGGATAAAGTTCAACTAATCATTAAAGAATTGGAGAAGAGGTCATAAGAAAGCATAGAACATGAAAAGTACTCGTTAACTCCGGGACGAGAAACAACACAAAATGTAGTGCCAAGTGGTTCTTCTCATTCCTTCATTAACTTCATAAATCTAGCATCACTGGTGATTACACTAGAGGCTCCAAGGGAGTATTAATCTACTGAGAACTTTGAACAGAGTAGCTAAAACTTAATAATCGCTTGTGGACAACAAAATCGTCAATTCTCTGACCCTTGGAATTTATTATTTATAGACACCCTACCTACATTGGAGCCTTAACCTATACAGACTACTTACATTAAATTACAATATTTATAACTAATACTACTTGTGCTATCATGATAACCTTGCTATATACAATCTTTTGAGAAGACAAGAGGGGAAAGAAAGAAAGAGAGAAGTCCAGGTAAAGTAGTCATCGGGAAGAGTGTTTTTGTACTTGTAGACGTGATGGTGCACCCTGGATAACTTAGACCATACACCCTCATTAATGTGCCTCTGGTTCTCAGTATTCAAGTGGCATTCCGTACGCTAGGTATTAAATGCTGGAACAATGCCTTTGAATTTGGGAGACATTTGCAACAAAATTTCCTTCCAACAATCACCTATCAGGCCGCAAAGGATGACCTCATGTCTGAAAAAAAATCTAGGACATTGATCGATCAGCTCTAGAGGAACTGTCAACATGCATCACTGTAAATAATACAAAACTGGGGACCCAAAATTTCGGTCTCCGAGAGTTTGCACTCAAAGAATAAAGAATTATTGGCTAAAATTTTTGCAGAGGGAGGGATTCCCGAAATCCGGGAAATTCTATTTACCTTTGAATTTCTCATATGCTCCCAAAATATGAACTATGCCCTCTTCCTCTATGTCTTTCAAACATTTTCGATGATCAACCAAACTCTCGAGGTGATTGCCGACATCCTCAGCCCTCTCCTTCAATTCTCCAGCCACCTTGGCGACATCATGAGACTTGAGCATCATCTAGGAGAGTCGCACAATTATAGTGCTGTTGAAATCTACGAAGCGCTAGAATTGAGCCTTGACCATTTCATCAAACTTGCTGAGTATGGTGTCTATGCGAGTATAAGTCCCAGGGCTGAGCGGATCAGCCAACGTAAGCTCTTTGATAAATGTAGAATACTGGTCTAGTGGGGTCCAGACCACCAAAATTTGTTCCTTTAAAACCCTTACCATTTGCTTGCCTACTTTGACTCTGAATGCAAGTATGGAGAACTGGATTTTAAGGAACCCATACGACTCATCCCCTAGGATGCTTGTTGTCGTCAAACCATCTTCCCTAAAATTCAGGATGTCTCCCAGGCCATCCCTCCATTATCCATACTTTTCTACCTCTTCTTTCCACCGAGGAATGGTGGCCTCCAATTGATTCACTCCTTACTGCTCCAATTTGTTGCACCATTCACTCATCAATGACCAACACTTTTCTTTTCATCGTTCGCAACGCATCAACATCTCCTTGCGAAAGTGTCATTCCAGATGTCAACAGTCTAGGTGTTTTAGAAGCGAGGGTGCGTGCTAATTTTGTCAGGAGCCTGAGAATATTTCTATTCACGAATTTCAGCTCCTTCACCCTCTGGGACTGTTTCTCGTACCAGGCGTGGATAGCCTAGCTTGCCTCATTTAGGAGATCTAATTGTCCTTGCTAGTTCCTTTTGCCCAGAGGTACTTGTGTGTACTTGAGTGAATTCATGGAGAATCTTAAGGAGAAAGATACCCCTTATTTTTCCCTTATCATTAAGCCAAAGGATAAGTCTTTGGTCAATAACTCAGAGAGAAAGGTTGGCGTAAAGGAGGTACATGAGTTGTTAGATAAGTACAAAGGGATAAGGAGAAAACCATAGACATTACCACCTATTAGGGACATAAGTCATTGTATAGACCTTATACTAGGGATGAATTTTCCCAATAAGACAACCTATAAACTAACTTCTGATTAAAATGAACAAGTGGCAAGATAGATCCAAGAGTTGTTGGAAAAGGGGCTCATAAGTACAAGTGTAATTCTATGTGCAGTGCCTAGAGTATTAGACCCTAAAAAGAAGGGTACTTGGAGATTGTGTACTGACTCTAGGGCTATCAACAAAATAACTATAAGGTATAGATTACATATTCCAAGGATTGAGGACTTGTTAGATTGTCTAGGTGGGGCAAGTTATTACTCCAAAACTGATCTCAAAAGTGGATACCATCAAATTATAATAAGGGAAGGATATGAGTGGAAAACAACTCTTAATACCAATGAGGTTATTTTTGAATGGATGGTCATGTGATTTGGCCTATCAAATTCTCCTAGAAATTTCATGTGCCTCATGAATGAGGTCCTCAAGACATTTATCAATCATTTTGTGGTGGTATATTTAGATGATATCCTGGTGTTTAGTAGGAGCAAAGAAGAATATTTGAAACATTTGGATTTGGTTTGAAGAGACTATATGATGAAAAGCTAATGATCAATCTGGACAAGTGTATTTTCTTATAGGAGGAATTGGCATTCCTTGGATTTGTGACCTAAAATGATAGTTTGAAGATGAATTCTTCAAAGGTAGAAGCCATCCTTAATTGGACAAGTCCTAGGACTCCAAGTGAGGTAAAGAGCTTCCATGGACTTGCAAATTTTTATAGAAAGTTCATAAAATATTTTAGTGGGGTATGTGCACCCATGATTGATACAATCAAAGGGGGGAGTAGATGTAAATTTTAGTGGACTGAGGAGGCTAATGATTCTTTTGAATACTTAAAGAGGAGGGTAGCACAACAACCAATCCTAGTTCTACCTGATTTTAGGAAGGTGTTCACTGTTGAATGTGATGCTAGTAAGGTGGCTACAAGAACAGTCTTGAGTCAAGAAGGCAGGCCAGTAGCCTTCTCTAGTGAAAATCTTAATGAGGCTAAGAAAAATTATTCATCCTCTGACCTTGAACTATATGCCATGGTCCAAGCCCTATGTAAATGGAGGCACTACTTTTTAGAAAAATAATTTGTTGTCTATACTGATAACCATGCTCTCAGCTTTTGGAACTAGCGGGAGAAGTTAAATCATAGGCATATGAAGTGGGTGGAACATTTAAAAGCTTTTACCTTCACTATCAAGCACAAAAGGGGGTTGAAAATAAGGTAGTTGATGCCCTCAGTAAGAGAGCACTCACAATACAATAAATTCAATTATAAATCATGGGAAACAACTCCCTAAAAGATATGTATAAGACTGATGAAGATTTCAAGGAAGCCCAAGAGGTATGCACTAAGTTTGAGAATGATTATCATACTGATTTCTCAGAATATATATTGCAAGAGGGTATGTTGTTTAAAGGCAGTAAAATATACATCCCAAAGTTCTCTATGAGGGAGAATATAATAAAGGAAAAACATTATGGAAGTCTGGCAGGTCCTTTCGGAGTTAACAAAACTATAGAGTTAGTTAGAGGATTTTATTATTGGCCTAAGTTGCAGGAAGATGTCAGGATATTTTTGGATACTTGTGTAATATGTCAAAGGGCTAAGAGATAAAGTCCCAATGCGGGTCTATATACTCCTCTACCCATTCCCAACAAGCCATGGGAATGTATTAGCATGGAATTTGTTCTAGGACATCCTAGAACCAAGGCAAGACTTGATAGCATTTATGTTGTTTTGACAGGTTCAGTAAAATGGCACACTTTGTGCCTTGAAAAACAACACATGATGCCTCACATATAACAGGGTTATTCTTTAAGGAGGTAGCGAGAGTACATGGATTACCCCTTTCCATTGTATCTGAAAGAGATTCCAAATTCATGAGCCACTTTTGGTAAACACTGTGGAAGAAACTGCTAACAAATATTTCATTCTCATCTACGTATCACCCACAATCGGATGGTTAGACATAGGGCATAAATGATCCTTGGGAAACTTAATTAGGTGTTTGACTAAAGAGAATGGAACTTCTTGGGATACCATATTACCTCAGGCATAGTTCTTATATAATGACTTGGTTAATAGAACTACTAGGAAGAGTGCATTTCAGATTGTGTATGGGGTTCATCGAAGAGGTGTACTTGAACTCAAAGATCTGAGAGATGTGGAGAATAGGAGTTCACAAAAATAAGAATTTGCACAGTCAAATGAAGGATATCCACCAACAGGTGAAGGATTAGTTAGAAATTACTGCATATAAGTATAAACAAATAACAGGTTTGAGAAGAAGAGACCTACAGTTTTAGATAGGAGATATGGTGATGGTACATTTGAGAAAGGAAAGACTTCCCAAGGAGAAGTACAAAAATTTCATGATAAAGAGGATAGGGCCTTGTAAGTTCCTAAATAAATGTGGCACAAATGCCTATCATATTGATTTACCACCTAATCTTTCCATCTCACCCATATTTAATGTTTCAGATTCGATTTCATACATAGGTTCATTAGATGATGTTTCTGTTGCAAGTGATCAAGAGGTAGAAGAGAAGGAATGGGTTGAATATTTTCCCAAGCAAGATCCTTTACAACTTGACTACATATTGGATACAAGAGTGGCAAAGAGGACTAGGAGAAAGATATAGCATGAGTACCTGGTTAAATGGAAGAATCACCCTCCGGAGGATGCAACTTGGATGATTGATGAAGCAATTTTGAAGACATGATCTACTATAGAAGACTTAACTTGACATAAGGGAATTGAGTCCTTTTTCCCCTTAGGAGTATGGTGCAGGAGCACCACCTTCATGCCAGGTCTCTTAGGTGTCTAGAAGTGTTTATGGTTTTGATATGGTTTTGGGTCCATTGGACCTCTTTGTTTTGTAATAAGCGCAAATATAAGGTTAGTTGGTCCTTGGTGCCTCTATAAATCTTGGGCCAAACTAAGTCAAAGGGGGAATATTTTAATATTTTTTGTGTCTCAGGTGATATAGGTTGTTTTGGAGTCAAATTCAAAGCCAAACTAGGTCAAAGGGTATTTTTTGTGGACTAATTACATTAGCAAGTTTGCTTTCAAAATGTAATTAGTCCACCCAATAGATAATTACTTCAAAAGTGGTTGGAGGCGTTGGATTTGGTGGATATAAGACCAAATACATCAAATTTGGTCAGGTCTTGTTGAATCCATGTTTGGTGGAAAGATCAAAGTAATAAAATTCTAGTTTTCTGGAGAAATTCTTTGTTTTCTGTACTTGTAAAGGGTAAATTTGGATGGTCTTCTAAATAGAATTTGCACAATGGAGATTTGCATATAAAAGAGACCCTATGCCATATTCAACCATTTACATTTAATTGTTATGATAAGGAATGTAAAGCTTGGAAACACTTGCAAAGAATAATGGAGTAAAATACCTACCTCACATCATAGCAGATCTAGATATACCCTTTTTCTGATGCCTGTGTTGAGTTTCTGGAAAATCCGCAACCGGATCTGGAACAAAAACGCAGAGACGGACAAAACCCAGAAATCATTTTCCAATCTAGCTCAGTTTCGATTTTATACCTCACGTCAATGTCACCATTGACCCAGAATTTTCAATTTTGACCTAGGGAAGAATCGATATATAAAATCTCTGACAGAAAATATGTTTTCAGATCCTGATAGTTTGTTGTAAAGGGTATCTGAATCTGCACTCAAACTCGCTGTTCCGAACCAGTAACTCCTGAAACAACACCTGCAAATATCTTAAAAAGAGGGTTTTAGGGTGGCTATATAGGCTTTTACCTTAGTCGAACCCCCATTTTGGTGGTTTCCACCTCCACGAATAGCTGAATATAGTAGAATGTATGTGTGTGTTGCTCTTAGAAAGAGCTTTGAATGTGTAATGCCAAGATCTAATCGTCTAGATTAAAACCCTAACATGAATTGAAAATGAGAAAGCAATGCGTAGATTTGAATATGATAAAGAAAGCATACCAAGTCCCCAAGGCTAAAGTATTCCTACCAAACTCACAATCTGTAGTTGTTACCCCATGATAGTATCGTTTGAATGCTTGAATGTTGAAAATGGTGGATCCAAGAAGAAGGGAGGAAGGGAGAACTCTTTTCTTGCTCCAAAGAAGATCCATAATAGCTTGTCAACAAAATGATTGTATGTATTAAGGCATCATCATATCTTGTCCTTATATATCATCCTCTTTCTTTCTTGCATCATGATCATCATGTCATAATCATAATTGCATCATATCATCTTATGATTTCCTCTCATGAAAGAATGAAAGCAAAAGAGAGTGTTTATATAGAGATGACAATATAGGCCTCCTAGGGAAATGCAAGGGACCCAAATTCAAAATTTTCCTTGAATTATGGTCCAATTACAATCACCAGCCAAATAGGGGATGTATCAATTTGAATAACGGAGAAAACACTTCTGCATCCGGACCCGGGGACCTATTTTTAAGTTTAGAACCCCGATAAGCTCTAGATTTGAAAGTGGGGATCAACACCTGACAGAGGTCAAAGTCGACCTCAACCTTGACCTAGGTCAAGGTCGACCTCGATTCTGACCTAGGTCAGACTCAACTTCAACCCTGACCTGAGGTTTCAGGCATGTCACCTTGAGAAATCTGCGGGATTTCTAGGTTAGCCGGGGACTTGGGAAGGTGAGAAAACACACCAGAGTGCTGGATAGAGGCATAAAGGCCGCAGAGGAGGTATGATGAAGATTAGGAGAGCCAATACATAGATTCTACCTAAAAATATAGCCACAGAGAAGGAAATTAAGGAGGATCCATAGGATCCTAACCCTAGTTTCACCTAGAAATGCATAATCAAGTGCATATACATCCTAAATGAAAATCTAATATGCAAGTGTACTAAATGAGGGTGCTAAACCTACCAAAATGGAAGTGCTTCCATTTTAAGATGATACATTTAGCCCCCACTTTATCTTAGATATGACACTACATGAATATGCAAGCTAAAGTAAGAAAACGTCATAAAGTAAAAAGGATATAGCCAAGTCCTCAACGTGGAGATCCTGCAAGAAACCGTTAGTACCTGCAACCTACAGTGCAGAAGGTTAATGAAAATCTATAGAGAACCTAAGCCTTACTAGGATGAATTTGAGAAGTGCATAGAGCCCCTTTATGCCCCTCCTGTTTCGGTTTACTAATTCTGAAAGGTGAAATAGGGTGATAAGGTTAGATCTATACACTAGATATGCAGTATATTGAAAAGTCTTTTCCTAAACTAGTTATAGAAATTCCAAACCTTCCCAAACCAATTCAAGAGGTTAGGTATTTGAATCACGATTCCAATGCCACTAACAACACTGAAAATGGAGCTACTGAACTCAAGTTATGATGAAAAGAGTGAATGTCTATCTAAATGCATATAAAGGGAAATTTGAATTTGACCTAGGTAAAGGAAACAAAACCCTAATAAAACCCTAATTTGCAGCTATAAATAAGAGAAAGAAACACTTACCTTCTCATTCTTACAATTTTTTAGAGTTGAGAAAAAAGAAGCAGAATGCCGACGAGAGAAGAACTTCGAGCGAGCCGCATGGAGGTCTTGAGAGAGCGCCTGGCCAGCGGACAACCACTTCCTGAGGTAGGTTCCTTGTTTTGATATTTGTGATTGAAAAAATCCTATTTTTATAGGGAAGGTCGACCTTGACCCAAAAAGGTCGACCCTGACCTAGTTATGTCGACCTTGACCCTTTAAGATCGACCATAACTGGGAAGGTCTCATCTTTTTTGGGAATAAGGTCGACCCAAACCCAAAAAGGTTGACCCTAACCCGAAAAGGTTGACCTTGACCCAACAAGGTCGACCTTGACCTGGTCAAGTGGGTATTATAGTTTTCTAATGATAGAGTACTAATATGATGTTTTTGCTGATAGTATCTTGTCCGTCTTCGAGAGAACCCCTTTGGAGGGCTATTGCTGACTGTCAAAGAGAACTTGTCTGAGCTACAATAGGACGAGATACAACTATTGAGAGAAGTGGGATTGTACTGGGTAGAAGTCCTACCATAGATGAGGTTACATCGATCCATGATATCAACCATGATAGAGAGGTGGGATGAGGACACTTGTTCCTTCCATCTCTCGTTAGGGGAGATCACGACCACATTGGAGGATGTATATAGGATCCTATGACTTCCAGTCCAAGGAAAGCCTATCAGACAAAGAGCGTAGCGGGGTCCTACCGAGGTTCTTTTAGATGGGGAGTATTGTTTAGGAAGAGTACCATAGATGAGGACCTGAGAAGATCAGATCACTTTATCAGCCATACTAGCAGGCCTGACACCCTTGATACAGAGAGTGATGCTATGTATACTCTCTTAGGTTGTAGTACCCAACACAAAGGGTATAGTCTTCTTAGAACCATTCACCCATCTCGTACGCAGGATGGAGAGCGACATGATTTTTTTCTCATGGGGTTGCAGCATGTTGGCCATCTTTACCATGAGTTGTGTCAATTAGTGAGATTCCAGCAAGAGAGTCTTACAGTATGCACCTTGCTACAGGTTTGGATGTTTGAGCATTACACATGTACACGACCACAAGGTGTTCCGATAACTGTAGATGCGAGTACACTGAGAGCTTTTTCATATCCACTAGAAGATTTCTGGCAGTATGGGGATATCCTCTTTTGGAGGGTACGCTTCGACCGTATACCAGGTATTGATGTGATATGGAGACCGTACTATCAGATGACAGAATGGCTAGATACTCAACATCAGCTGAGACACTTAGAGCAGTGCAAGCTGCTAGAGGGTCCTATCAGTCATGCAGTGATGCCATATTATTATGATAGAGTGATGAGACAGTTTGGTTTGACACAAGGGGTCCCCTGGACAGTACCTCGGTAGGTATACCCGACGAGATACTATCAGAGACCCAACACTATATGGTGACCCATAGTAGTAGATATTGTAGATAGTGAGACAGATGAGACCGAGGATACAGAGGTAGCTCCTAATGTATCCTATTCAGGCGTCAGCAGAGACTATATTAGATATTGGAGTCTACAGGGAACCCACTGCATCTTCCTTGATGAATATTCTACAGGTGATCAAGGTCTTTCTGAGAGGACACACTGAGGCGGTGACATAGCAGCAGAGGAGGAGGATCAGAGAGACAAGGAGGAGCCCATATTCGAGGGAGATCCTATGGAGGAGAGAGCTGAGTTTAGAGAAGAAGAGGGGGCAGAGGAAAGAGCATAGTATATGGCCCCATGTGGTAGTACAGGTGGAGATGATTGTGTGGTCTATGTTGTACCATTGAGATCACGATGACCTCCCTGCATGCATACAGAGACACCACCACCTAGACCCAGACATAGTGAGCGGGGAGAGGGTAGTTACTCCATGCCCCCACCATCTAGATCCTTTGGTGACACCCAAGAGGGAGATCTAGGTATGAAATATGCAATTGATTAAAATATTTTAAGTAAATGTTTTTCTAGAAGAAGTACTGAAAGATAAATATGTTTGAATTCTGCAGCCAGTGTAGTAGAGTGGAGGAGCTTTGTATCCGAGGTCCGAAAGGATACATGTATATCCTACTGACTTCCAGCTAGTGAGCGAGAGTCCCTTATTGGACAGAGGGATCTCGACAGACATGCAGATATTTTGCATGCGTCTAGCGAGAGCTAAGGTTATGCAAAGAGAGAGAAGAGAAATTTATGGCTGACCTACAGAGAGCTCAGGAATGTAACTATAGATGAACATGTCGAGGAGTCGCACACAGACTACTGTACCGATATCCTTAGCCTCACCACAGATCAGAGAGAGTCGGGAGCCACCGACCCTCAGAGCGTAGAGATAGAGATTGATAAACATGGCACATGTGCCATATATGTACCAAACTCATAGAAGTGTATATATAAAATATTTTCTTTTACCAGCTAGTTCTATGATTGATTACTTGTACTTTTCATCAATACACAAATACTTAACAGAAAGAAAGAATGAAATTATGTATGAATGCATTCGAATTACATAACCTATAAAACATACCTAACTATTCTATAAGGAATACATAAATACAAAAAGAAAGAATGATGTATTTAGGGATAATATCATTTGAGATGCATAATATTAATAGGTTTGATAAGAGGGACACCATTCATATCAACAATCTTATAAGCACCTGAAGTAAAATCCTCAATTACTACAAAAGGTCCCAGCCAATTAGGGCTAAACTTCCCTTTTTCACTGGGTAAAGCATTCACATTCCTTTGAGTCTCATATAAGACTAAATCACCTATTGAGAATGACCGTTCCATCACCTTATGATTATGATGTTTCTGAAGTGATTTATGATAAGCCTTTATATGGTCCAAAGCATTTATCCGTTGTTCATCTAACATTTCTAATTCCTATAGTCGTTGTTCCCAAAAAGTATCTTTGTCAATTATCCCATGAAATGAAACATGCAAAGAAGGTATTTGTAATTCTAAGGGCATAATAGCATCGATACCATAAACAATATTATAAGGAGAAGGTCCCATAGAAGCACAAACACTAGTCCTATAAGCCCATAAAGCATAGGTAAGTTGGGTATGCCAATCTTTCGCATGCTTATTAACTGTTTTCCTTAAGATTTGTTCAATAACTTTATTTGATGCTTCAGCTTGACCATTAGATTGAGGGTAGTAGGGAGTAGAAAATCTATGTTGAATACGATATTTCTCCAAGAATTTTGTGACTTCTTTATTCTTAAAAGAAGTACCGTTATCCGAAACTATCATAGGAATACCAAATCGTGCTATAATATGATTAAGGATAAAATCACAAATAACATCCACAGTATTGGAACGGAGAGGAATAGCTTCTAACCACTTAGTAAAGTAATCTATAGCTGTCGTGATGTACGTATGTCCTTGAGAAGAAGCTGGTGAGATTTTTCCAATAAGATCAAAACCCCAATTACTAAAAGGCCACGAAGCCACTTGATTACAAAGTTCACGAGCAGGAGCATGAATTAAATTACCATGTTGCTGACACTAAGGACACTTCTTAACAAACATAAAAAAATCTTGTTCCATTATTTGCTAATAGTATCCCATTCTAAGAAGTTTATTGACTAAGGACTTCCCACCAAAATGTCCCCCACAAGAACCAGAATGAGCTTCTGCTAAAGCTATCGGAATTTTGGTTCTACAAAGACATCTTAATAAAAAACCATTATAAGAATATTTGTAAAGCATATCTCCTAAAATGATATAATGTGTTGCAAGTTTCCTAATACGATTACGCATGTTCCTTGTTGATTCCAAAAAGGTATTATCTTTCAAAAAATGAAAGATATGCGAATACCATTCATCCAAATGCAAGTTAAAACAATCAGGCGTAACCTTATTAGAAATTGCAGGGTGTTTAAGAGTATGTATAGTAAATTGAAATTCTTTGACATTATTCTTGAGACAAACCAAAGAAACTGCGGTTTCCATGGCGTCCGCATGTCGATTATCTTTCCAAGGTAAAGTTTGAATCGTATAAGAAGAGAATTGTGAAAGAATATCAACAGCCAAATCTCTATATTGCATCATTTTATCATTCTTAGTCTGATAACCTCCTTTGATTTGTTCAACAATCAATTGCAAATCCCCGTAGATTTCCAAGTTTTTAATATGAAGGGATGAAGCTGCTCGTAAGCCATCTATAAGAGCTTCATACTCTGCAATAATTTTAGTACAAGGAAAGGTCAATTTATACAACATAGGGATTAGTTTCTTTGAAGGAGGGACCAAGATAATGCCTACACCAGAACCTGTCTGACATCTAGAACTATCAAAATATAATTCCCAAACATATTCTTGCTTAATAGCTAAAATTTTCTCATTAGGGAATTCTATTGAGGTAACGCTTGTATCAGAATGAGGACAAGGAACTTAGCTAAATAATTAGTTAAAGCTTGTCCTTTAATTGAATTTTGAAGAATGAAATTAAGATCAAATTCTGTAAGTAACATCACCCATTTTTCCAGACGGCTAGAGAGATCAGTCTTTGAGAAAAGGTGTTTTAGAGGATCAAATTTAACAATCACATTGACCTCAACATTCAACAGGTAATGCCTGAGTTTTTGACAAGCATAAACTAAAGCCAAGCATTGTATTTACAAATTGGTATATCTTGTTTCATAATCAAGTAAGGTCTGACTATGTAGTACACTAGTCTTTCCTTACCTTTGCTATCATGTTGAGCCAACAACGCACTCACAACATTGGAAGTAGCGGAAGTATATAGATAGAAGGGTTTATTAAATTGAGTAGGTTGCAAAATAGGAGGATTAGAAAGATACTCCTTAAATTTCTCAAAGGATTGTTTACATTCCTTGTTCCAAGAAAAAGTGGTATCTTTTCTAAGCAAGGAAGTGAAAGGAACAGTTCTATCGGCTAAGTTAGAAACAAAGCAACGAATAGCTTGTACTTTTCCCTCTAAACTTCGTAATTGAGAAATATTCTTGGGAGGAGGCATGTTAACAATAGCATCAGTCTTTTCAGTATCAACCTCTATGCCTCACTTAGAGATTATAAATCCTAATAATTTACCAAAATCAACTCCAAAGGCACATTTTTTAAGATTCAATCTCATATTATAACTCCTAATTCTTTCAAATATTTGTGATAAAATGAACACATGATCCTCTCTTTGTATAGATTTTGCCAAGATGTCATCCACATAATCTTCCAGAATCTTATGAATGTAATCATGAAAAATCAAAGTCATAGCGCGTTGGTAATTTTCTCCCCCATTTCTTAATCCAAAGGGCATCATGACCCAACAAAATGTTCCCCAAGGTGTTATAAATGCGGTCTTAAGTTGATCTTCAATAGGAATAAAGATTTTATTATAACCCAAAAAACCATCCATAAAAGATAATAAAGCATGACCCGCTATCGAATCCACAATCATATAAATATTAGGTAATGGGAAATCATCTTTTAAGGATGACTTATTTAAATCTCAAAAATTAGTGCACATCCTTATCTTATTTTCTCCTTTAGAAACAACCACAATATTGGAAATCCATTCAGAGTAATCAATAGAGCGGATGAACCCAACACCTAATAATTTTTCAATTTCAGCTTTAACTAATAAGGAAATGCCTAGATTCATCTTTCAGATTTTTCATTTCACAGGTTTAGCATTAGGTTTGAGAACAATATTGTGAGTAACAATCTTAGGATCTATACTCGGCATATCCGAATATGTTGAAGAAAATATATCCTTATATTCAAGTAAGAGGGAAACCAACTAATCATGTTCATCTTGATTCGAACATTTCCCAATTTTGATTGTTTTTTTCAGAGTCATTCACATCTACCTAAACTTCAATAGTCTTAGTTATTAATAAATTACTTTGCATGGGAGAATCCATTGGCAAAGGAGAAATATCTCATTCATCATGTTCTTCAAAATAGGCTTCATTATTCAGACAATAGGGCTTTCTTCTTTTATGATGAAATGTAGGTAGATCTTGATAAGCCCCTAAAAAATCGACTAGGGCTTCATCTTCAGGAAAAATATCCAAACTAGGTTTTTGATCCATGTCAAGGAGAAGCGAATTAACCAACTTCAAATTTCCACCACAGATATGATTGAAATTAAGAGGAAAAGTCGATCGTTGCATATAAGGATTGAATCCTAATCCATAAGTATAATCATAAACTTTATTGTCCAAGGGCACTTGTATACCTTGTTCATACTTACCACATCCTTTTCTGTTGAATCCTGATTTCTTGAGTAGATGATAACCAGAACCATATCTATCGGCCATATTAGATTGAATTAAAGGAGCGACATATGTCACAATGTCATAGCAATCTGGTTTTATTGTCTCAATTGTTTCTTCAAGTGAAGCAGTAACAAAGTTACTTTTTAATTCCTCAGAATGTGGAGGAGTAAAAACTTATTTTTCAAACCCACTTTGCTCTTTCATAAACTCTAAATCAGAAACTTTATATTCTCCCATAAAAGAAGGATTGAAATCCAATGTTCCCCAATCATCTCCCATCAAAGAAGAAGGTGGATCTTTAGCTTGTTTAACTTTAGGTGGTTGTTCAGGTTCCTTACTTGGTTGTATAGGTTTAGAAACCTTAGCATATTCCGCATTTAGGCAAGGATTCGGTGCATCATCTGCATGTAGTGTATACATTAGATTGTTAAAAAAATTGAACCTAACCTTACGATGAAGGGTAGAAGGAACCACATGCATAGTATGTAACCAAAGTCTTCCTAAAAAAAGGTTATAATTGAGAGGTTTAGGCATAACATGAACAGGTGTATTGAGAAGAATTGGACCAACCTTAATAGGTAGCGTAATAATACCCAAAGTTTTCTTTGTGATGTTATCAAATCCACGAATAGGGATATTATCCAGTTGAATAGTTGTAATATCGGCCTTCATTGCCTTAAGCATATCCATGCTATAAACATTAAGCCCAGATCCATTGTCAATTAATGTTCTATGAATGATACTCTGATTGATATAAACAGAAACCATAAGAGCATCATATTGATTATGCACCTCAACAGAAGGTAAATCATCATCGATAAACAAAATAAGAGGTACAGAAGGCATAGTATGCATGCACTCCAAAAATGAATTGATGTTCTCTTGATTAGAGGGCCAAGCAGGAATAGTAGATAAAGCTTTTTGCAAAGCCTCATGATATGTAGGAGAAGTTTGAAGCAATTCCCATAAAGATATTTTAGCTGGAGTAGCACGTAATTTCTCAACTAAATCATACTCCTTAAAGGAAGAAGATAACATGGGTGCTTGAGGAAGCACAAGTTGAGAAGGAGGTAAAGAAGCTAGAATAGTAGGTTGAGGATTATTCCGTGTGCGATAAGCATGTGAAACGGAATCCATGTTATCAAAGAAATCCAAAGGATCTTTAGGTTTACCCTTAATAGTTATTCAAGGACATCCTTTTACCATCGTCAAAATTTTAGGGAATAACATTCTAGGTGCTTCAATGTTGCAAATAGTGGAATATGAAGGTAACCATGCACATTCCCTATGGTAAAGGTCAATTGGAGAAGTTGTGGAGGAGGATGGAATAGGAATAGGATCCATGGAGATCTCATTCGAACCATTTTTATTCTCACTTCCATGTACCTCATTAAGGGATCTATCCTCTTGTGCAATAAAAGCCTCATTAAAGTATTCAAAAAAAAAGTCATACATGTTGAACACAAAATAAAATTACAAGCATGTAAATGTTTTTGTGTTTTTTAATTTTTTTTATAATTTTTATATATGTTTGAAATATAAATGCAAGAGCATAAAAGAAAATGTACTTCTATATGCATGCAAGATCTAACATAACATGTAAATCTAACACCAAAGAGAAAGATTTGTCTATCGAGGGTTCACCAAAATGTAAAGGGTAAATTTGGATGGTCTTCTAAATAGGATTTGCACAATGGAGATTTGCATATAAAAGAGACCCTATGCCATATTCAACCATTTATATTTAATTGTTATGATAAGGACTGTAAAGCTTGGAAACACTTGCAAAGAATAATGGAGTAAAATACCTACCTCACATCATAGAAGATATGGAAATACCCTTTTTCTGATGCCTGTGTTGATTTTCTGGAAAATCTGCAACCGGATCTAGAATAGAAACGCAGAGACGGACAAAATACAGAAATCATTTTCCGATCTGGCTTAGTTCCAATTTTGACCCTCAAGTCAATGTCACCATTGACCTAGAATTTATGATTCCAACCTAGGGCATAATCGACCTCTAAAATCTCTGATAGAAAATTTGTTTCTGAATCCCGATAGTTTGCTGAAAAGGGTATCCGAATGTGCACTCAAACTCATTGTTTCGAACTTGTAACTCCCAAAATAACACCTGTAAATATCTAAAAAAGAGGGTTTTGGGGTGGCTATATAAGGTTTTTCCTTAGTCAAACCTTCCTTAGTCAAACCCCCATTTTGGTGGTTTCCACCTCCATGAATAGACAAATATAGTAGAATGTACGTGTGTGTGTTTCTCTTAAAAAGAGCTTTGAACGTGTAATGCCAAGATCTAATCTTCTAGATTAAAACCCTAGCATGAATTGAAAATGAGAAAACAATGCATAGATTTGAATATGATAAAGAAAGAATACCAAGCCCCCAAGGCTAAAGTATTCCTACCAAACTAACAATCCGTAGTTGCTACCCCATGATAGTATCTTTTGAATGCTTGAATGTTGAAAATGATGGATCCAAGAAGAAGGAAGGAAGGAAGAACTCTTTCTTTCTCCAAAGAAGATCCACAATAGCATGTCCACAAAATTCTTGTATGTATTAAGGTATCATCATATCTTGTCCTTATATATCATCCTCTTGCTTTCTTGCATCATCATCATGTCATAATCGTAATTGCATCATATCATCTTACGATTTCCTCTCATGAAAGAATGAAGGCAAAATAGAGTGTTTATATAGAGATCTCAATATAGGCCTCCTAGGGTAATGCAAGGGACCCAAATTCAAATTTTGTCTTGAATTATGGTCCAATTACAACCACCAACCTAGGAGGGTACGTATTAATTCAAATATCAGAGAAAACACTTCCGCATCTGGACCTAGGAACCTATTTTTAAGTTTAGAACCCCGATAAGCTTTGGATCTGAAAGCAGGGATCAACACCTGACATAGGTCAAATTCAACCTTGACCTTGACCTAGGTCAACGTTGACCTCAATTTTGACCTAGGTCAAAATCGACTTCAACCCTGACCTGAGGTTTCAGGCAGGTCACCTTGAGAAATCTGCAGGATTCCCAGGTCAGCCGGGGACTTGGGAAGGTGAGAAAACACACCAGAGTGCTGGATAGACGCACAAAGGCCATAGAGGAGGTATGATGAAGATTAGGAGAGCCAGTACATAAGTTCTACCTAAAAATAAAGCCACAGAGAGGGAAATTAAGGAGGATCCATAGGATCCTAACCCTAGTTTCACCTAGAAATGCAGAATCAAGTGCATATGCATCATAAATGCAAATCTAATATGCAAGTGTACTAAATGAGGGTGCTAAACCTACCAAAATGGAAGTGCTTCCATTTTAAGATGATATAGTACTATAAAATGGATCAGTGATTGGTATGGTTTTGAATTTTATATGGTTGGATAGGGTAATGAACTAATGTTATTTTCCATTTGGTTTTAATTCATTTTGTGTAGGAATAAGTGAGAACCATCCATTTTGGTCTAGACTAGCTCAAAACACTTACCTTCCTAGGGCATGGAAGTAATGGAGCCCTAATTGGCATTCTAACCACTGGATCCTCATGACCATTGGAGTAATGTTAGTTGGGGGAGTGACCTTAATTATTCCATAAGGTTAGGCTTAGAGGAGGTTGTTTAGAATTTTACCACCAAGCCCTAGCAAGAAAGTCCCATGTGCTTGGTTGAGAAGTTAGGACTTTGATGGTACAGTCAGACCTAGGGAGTGGATCCTTTGAATTTAATGATGGAATTGATGTCCAATAATTTAATTTAACCTTTCCATGGTGTTGGTTCCATTTGTGGACTGGTTTTTTGAGTATTTTCTTTGCAAAGTCAACCTAATTGTCCTTATTAGGTCTCCAAGGACAGTAAGCACAAAGGGGTGTAGTTGAACATTCATATCCTATGTCTTTCATGTTTGTTATAAGTCCAAAAGGGTACTCAAAAGTAGCAATTTTTTGTCAGGTCCTTTGTGAAAGTTCTAAGTTAGTCCCTGAAAATAGTGAACCTAGGGCTATAAGGAATTAGCCTTGGTAACTAAACCAATCTGGACAATTTTGACAACAGTGATTTGGGTATTGTGTAGTGGTCAGAAGGTGTTTAAACAAGTTGAATCAAATGTGTAAGAAGAAAATCTACTCCCTAGAGTCAAGGGTCGCGTTAGTACTTTTTCTTTCAAAATCTCAATATAGAAATAATGCTTGACTCTTAGATTCCCAAATCTTGACTCATGCAAGTAAAAGTCTAATTAATAAGGATTAATCACCCTTCTTTGAGCTCCATAGACTCATGCGGGTGTACTTTTTATAGATTACTACTTTTTAGTAACTTTAAAAGTGGATCAAGGGCTACAATAATTTGCTTCTTGCCTTTTATTGCAACAACTGATAGCACATATTGAAAATGATTATGATTAGTTTAACACAGATCTTAACAAGCTAGAACATGAACTTGACAAGAGCAAATAACAGTGAAACAAGGATTCTCATCCTTCTTTTTAGATTTCTTGACTTAGGAAGGCTAACCTATTGATTCTCTCTTCAAGGAATCAATAAATTGAATTGTATTCTTCAATACAACTGATTAAGCATATATGTTATTAATAAAAAAATGTAAATGATTGTTTAGATTTAAGATTGATGATGATAACTACTTATCAAAACCTAGAACAGTGCCTAATCCTGGGCAAAGAGTCACTTAAAATATATTTTCACAAAACCTAATTAATGGAAACATAGATGAAGCCTAGATAGAGTGCCTTACAAACTATCTTCTCATTCCCACACTCATGTATCGAATTATCACACTAATATCTATCCCTCAGGAACTATTCATAAGATTTACTCCTTCCTTGAAAGAAACTTACAAATAATCGCACAGTTACCTTATAACCAGCATGCTTAAAATGCCTTACAAATTAAACATACAAGAGAATAAACATAAATACAAGAAGACATCATAGATGTGAAACAAGAAACTCTACTGTATTTTATTAATATACTTCTACTTCAATACATTTAGAGAGACCAAAAGCTTGAAAACTAGACAAAAATAAGAAGTATGCCTCGCAGTTGTAAATTCACCATCCTTGTAACAATAGAGAAGAAGAAAGATATAGGAGAAAAGGAAAGCCAAATTAAGCCACTGACACCTGTCTGTTTCCAAGAAAATATATTCTCCTCCAAGGAAATGATCTAATCATCTCCTGTAACTGCCTCTTCTTTGCAATCATCAGCCTCAACAATTTTGATTCCAGGCATCTTCAAAATCTGATTTCACTCTTTGAGAAAAATCCTTCCGTGAAAGAATATTTCCAGCTTAAAAATAATAATTCACAAGAATATAGTGACTATGAAGTTTCAATGCTTTAATCATGCACATTATTTCAATTTTTGCATATAATATCTTTGTCTATGCACTTTTTCTTTACTTCCCCTTTCGTATTTATTCATAGACTATATTCATTTTATATCCTTTTACCTTTTAAATCTGCACATTCCTTGTCTTGGAATTTCTCTTTTTTATGCATATTCTTGCCCATAGTTCACCAGATTTTTCCACTTGTCAAGTGTTGGTTGGCTCTCTTTAACTAGATCTGAGAACTCTTCTCTAACCATGGTCTATCTGGAGATTGGGAGACACACTAGATCTCTAAGTCTTTGAATGCTGGCGCTAACCCTTGTTAGATCTGGAGATTGGGAGATAAGCCTTAGTCTCCTAATCTCTGAATAAACTCAAGCTTAACCTTGCTTTGACCATGGGTTCATCTGGAGATCATGCAACTGCTTAGTCTCTGAATCTATGAAACTTTATCTTAACCCTGAGTTTATTGTAAGATTGTATAAGATCCCTTGATCTTGATCTCAATTGGACGACTGAGGCATGATCTCAAAATGAATTATACTTGATTACCAACATCTAGAGATCTGGCGTGGTGGTTAGTTGACTGCTGGGCATAATCTTTGAATGTTTGGCACTTAACCATTAGCATCCCGAGATCTTGCGTGGTGGTTAGTAGACTGTTGGATAGAATTCTGAATGTTTGGCACTTAACCATTAGCATCTGGAGATCTGGCATGGCAGTTAGTTGACTATCGGGGTGTAATCTCTGAATGTTTCCTCTAACTGCAGCTTCTTCTTGTGACTTCACTCCCTACCACCACGTGTCATGTCTTCCTCTATGCGCGGGTCCTGTCAAAAACACATTTTCTCCGAAGTCACCTATTTGGCATGGAAACCGAGGCACCTCCTGCATGCGTGCGTGGAGAGCCTCCTGCTCTTTCTTCACATTACCATGTAAGTGTTTTGCCTTTTATACACTACCAAGTTCCATTTTGGGATCAATGTGGGATTAAACCTTTTAAGGTTTTAAAGCCTTACCTGCATTTTGCACCCAAAATTTGGGTCCCACTACTCCAACATTTTGCTTGCCAAGGGGCCCGCAAGTGGGCCTCTTGGTTCTTATTCATTTTACATTGTGAGCATAACATTATAAAAATACTTTAAAAATCCCACCCACAAGCAAATGTGGGATAATGCTTTTTACCTTTTGCAACAACAAAACACTTGCACAGACAATGCATTTTCTATGCATCTCTTTGGTTGATGGCATCACACCTCCTTCTAATACCTACGCATTCCACTAGGCTTGGATTTTCACACCATACACTGGTCTTTTCTCCTTCAATGCTGATTGTGTAGCCTTTCAAACATGATTGCGCAAACATCCCTCTTTCCCTAGCGTAGGCCCTTCTAGTTTCTTGCCCATTGGGAAAGCTTTGTATTTATCTTACCTTCCATTTACTGTGCAGGCCTCCAACAAATCATATTATGCCTCCATCTTTTGATGTATGCGCAGTCATTGAACATCTTCATCTTCCCTGAGCAGCATTACATTTACCATGTGCTTATTTCTTTAAAACTACGCAGGCCTTTAGCAATACATTGCGTAGCCTTTCAAAGAAAGATTACGTAGAGTCTCCTCCTTTCATACTCTGCACTGACCACATTGGTTTAGTTTCAAAGTTGTTATGTTTCCTTTCAAACTATGCATGAGTCTCCTTGGTTTTTGGAAAAGGATCTAGCTGATCATGTTATGCCTCCATCTTTTGATGTCTGCATAATCCATTTACTAAGTATTTCCATTACATTTGTTTTTTTAATGTGTCTTCTTTACTACACAAATCTCCTATGGTTTTTAGCATTGTATCTGCTTCTTATAATTGTTGTTTTAAGCTTTTAAAACAATTCTCTCTTTCACCATGCATGGGGTCTAATTTATACATTGCACAGGGTCTTTCAAATGCTTGCACTTTTGCATTGAGACTTCCTTGGCAATGCGCAAACTCTGTTTATGTTTGCAAATGTTTAAAACTCCATGTTGTATGTTGCAGAACTTTTCGTAGATTGGTTTACTCCTACCAATGGCATTGGCCTTGAAAGCTTTAAGACTACTCCCTGCTAATAGAAATTGTTTTGGTATTTGCATTTTTCTTAAACTTTATAATGCTTTTGAAATTTTCCTTATGCACTTTGCTTTCAAACCTCCATTTTCACACAACACCTCCTTCAACTCCAGTGCAGACATCAAACTTTGCATTGTGACATTTGATTTATTTGGGATCATCTTGAAATGGTTCATAATGCCGCCATGTTTATGTTTCCATATTTGCATTCAGGTGATCCCACAATAGTGGATTACACTTTTTTTGCTAAACGGACATTGAAGTCTACATTTTGAAAAAAAAACTTTCAGATACAGACGCATATTGTCGTTAAACTGTTTGAAATTGGAAGATGAAGTAAACTAGAGTCTTTTAGGATTTTCTTTCTAGATTCTAAATATATTTTTTTCTTTTTTTTTGAATTGATTTGAATGGTTTTGTTTTTCTCCCACAAAAACTGCTTTGTTGCTGAAAATGTCATTTTCAAAAAGTTACATTGACTTCATAGAGCATAGATTTTAAAAAAAAATAGATATCAATGCACTTCTTTTGAATTTGGTTTTGTAACATCCTTACAGAGGGCATGCAATTGGTTTGACAACATTATCATGATTATTTCATATTTTATGAACGTTTGAAGTAGAGTAAATCGTAATTTTGACATACCTTGACTGCAAAGCTTATAACTTGTTTTGTATTTATCGAAATTCAATTTTTTTTTTGATAGAAAGTAAACTCGAAGCCAGAGGGAACTGTTATTTTTCAATTTTTTTTTCTCTTTTCTACTATTTTTCATTGAACATTAAACTTGGAGGTTTATAGTCGATAAAAAACCTACATTTGATGCACGTCAAAAAACATAAAACTAATAAATTCAAAAATTGTCAAATCTATATTCGTTAGAAACCTCGTTTAGAGTACTTTCTATCGAAAGTACTTTCTCAATCCGCCTGCTTTGCGAATTTTGTGAGAAATTGCTTCCTCCAAAAAAGTGTAACCCACTATTGTGGGTTCACCTATTCATTCGAAGGTTTTAAAGCCTTATCCGCAAATTTATTTCATGCATATCTATGATGGTGCCATGCCAGTCAACCATAATTCTTGTGTGCATCCTTCAGGTTCTCATGTGCCTCAGACTTGCTTCCATACTCTAAGTATAAACATTGTGCAATTTGATCATAAAGTATCGAACTGCCGGCCTTTACAATCACTTTTTAACATTTCTGCGAACTGATCTCATTAATGACAACTGGCCTCAGGAATTGGCCTTAAAAACTTGTTGAACTACCCTCTGCAAATATGTGGACTGGAAAACCCACTCTTCTCCAACATCTAAGCATGGTCGCCAATTGGATTCGCTTGAAACCATTAGGGTTACAAGATATCATTGGTCCAACTTGGCAATTCTGAAACACTGTGCATATGTGGATATCAAAACAACAGAAAATGCAAATGGATTAGCCTTTGCAAAAATAGGGAATCATTCCTTGAGGCCTAACCACTGGTCCAGGTAGTACACTTACATGCAAAGAATATAAATCCATAAATGGGATTCTAAGACAACCATCTGATATGATACTACAATCCTCTGAAAACAACAACTCTGCAAAATTAATTCTCTCTAGTACTGGGGATCTGTAGAAATTGCTTTTGGATTCGATCCACAAACCTATCAAAAGAGACCCTTAGAGTCTGAACCTTTGAACATGGATTCATTTTCACACAAGGAATGTAGAACTTCAATTATCTCACTCTGATGATAAACCGATCAACCAATATTAATTTGCAAAGTTAGCACTTAAACACTTTTTGAACTCAACCACAGTAATAATGCAGAAATTGGATTTGGAATCGGCTGGGAAAAGTGATCAAATGGATTGACCATAGTCTAGAAATCTCCAGGGAGGTATACTTCCCTATTTTCAATATGGGGAAACAAGCAGTTCTTCATGACATTAAACTGGGTGCAACTTGTAAGACCTCAAAGTAGGGCAATTAGAATTCTGGGAAAAACAAAGAAACACGACAATTCTGGACAACCAACTTTGGGGGATCCAAAAACCTATCAAACAGACTCAAAATGGCTTGAGTTTTGAAAAATAAGCTCTCTGATATACATATTAAATATTCCCAAAGTGGCAGTCCATGAAACTCAATAGGACACAAGATATTCAAATGTAAACTAGGCTTTTTATGACAAAATGACACTTAGGCGGCAAATGCAGATTTAGACAAGTGCTCAAAATAAGACATCACGAAATAACTTGAAACTTGAATATGACGACCCGGGATGTCTTCATATGTAAAAACAAGGGTAATGAACACCTGACATGCATGACAGACCTTAAAAATTCATCTGAGCAAATAGGCACAAAAAACAATTATAGGGGGTCAAAATGCAAAAGCTTAACAAGGTATTCAAAAACCCTTGTTGCATTTTTGAGTCCCAACAGTGGCTCTGACTAGGGACGCATGCCCCATGTGAGCATGCAGAGAATTCAAAATTATTGGTAGAAGCAGACCACTCCAAAAATCAAATCAGATCCCTTTCTTGTCTTTCTCTTCTCAAAAAAACTGGGAATCCTTATTGAAAGCAAGCACACCACATGCCTGAAAGGAAAGCGACTGTACAAACAAGGAAATTATTTACAAAAGGCCTCAAACCCTTTCACAACTCAAATCAGCACTTACCTATATCGAAAATATGATTCTCATCTCCATGTATCAGAGGTAAACTAAAATCATTACTTCCATTCACTTGATCAAAGATACTGCCCTAAATCTTTAGCACATCAAACAAAAGGAAATCAACAAACTCACAATCAGTTGGAAAAACTAAGTCATCAAACCATTGTGAATGTTGATCATTGTGTGACACAAAAATATCACATCCTTCACTATCACTAACTTGCTGAAAAAACAAACATTCCATCTCCATCACATAGCTGGAAACATGTTGGTTCACTTCAACACATGCTTGGATATCAAAGAAAAAAATTTCATTTTCAACCTCATATTGATCATGCAAACAATCAGGGGAAACATGATGAACCATAACATCTGATTTCATACTTAGTTCACCATGAGAAACTTCATTCATTTTCAAGTTACAAGAATTTTCAAGATCAACATTAGAGGAGGATTGATCGTAATAGAAGGGAGCTAAATCAAAATTTTCACCCTTATCACCGTAGTCACATGTTTCATAATCTGATACAGTATTTAAATCATCTAAAATCTTAATTGTTTCTTCATATAAAGGATTAGAAATCATATGAAAACCCTTCTCAAAAGTATTATGTCAGAGTGTTGGTTGGTCCATATCTACCTTGTCATCAAACAACGGATTTAAAACTTCATTAAACCCACCATCAATTTCAAAATTACAACCATCATCAAGGAGGGAAACATCTGAAGCAACATCATTACTACTTGAGCAACCATCATTGCTATGCATTTGAGAAGATGAACAACTATAGCTATGATTTTCAGAAAGAAAATCCTCATTGATTTTAACAAAACAATCTATTGTATGAAAAGGTGTTTGTGTTGGGACAACATATACACAACCATCTGCAACACTTGATAATTCTTTATACTCTTCCTCTACCAATTCCTCACAAATACTTCCTTGGACATCCCCATGTGATAAAAACATGAATTGAGTAAAATATTTATTATTAGAAACAAGGACTGAAACTTTGTGGCTCATGTCTTCTTGTGCAAAGGAATAACCACAACAACTTCTATCTGCATCATAGTCATCCTCTTATTGTTCACCAAAATCTTCCTTAAATTGAGACAAGAAGTCTACACTACTGTGCTGAATAGAAGAAAAATCTACAGACTGAAAGGAAAAAATGTTCACTAAATATTCATCTTCATCATTCTATTGTTCATCTACTTCATCATCAACATAATAGTCCACATTATCAGTATTTTCACCAGCATAATAAGATTCAGCATCATCATCACAACAGATAGATTCAGTATCATTAGATTCAACATCATCAACATAATTAGATTCAACATCATCTACATTTTCAAGTTCAGATTTCTCAATTGAATCTATCCACTCTATAGTACACTTAATTTCTTCACCTTTAAGGGATAATGACTAATTTACTGATTCAGACACACAAAGTTCTAAAAAAAAATCAATCCATGCTAATTCTGGAAACTCAACGGATGTTGTAATCTTGTCAACTGCATCACAAAATATTTTATAAAACAAATAGTGTGATTCTTTCTTTCTTTCCCCTATCTCATAACTTAAAATCAACATGGCTTTCTCTTGGACCATTTGCTCCTCTAATGCAATATCTCTATTAAATTTTTCAAGCTCTGCCTGATAAATCTCAGATGTAGAAAAATTATATTAATCCATTGAAAATAGACTCTCCATGGGACCATTCACTTGACAATAGAACTTATTTTGTCACAAAACTTTTATGCAACTTTATGCAACCACTAACTTCATAAAACCAAAGCATACCTCTGATTTTTGCAACTGAACTGTAACCAAGAAGCATGACACATTTCAAATCTATTTTTCCCTTTTTCTTAGTGACTTGATCACCTATTAAGGGAATTTTTCTTTCTCATAAAAATAGAGGATTACCTGGACAAGAACTGCAGCTTCTACTCTTTCTTCTTCTTTTATGGATACAGTGTAGATCTAGAGACTTTTTTGTAGCTCCATCAGATTCTTTTCTCGCAGAGTCCCCACCTCCTTGCAGAGGAAATTTTTCAAACAACAAGAGCTATTTGCAAATCACATTTAATTTTGGGTTCATTCTAACCAGCAAAGTCACACAATCCTCTTTCAATTCGCTGCAAATATAAACACTTTCCAAGTTGTTCTCTCTCAAAGATCTGAATTTTTTTTCAGATTCTTCTTCTTGAATCTCTTTCTTACAATCTGATATTGATTCAACCAAGCAAGGAAACAAACATCTTAAACTTCAAATAACAACTGATTATTAAAATTTTACACTGGCACAAACCAATAAGGATTCTCCAAGTTCAAATAGAGTCGCCACCCACAACAAGTATGGGATATAATTTCACAAACTGGTCTAGTAATGGAAAATAGATGATTAGCTCTTATGAGCTTATAACCTCCACTTCTCCAGCAGATTATATTTTCTGGGTTAATTCCAAAATACTTTAAGAATTCCCCAGCAGAGTCGCCATTTTTTTAGTGCGACTCGGATGGGCACACTCAATCTAAAATTTGATTTAACTTTAAAAAACACCAGATATTTTACGAAAGGCTCAACAAGACCATTTCATATCTATCCCAATAGAGTCACCAATTTGTCAGTACTTTTTCATGCAAAATCTCAATATAGCAATATGCTTGACTCTTAGATTCCCAAATCTTGACTCATGCAAGTAAAAGTCTAATTAATGAGGATTAATCCTCCTTCTTTGAGCTCCACAGACTTAGGCAGGTGTACCTTTTTATAGATTAATTCTTTTCAGTAACTTTAATAGTGGATCAAGGGCTACACTGATTTGCTACTTGCCTTTTACTGCAACAACTGATAGCACATCTTGCAAATGACTATGATCAGTTTAACACAGAGTTTAACAAGCTAGACAATGAAATTGACAATTGCAAATAACAGTGAAACACAGATTCTCATCCTTCTTCTTTTTAGAGTTCTTGACTTAGGAAGGCTAACCTAATAATTCTCTCTTCAAGGAATCAACAAATTGAATTGTATTCTTCAATACAACTGATTAATCATATATGTTCTTAATAACAGAAATGTAAATAATTGTTTATATTTAAGATTGATGATGATAACTACTTATCAAAACCTAGATCAGTGTCTAATCCCGCGCAAAGAGTCAATTGAAATACATATTCATAGAAACTATTTAATGAAAATATATATGAAGCCCAGATAGAGTGCCTTACAAACTATCTTCTCATTCCCACACTCATGTATCAAATTCTCACACTAATATCTAGCCCTCTGGAACTACTCATAATAATTACTCCTTCCTTGAAAGAAACTTACAAATAATCACACAGTTACCTTATAACCAATATGCTTAAAATGCATTACAGATTAAACATACAAGAGAATAAACAAAAATACAAGAAGACATCATAGATGTAAAATAGAAAACTCCACTGTATTTTATTAATATACTTCTGCTTCAATATATTCAGAGAGACCAAAATCTTGAAAACTAGACAAAAATAAGAAGTCTACCTCGCAGTTGTAAATTCACCATCCTTGTAAAAATAGAGAAGAAGAAAGATATAGGAGAAAAGGAAAGCCAAATTCATCCATTGACACCTGTCTGTTTCCAAGCAAATATCTTCACCTCCAAGGAAATGATATGATCTTCTCCTGTAACTACCTCTTCTTTGCAATCATCATCCTCAACAAATTTGATTCCAGGCATCTTCAAAATCTGATTTCACTCTCTAAGAAAAATCCATCTGTGAAAGCATATTTCCTACTTAAAAATAATAATTCACAAGACTATAGTGACTATGAAGTTTCAATGCTTTAATCATGCACATTATTTCAGTTTTTGCATATAATATCTTTGTCTATGCACTTTTTCTTTACTTCCCCTTTGATATTTCTACACAGACTATATTCATTTTAAATCTTTTTACCTTTTAAATATGCACATTCCTTGTCTTGGAATTTGTCTTTTTATGCATATTCTAACCCAGAATTCACAAGATTTTTTCACTTGTCAAGTGCTGGTTGGCTACTCTTTAACTAGGTTTGAGAACTCTGCTCTAACCATGGTCTATCTAGAGATTGGGAGATACACTAGGTCTCTAAGTCTTTCAATGCTGGAGATAACCCTGGTTAGATCTGTATATTGGGAGATAAGCCTTATTCTCTTAATCTCTGAATAAACTCAAGCTTAACCTTGCTTTGACCACGGGTTCATTTGGAGATCACGCGACTGCATAATCTCTGAATCTCTAAAAATTTCTCTTAAACCTGAGTTTATTGTGAGATTGCACGAGAACCCTTGATCTTTATCTCAATCGCACGCCTGGAGCATGATCTTGGAATGAATTAGACTTGATTGCCAACATTTGGAGATCTGGCGCAGCGGTTAGTTGACTGCTGGGAGGAATCTCTAAATGTTTGGCACTTAACCATTAGCATCTGGAGATCTGGTGTGACAGTTAGTTGACTGTTGGGCATAATCTCTGAATGTTTGGCACTTAACCATTAGCATCTAGAGATCTGGCGTGGCGATTAGTTTACTTCTAGGGTGTAATCTCTGAATGTTTCACCTAACCTTGGTTTCTTCTCGCAACTTCACACCCTCTCGCCATGTGTCCTATCTTCCTCTACAGGTGGGTCCCGCCAAAAACACATTTTCTTCAAAGTTGCCTGTTTGGCATGAAAACTGAGGCACCTCCTGCATGCATGTGTGGAGAGCCTCCTGCTCTTTCTTCACATTAACATGTAAGTGTTTTACCTTTTATACACTGCCAAGTTCCATTTTGGGATCAATGTGGGATTAAACCTTTTAAGGTTTTAAAGCCTTACCTGCATTTCGCACCCAAAATTTGGGGCCCACTACTCCAGTATTCCGCTTGCCAAGGGGCTGCCAGTGGGCCTCTTGGTTCTTATTCATTTTACATTATGAGCATTACATTATAAAAACACTTTAAAAATTCCACCCACAAGCAATGTAGGAAAATGCTTTTTTACCTTTTGCAACAACAAAACACCTGCACAGACAATGCATTTTCTATACAGCTCCTTGGTTGATGGCATGGCACCTCCTTCTAATACTTGCAGAGTCCACTGGGCTTGGCTTTTCACACCATGCACTAGTATTTTCTCCTTCAATGCTGATTGCACAACCTTTCAAACATGATTGCGCAGACATTCCTTTTTCCCTAACGCAGACCCTTCCAATTTCTTGCCCATTGGGCAAGCTTTGTATTTATCTTACCTTCCATTTACTCTGCAGGCCTCCAATAATTCATATTATGCCTCCATCTTTTGATGTCTGCGCAGTCATTGAACATCTTCATCTTCCCTGAGCAGCATTACATTTACCATGTGGTTGTTTCTTTAAAACTATGCACGCCTTTAGCAATACATTGGACAATGTTTCAAAGAAAGATTACACAGTCTCCTCCTTTCATACTCTGCGCTGACCACATTGGTTTAGTTTCAATTTTTTTATGTTTCCTTTCAAACTGCGCATGAGTCTCCTTGGTGTTTGGAAAAGGCTCCAGCTGATCATGTTAAGCCTCCATCTTTTGATGGTTGTGCAGTCCATTTACTAAGTATTTCCATTGCATTTGTTTTTTTTAATGTGTCTTCTTTACTATGCAAATCTCCTATGAATTTTAGCATTGTATCCACCGCTTATATTTTTGTTTTAATATTTTAAAACAATGCTCTCGTTCACCACGTGTGGGGTCTAATTTATACATTGCGGAGGGTCTTTCAAATGCTTGCGCTTTTGCATTGACACTTCCTTGGCAATGCACAGACTATGTTTATGTTTGCAAATGTTTAAAACTCCATGTTGTATGTTGCGCAACTTTTCTTAGATTGGTTTACTCCTGCCAATGGCATTGGCCTTGAAAGCTTTAAGACTACTCCCTGCCAATAGCAATTGCTTTGGTATTTGCATTTGTCTTAAACTTTATAATTCTTTTGAAATTTACCTTATGCACTTTGTTTTCAAACCTCCATTTTCACATAGCACCTCCTTCAACTCTAGTGCAGACATCAAACTTTGCATTGTGACATTTGATTTCTTTGGTATCATCTTGAAATGGTTCAGAATGCCGCCATGTTTATGTTTCCATATTTTCATTCATTCGAAGGTTTTAAATCCTTATAAGCAAATTTATTTTGTGCATATCTATGATGGTGTCATGCCAGTCAACCATAATTCTTTTATGCATCCTTCAGGTTCTCATGTGCCTCAGACTTGCTTCCACACTCTAAGTATAAACCATTGTGCAACTTGATCATAAAGTATCGAACTGGCGGCCTTTACAATCACTTTTAACATTTCTGCGAACTGATCTCATTAATGATAACTGGGCTCAGGAACTGGCCTTAAAAATTTACTGAACTACCCTTTGTAAATATGAGGATTGGAAAACCCACTCTTCTCTAGCATCTAAGCATGGTTGCCAACTGGATTATCTTGAAATAATTAGGGTTACAAGATATCATTGGTCCAACTTGGCAATTCTGAAACACTATGCATATATGGATGTCAAAACAACAGAAAATGCAAATGGATTAGCCTTTGCAAAAATAGGGAATCATGCCTTGAGGCCTAACCACTGATCCAGGTAGTAGACTTACATGCAAAGAGTAAAATCCATAAATGGCATCCTAAGACAACCATCTGATATGAAACTACAATCCTCTAAAAAAAACAACTCTGCAAAATTAATTTTGTCTAGCACTAGGGATCTGTAGAAATTGCTTTTGGATTCGATTCCACAAACCTATCAAAAGAGACCCTTAGAGTCTGAATCTTTGAACATGGATTCATTTTCATACAAGGAATACATAACTTCAATTAGCTCACTTTGATGATGAACTGATCAACCAATATTAATTTGCAAAGTCAGCACTTAAACACTTTTTGAACTCAAACACAGTAATAATGCAGAAACTGGATTTGGAATCGGCTGGACAAAGTGATCAAATGGATTGACCATAGTCTAGAAATCTCCAGGGAGGTATACTTCCATGCTTTCAATATGGGGAAATAAGCGGTTCTTCATGACATTGAACTGGGTGCAACTTGTAAGACCTCAAAGTAGGGCAATTAGAATTCTGGGCAAAACAAAGAAACAATAAAATTCTGGACAACCAACTTTGAGGGATCTGAAAACCTGTCAAACAGACTCAAAATGACTTGAGTTTTGAAATATAATCTCTCTGATATACATATTAAACATTGCCAAAGTGGCGGTCCATGAAACTCAATAGGACACAGGTTATTCAAATGCAAACTGGGCCTGTTACAACAAAATGACACTTAGGCGGCAAATGCAGATTTAGACAAGTGCTCAAAACAAGACATCACAAAATAACTTGAAACTTGAATTTGATGAATTGGGATGTCTTCATATGTCAAATCAAGGGTAATGAACACCTGACATGCATGGTTGACCTCAAAAATCCATCTGGGCAAAGAGGCACAAAAAGCAATTATAGGGGGTGAAAATGCAAAAGCTTAACAAGGTATTCAAAAACCCTTGTTGCATTTTTGAGTCCCAACAGGTCAAAATAGTGATGTCTTTTGGCATATTGAACCTTAGAGGCAACGAGTTGAAGAAACTTAAACAAAATTTGAAAAATCTTAAATGCTTATAGAGATTGTAAGAGTTAGGAAGTCCCTTAGGAGAATGGTTAAGTCTCGAGGATAAGACAATAGTATTGGGGAGGAATAGGTTTCAACAATTCATTATGTGTTGTTGAGCCATATAATGTTATTTGAATTATTTGTTGTGGGTTCCGTTTCAAACTATACATGTGGGCTTAAGAAGGATTTTAATAAATATTTAAGTTGTAGCTTCTAATGTTTCTACCGTAAATGTTTTTGGCTTTCCATGGAAAATGGGAGATTCAAACTTTAATAGGTGATGTGAACATTTCTATATGGGTCAAAATATTTCCCTTACCATCAAATATAATATAAATAAATATTAGCGGTATCAATTATTAAAGATTCAGACATTAGAATCTTCATACGTTATTCATATTTTTTGGATCATGGGATCTATAGAGTCTTTCTATGGATGTTGGTAATGTCGTATTATTTGTGAGATTCATTGGTGTTCCTATAATTACAGACAAGAGTATTGATAGTACCATGCATTACTGGGAATTTCTCTGCAGTAGTAGGATATTGAATGGGGTGTTGTTGGAGACATATACAATAGGGTCGTTCATCATTAAAACAAATTAACTCCTTCAAAAGGATTCAACTTTGAATTCATTGTTACACACAAAAGATGACAGCCTTTATGAAGCTGCTCATATATGAAGGTTCTCCAATGGACTGTGCCAAGGAAGGCGATGATGATCTAGTTCAAATTCTTTTATAAATTATCATACAACCCTCTAAAACAGATGACATAAGAGGGAACACAATAGTGCACCATGCAAGGAAATTGGAGGATGAATCCAAAGGACTTCAAATTGCAAGAAAGTTGCTTCAAAATGAAAGCAGCCTTGCAAACGCATGTTGACCATAAAAAGAGGACTCCTCTACATAAAGTCATTGTGTGAGCCACGATGCAAACATGATTTCTATAGATATGTCTAGTCGCACTCCACTTCACTATGCACTTGTGTACGAACAGCTAAATGAAGAGGTCATTCGTGTTCTGATTTCCAAGAGGCTAAGGAAAGCATTGACATAGTGGATGTCAAGGACGAGAATAGAATGACGCCTTTGCATCTTGCTATTGAGTTATATAAATACAAATTATTGAATGGAGGAGTTGATCTTAATGACCTATTGAATGGAGGAGTTGTCACCACTCGACCTATGAGACTTCTCTTATTTTAGACTTATCATGTGAACTTTTGACTTTGGTTGACCTAGTCGCTATAATTTGACTATGTCGCTATTCCTTGTTGTTATGTTTTCTAGTTTAAACCTTCTCGTCGATGTTTTGATCAATGGTAATTGTGATTCTTAAACGAGTTATGATGATTTTGTATTATGATGCTTAATAGATGCTTTATTTATTATTACATGCATATATGAAGAATTATTATGTAATTTCAATAAAAGGTGTTGATTTTATGGATTATGGCTTTAAAATAAAATATATTAAAATTATGGATTTAATGTTAAATCGAGTACTGATATATTGTTTTGGCTCCGAGTGTGTTTGTGTGGAAGCAGGATGAAGGCGGGGGTGTGGTTGAGATAGAGGATTCTAGCCCTCAGCACTGGTGGGTACGGATGATCTGGGTTGCACACACCACTTATAAGTGCTATGTGTGGTTAAATAAATTAGAGTGTTTTATTTCTTCCTTCTCTCATAAATTATGTCTTCTTTTGTAGCCTTACTTCATCTAGATCAATTCTCTAAATCATTTATCTTATCGGCAAAAGCCACTACGCCATATGAATAATTAATGTAGCATGAAATTATACGTTATGGGTGATTTGACATACTCTGCAGAGCATAGTTGGAGGTTATTTTCAGTTCACTTAGTAGAATCGTAGGAAGTAAAATTGCTATTAAAAGAAATAAAATGGTTACCAGAGTATGGCGGGGGCATTAAAAAAGGAATGTCATTCTTGAAGGGAAGAAGGTTGCGGGGGAGGAAAAAAAAGGTAGGATAATCTTATTCTATAGACAATACTGAACGGGGAAAGGTGCAAGGAGAGATTACTACGTTTGAGACTGGAAAACACTGGATAGCGACTGGAGACAGTGTGGTCATCAACTTTATCTTCTTGTCTTTCATGTCTCCAGGTTCATTTCTTTTTGAAATCTGCTAGAAAATGTCTTGAGAATTGCTCGTGTTTTAAATAGTTTTAGCATCAGAAAATAAAACATAGAGATGCATATGAATAATTTTTTGTGTAGCGTAATCCAAGTTGAAACTCAATGCCAGTATAAGGTTATGATGTTCCATTTTATTTTCTTTACTCCATGCTTGGTTTTGCAGTCAACTTGGAAATCATGTTATCTCCCGCGGTGCCTCTTCTTGACAAGCCATCCCATTTTTCTTTTCATTGAGTTGTCTTCTTGTAAGCTACGTCTCCTTTTAAGGGATGAACATGTTCTTTTTTTTCGGACATCATTTCCTTTTATGGTTTGAAGGCTGCTCCAGTAGACAGTGTTGTGTCGCTATTTTGTTTTTCTTAACCTGCCACTCCATAAATTGTGTATGGCGTAAGGTTTAATACCTTTGAAGATGCCTTCTTTTCTTGCTTCCTTTACGTGAGTTGCTATTTTTTTGTGTTTACTATTGGTTGACTTATTATCGGTGTTTATGGTGGTTCATACCTTATAGTGTATGCATGGGTGATTCGCGGAGCCAGGCAGATAGGAATAGCTGCTTATCATCACCTCTCAAACCAGAGCTCTGTCTATGTTTCTATTTATTGTGCCTCAAAACTCGTTAGGCAGTGTAAAGACTTGTGGTGACTGCCATTTTTTTTGTGAGACTCCCAATTTGGTGTTCAATGGAATACGCCTTTGTATTTAAAAACATTATTATGAGGTTGTGTTTTTTTTCCAGCGTTGTCGATGGATTAGTTAATAATAATATATCAACACAACTTTTAGTTTATGCCATTTTCATTTCTTCGGCATCACACTGCAAACATATTTCTGAAGTGATTCACTTCTTTTTGCATTGAAAGATTTAGTTAATGGATCAGGTAATTGTAAGAAACCATGAGGAAAACTATAAATACTATCATACATTGGGAAATGAAAATGCACCTTCATGAAAATTATATCAGATAGTTTTGTCATGGCGTTTGGGTTTTACTGTGCAAACACTTCACGAATCTTTGATTTTAAAAGTCTATAACATATGAAATGCTTTGTATAGTATTTTTACAATTCTGTTGCTTAGACGTCAAATCTGAGTGTGAATATTGTCTTTAAACCAAATGAAGGAATTAACATCTTCATAATTCAAGAAAATCGTGTGTGTTGTGTTCTTGTAGTGTTTTTTTCTCTCTCCTATGAATAAGTGTTGAACTGTTTACTGTATGAATACTTGTATCTTATAAGGACATTCCCAAGATTAAAGGATATATATATATATATATATATATATATATATATGAGACTAATGGAGTAGGAAAGACTGAGAATTAATGTTAATAGTCAAGTCTATGTGTTAGCAGAATATTAACCTTTAGAAATTCTTCTATATTAGCTGCGTATATGATGTGCATTCAATATGGGAGGGTGTTGAATGTGGAGGACCAGGGGAGGGTAGAAATGATTTTTTTAAACTTCTTCCTGCTAGTAGAAGTGTGGTGATAAATTTCTTTGGCCAAAGCATTTTGCATAAGTAATTTCTTATATGCTAGTTGTTGGTCCATCCCTCTGCCACATCCGTGTTTGTACTAATGTTAGACATATGTGTTAGTAGTTATGTTCAGGGCTGCACCAGATCCATCCGACTCCTCAGTGCCGGTTGCTAGGCTTCTCGGGTAGGGTCGACGTGTTCTTCGTGTCAGGAACAACCCCAGGAGAGCTAACCACTCCGTGGTTGGGCGATAAAAGTGCCCGATCCACACTCCCGTTTTGAGATAGCAGATTGACACATGTCAGATGGCTTAGGCGATATGGACATACAAATGGACAGAGGTCCAAGGTATATTTGTTTTGGTTTTATGTATGAATTTTAAATTCTTATTCACTATTGATAAACCAAGGTCCTAAAATGTACTTTATTTCTGGTGTGCAGGTCAGCATCTGAATCACTTCATGTATGACACCTAAGGAAATAAAGTTTTCCTTTGTACCTTTGCATTTTTATGAACTTTTGACGTGTAGGTCGACTTCCTTATTGTAATTAATGTACATTCATATGGACATGTGATGATTTTGACACGCGTCTGTTAAGACGTCTTTATGTATAAAGTATTCTTATTGTATCTTGATTACTTCAATGTGTAGGTCAAAATCTTATGGAATTTCTTTTCATCATAAATATTAATGGGTTAATTAGACTATGTGTACTTTCAACCATGTCTTCTTATTGACTTTTCATAATTTATGTTTTATGTGTGACATGGCATCTTTTAAGAAAATGCAGTCTTTACAGGAGTCAATCCTAATGACTCAGAGGATGACAAAAAATGAAAAGAAAATAGTCCATTATGTTGTAGAAGGTGTAAGCGAAGAGGTAGTATTGAGTTGTATTTTTGGCAACATTAGAGGCTATATGCAAGAAGTACGAAGTGATTTTGGAAGAGTTTAAAGTGACAAGAGATTGTTGTTTTTAATGATATTTGTGAGGTTATTTGATTAGCAGAGATCAGTGATAATCTTTATAGAATTTTTCAACGATATAACAATGGGATTTTTATTATCGTGTTATATATATATATATGTTGGCAAGTTGACTTCCTAAGGAAGCATGACTTATTTTGTGTTGTCAATCATGGCAACAAAGTCATAGTTAAGTTTTGTCATAAAAGGAAAATGACTAAGTGTGAAAATAGGATAGATAGACACATACAAAGATCAGTAAGTCAGTGCACATGTTAGAGATCACACAAGAGCATGCGTGCTTAGGTATATACTCTATGGTGTATATACATGCTAGATCCAAATACGTAGAGTACGAAACATCAGTATGGAAAAGTTACAGACAGATTAGTAGACCTGCAGTCCAGGAAACAGAGCATGGAAGCCGACTACAGTTTTGATCAGCGTGAATGATTTTATAATGTAATGGCTAAGTGCCTTTAGTTATAAGTTTGTATTAATGTAATTAATGTTTTAGTAAACACGCTTAGGCTGACTTGTTCGGAAGCGTTGTGTATTTTTGTTTTAGGGCCGACTAATGATTTGTTTTGGGTTGTGCCTATTAGGATTTGAAGATATAAGTATGTAATGTAAAGATATGTTACAGGTGTCGATTATTATGCAAGAAGAAGTTATAGAGGGACAATACTATGAAGTCAGTAGATGATATAGCTCTTTAAGAGAGTAAGAGCATTCGCGCATACATGGAACTGATTAGACAATAGTGTCATTACAACAGTTCATTTTCGATACAGTGCATATCAACATTCAGAGGGTTGTAGCCTTCATCTTTTCATCTTATTGGGCAGTGAGCCATATACCTTTAACATGGTTTTGTAAAAGACTCCTAACAGGGTCAGACCTTTAACCAGGTCATTGTACTTAATTTGTAAAGACTGCTTCTAACAGGGCAAAGGAACTTTAACAGGTT